>CM076578.1:205525418-205949017 GCA_034641835.2 Pinus albicaulis | reverse complement strand
TGTTAGCCTCCTATACCAATAGGTTTCATCTTTCATGATTGTCTTGATTGAATTATGGAATATGTTCAAACCTTCTTACTTGAGCAAAGGTGTTCCATATTCTTAAAAAATCAAAAAATCAAAAAAGTTAAAAAATGTAAAGAGGGTATACCCTAAAAGAAAGATCAAAGGGTAAAAAGAATAAAATGGTCAAAAAAGTGAAAGAAATGAACCCCAAGCAAAAAATAGACCAAGGAAAGTGTGCAAATCCAAATGCCACTGCTATTTTATTTTTGTAATAAATCAATTGTGTGCAGCTTGTCAAACTTTTGCCACAATTAATGAATAAGTCAAACTTTTTAAACTTGGCTTACTCATATTTCAATTTCATGTTTTAGATTAGAGAATAAATATCTGACCAAACAGTTTAATCTTGGCAGATAAGTAGCTAGGTAGAGTGAATAAAAGGTGCTCAACAGTTTAATCTGAGCCCTTGGATGTAATAAGGGTAGAAATAGATAGATCTATCATGTAAAAAGGAAAAGATTGAAAAAGGGTTTGCAAGTCTAAATGCACCCTAATAAAGAAAAGAAAATGGTAGTGTTAAGTAGATAGGGTAGGTAGATGGTGCTGCAAAGTGTTATCTGATGAATGGTGCTGCTACATGTTGGTTAATCATTTACTTTCATCACAAGTACTAAAGCAGGAAATACACTGGAAAATCACAGCGAGAAAAAGTCAAATTCATTAACTTCCCTTATCATTTTCCCCTCAAAAGTTTTACTAATTTTCCCCAAAAGTACTAAGGTAATTGGAGATCAAAGGGGCTCAAGGCATTTCCTTGACTTCTGGAGGGACCGGACCCTCGGCCTAATGATCAAAAAGACCTAAGTATTTGAGATAATTCATCATTGTTATCTTCCATTTTTAACTTTCTCCTAAGTAAAATCACATTTTACTTAGGAAACTGATGCATAATTTCATAAAAATCCCTCAAGATAAACTTGCTTTTCTAAGAAGTGTTGGAGATAAAATGTTGCAATTTAATTCACAAGTGATCACTTTCTTAGATATGTAAAAATATTTTGAGTTTCCTTGTCCTCTGCCATATTAACATTTAACTCTATTATATTAAATCCCTAGTGAAATACCCTTTCCTAAGTATATAACTCCCTTTTTTATAAATAACCCAAAAAAAACCCCCTTAGTATAAAGTTTAACCAAAGTGTTTTATATCCCCTCGCATTTAAAATAACAACCCATTATATGCCCTTTGGTTAAAATTATCAATATACCTTAATCCCGCCCCTATGGTGAATTAGTTGTATTAATTAATTTACCATATAATAAAATATATATATAAAAACTTTAAACATGCGATGTGTGTGTTTAAACGCAAAAATATGAATAAAACTTCGACAAATTGTTGTGCCACCGTGGTTCGTCCACGTGGAATTCCACTTAGCCAACCCCGCCGCAACCCCTTTCTTTTGTATATAGGATTAATTAAGTCATCTGGACTAATTAATAACTATTTCCACCAGTTAAAAAGCCCCCGGAGTGATTAAAACCTTTAAAAAATGTTTAAAAGTACGACGGGGCCCACATGAAACCTCCGCCCTTCTTTCCATCGCCCCAGCCGTTGGATTAGCCTCCCGCAGATCAACGGCCAGCGTTGATCCCGCTGCCCATCCCGTATAAGTTTTTTAACCCGCGGGGGATGGGTGGTTTTGAACAGTCAACTCATCCACGTGGCGAGAAACCTGTGGAATCGCTGCCCCTCCGATAAAAACCATCCTCGACCAAAAGCGGTGCGGGAATACCACTTACCATTTACCGCTTACTGCCGGCTTACGTCACCCCGTACTTCGATGACGTCATCACCTCGAAAAAAACAAAAAAACCTTTAACTTGCGAATAAAGCCATTTTTCGTGTTTTTTTAGTCATTTTCATTATTCTGAGAAAAACGTTGCTCCCGCTGCGATTTTCAAAATTTCCGCTGTAATTGACCATTTCGCCCCAAGATTCCGCTGCGCCCGTGCTGAAGAGCAGTTCTGCCATTGCCTGTTACCTGTTAGAGAACCAGTTTCCGTCTAAAAACAGGTATTTATCCTTTACGCCCCGACTGCACGAAAAACTCAGTTTCCTTTGTTTTTTCGCGAAAAAGTGGTTAAAAATCATCACTGAGTCTTCCCTGGAGATTTTAAACCTGTGAAATTTCTCCCCGAACCTGCAAATTGTTCTAATTTCCTTCATTTCAAGAATCCCGCCCGGCCCGTGAAGAAAACCAAAAACCTCCATTTTGAATCCACAAGAACCAAAATGGAGGCCCCGACAGCTCTTAATATCACTCCATTGAATGCTCCTCACCGTGAATTAGACTATTTACCTCTAATAGATGAAGATTTCCAAATTAAAGACCTGCATTTTGATGAAAGTCCCCTATTGAGCTATTGTCGCTGCAGAGACGAATACTCAAAGGGGCAAGATCTTATAGGGTTGTGGGAATCCAATTTTCCGAGATATCTCATCCCCTCAGTCCTTATTTTCCCAGAAATTATCCACTGCTATCATGCCAATTATGATCCAAATCAGAAAGCAGTTTTATCCCCAAGTCAAAGCGTATCAAAATCAAAGAGTATCAGTGGATAAAGTGTATCAGGTAAAAGTCAGAGTGAAAAGTCAAAACAAAGTTACAAAGCAGTCAAAGGTAAACAGTAAAAATGAAGTTACAGAGCAGTCAAAGGTAAACAGTAAAAATGAAGTTACAGAGGCAGTAAAATGGTAAAAATAAATGAAAGTAATTTCACCAAAATTGAAGTTTGTCTAAAGTGAAAGTAAAACAGTCAAAAGAGCAAGAAAGTAAAAAGATGAAAAAACATAACAAGAAGGAACATTTTTGCAGAAATTACATGTTTTAGTCATTATTTTGCAGAAAATATTGTGACCAATAAAAGATGAATTTTGCAAAACTGAAGGAGGTTTATGTTCTTAAGAGTACCATCTACAAAAACCTCTCTCACTTTCCTAACAGCTATTATGGTTTTGGAAATATTAAACAATGTTGAAAAGCACTTTTTGCAGAAAATTACAGTCAAGTCATCATTTTTCAGAGAATATTGTGGCCAATTAGAAATACATTTCACAAAACTGAAGGAGGTTTTTGTTCCTAAGAGACCCATATACAAAAACCTATCTCAGTTTTTTCACAGTAGTTTTATAATGAGAGATACATGCGCATCTTTACAGGCCATTTTTCAGACTCTGTAAAACTCTGTTTTACACATATTTTTTACAGAGAATATTATGCACAGCTGGAGAGGAATTTTAGGAAAGTGAAAGAGGTTTATCTCACCAACATATTTATCCACAATAACCTCTTTCACTTTTTACATATCTATTACGTATTGAGAAATACGAAGATATCATTGGACCCCAAGTTTGCAGAATTGTTGGAGCAGATTGCACAAAGAAAGGAAGCAGTTAGTGACTTGGATGCCTCATCATCAAATAAGAGTTGGATCAAATTCGAATTCTACTCTTTGTCATCACTTATCCATCAAAAATAGTGCCAAATAGTTTGAGTGTCCTTTACTTTAGTTCTATTTATGTAAATAGTTGGAGAGATTTGTGAACCAATTTTGATATTTGTTTCAAGATATTTTAGCTTAGAATTTGTATAAATACTCCACTCTTGGAAGCATTTGGGGTGGATTCTATTACTCTGCTGTAACATTGAGATTTTCGGAATAAAAGCTTTTGGACAAATTTACTTGTGGCTTACTGGATGACGATTTGAAGCACTGGACTTGTTGCAGGATTCATGTGTTGGACTACAGTTCAATAAGTGTTTCTTCCCTTTGTCTGAAATTTTATATTAGTTTATAATACCATCATATCCATATCTGAATAATTTACATAAAGGTTTAAAACAGAATTTGCTTAATTGTACTCTGTTTTCAAATGTGATTGTTCTTAATGTTTTCCTCTAAATTAGCTATAAGCATGAATTCTTAAATGCTCCTGCTTTGCTAATTTAAACATTGTTTGATTACTATAACACGGAATTCTTCATTGCTCTTTGTTTGTAGTCATTTCACTTCTTTCTTTTGAACATGGTGAAAGATTCTTAATTTCCTTTCATCCCTTCAAGATCATCCCATCCACTTTAAATTTTAAGGATTGTTCTCTGTCTAGCTATCTTGCCCTGTAATACCATCTTGTGCTTAGAATAGAAATCCCGTAAAGCCATCCTTTGACTCCATAGCCCAATGGACTGAAAGCTCTCAACCTTGCCCTTAGTTTGTGGATTCCACCATTTTCCCAAAACAAACTTTGAATCTATAACTAGCCTAAAACCTTCCCAGAACAAAGATAAATCATAAAGAGAGAGCCCTCTCTGGATGCAGATTGGCTAGATTCTGCATCTAAAAGATTGGTTTGTGGTTACCTCAGGTATACTTTCCTCTTACACAACTTCTAGGAAAACCTGAGTGATAACAGTACTATTCATGTGATGTGATGTGGATTTATGATTTGATCTCATGTTTATGATATTTAATGCTCTATAATTTCAAAATTGACTAATTGAAGTTACATATTGATTCACCTCTCTCAAAAGATTTCCAATAGTGTATCTAGTTATGTGTTCTAGTTGAACTAGCTTTGCATTATCTAAACCTTGACACAAATTTTTATGGCATATACATTATTCTTTGGAGGACATTAGGTAAAATGATCTTGTTATTTTACTATCATTATTATTATTTTATGTGATGATGATTGTGATATACTTGGTTGTGAGGAACTTATTTGATGTTATCTAATGATGATGATGATTTTGATAATAATCTTCAGCGATAAAAATATGTTAATGACTAATTTTGTACATACGTGTTGCTAATGACTATTTGAGTGTGGTGGGAGGCCACTTGATGCACATGCATGATGAGTCAATGAATTTTGGTTTTATCGACAGTATTAATTATTGATATTAGAATTTAATTTTACATAATATTCTACATTATTAATGTCATGAAAATGCTACCAAAATAACAAGAATCAGAACGAGAACTCTAGCCTAAAAACCCTATTTTGTGCAAAAAACATGAAAAAACCTGAAAAAACAAAATGTTGATGATGCATCAACAATTCTTTGTTGTTGTTGTTGTTAACATTCCAAAATTATTTATAAATGACATTAAAAAAGCCAAAAAAAATAGCGAAAAAACACCTCAAAATGAAAAGTGTTGATCTTGCATCAATACCTTTTTATTTTTCTTATTCTTCTTCTTCCGACTTAAAATTTCACCTTTTTTATGGCATTAAAAACTAAAATCCTTTGTAATAAACATGAAAAGCACCTAAAAATCAAAAATGTGTTGATGTTGCACCAACGCTATTAAATTAAACTTTTTAGCTTATAACATTTTAAAAAATATTATGACTCCAAAAAGCTTAAAATTCCAATTTTTTTCGACGTATAGTGTTAATTATAAAATATCACATATCCAAAAAACATAAAAATTACAACACTTTTCAACCATGGAATTAAAGATAAAGATGAGAACTCAAAAAAAACCTTTAAAATTCAACATTTTTTAGGCATGGAATTAAAACCAACATCGCGGCTAAAAAACTTTAAAATCAATACTAAATCAAAGACTCATTATACCAACAGTAATTTTCTTTTTTAAATTTAAAATTATAGCTCTTTTAAAATCTTAACCTAAGACAATCTCATGTTTCAATGAAACTTAGAAAATATAATTCCTACTTTTCTAGGTGTGATGCTTTATAAGTAAAGACTTTGTTCCTATTCTTAGAGTTGGTTAAGATCTATAGATGTTTCCTATATTTGGTGTGTAATATGATATTTTCAAATCCGCGATTTGTGCCCAAGTTAGTTTCCTCACTTTAAATAACAATACATACTTATATGTAACATTATTTGATTAATATTGAATGACTGAATTTGGCGGTATCAAAGTTATTTTGGGCCTTACCTCATGGGAGAGGCAGTTGTGTGCCCAACAAAGAATAGTTTGTTGTGAGTTTATGGTTATTTGCTAATTATTTATCCATCTCAGTTTCAAGAACTTAGGAAAATATTGATAAAGTTTGGATATAGCCGAAAGGTTCCCATCTTTTTGAGTGTTCGAATAATGAGAGAAAATATGGTGTAATTGAAGTACATGGAGTCAATTATGGAGAATAAAAGATGGTGGAATACCTCAACATTTCCTAAAGTAGATATTGTTATTCAAATTCAATGAAGTCGGATGGTCACATAAAGACCAAGATGGTGGTTTGTAGTTTATGTTATTTGTGTGACTGATCTTGTTATGGATAGCAACAAGCATTAGGTTAAAATGAGCTATAGGGAATTGTATACATGGGGTTTTTGGAATTGATGTACATTGTATCTATATATATACATTTAGACCTCTTAGCACATCCAAAATCCAAAAGTGTTGGGAACCCAAGGAGATCGCCATTTGTGAAGGGCATCGAAGACAAGCTAATGTGAGTGTTGTAAAACACAAAATTCATTATCATACTCGATAGAAATTATAGAAAACACCCCAGAACTATATGCACATCACCATACTCTAGGGACATTTGAGCAACTTTATCAATATATTTCATATGCTACTAGGTTGAGGTCGATACTCACCTACTATACTTAGGAGGAACAACATGTGACATTCATGTAGCTCCTTCATCCACTTATAATCCTCGAGCTCTTGTTACTTGATTTGTTTGGGAGACATCAACTAATAGAAGTCAACAATCAACACATTGAGAATTTCCAAGAGGATTAGGATTTTTCTTTTTAGCATTTTGAATGGAAATTTATTGATGTCTTCCTTAAGATAGATCCCATGTATGAGACACTAGTTTCTTTAGTTCTCAATCATGGCATGGATTTCCATTTTCCATCTATTGGTCACTTGTTCTCCATTGACACCCATTATTTATCATCATAGCCTCAATTTGGCCTAAAATAAAACTCAAATTTTCTCATGGTCAGTTTCCGGATGAATCAACATCCCACTTATTGGGCACTTTATGCACTTATTTAGTCGTTTCAAAGTTCATTATTTTCATGTGGAGTCTGCCAAAGAACAAATATAAAATTCTCATCAGATGAGTTCCGCGAGAGGTGGAGTTGTATGCTAATGGATAATTTAATACACGGTTCGTGATAGTCGATTTTTACACAACATTTTGTCACCCGCCCTCGCAATCCCCATCCCGACATTGAGGACCATTTTTGTGATTAATGAGAAGTGTCATGCCTTACAAATACCATCATTGCAATTTTCCATGAGGACAACATTCCTTCCGTTGGACAATTTCGGAGCAGACCATCGAAACACATGTTTTTGGGTTGGTAATCGGTAGACCATTATGCCCTCACGCCAATGAGGAAATTAACACTGGGCTCGCGCCATCGGCACTCGTCCAGCTGGAGCTACCCGCGCCAAGTTGCTTTTTCGAATGTTTTAAATATAGAGGCGAAGTTTCCATGCTAAAATCTTCGTGGGTGAGCCGACCTGTGGTTCGACCGAATACCACGAACACCCTCCTTTGGCCTCTTGTTTCCACCTTTTTGGGGGAACCTCCAAAGGATAAGGCCTTCCCTTCCATAATTGTAGGACGAACCTCCTCCCTCTATAAATAAACCTATCTCCTATTGATCCACTAGCTCAAAATCAATAGCCGAAGAGGAACTGTTGAACATTTTAGCTAGAGATAGAGCGTGAGAAAGAGACCTTTGTCGAGAGAGAGCTTAGGCTTGTGTCCTCACCCCATCCCAATTCCCCGAATTTTAACCTTCGAGACACGCTTCGACTCAAACCCGTTGAAGGAGGCCGCGACGCCAAGGCTCTAGTTGTGAATTTCTTTCTCTATTTATATATACATGACTGTCCGGTTCCCATTCAGGTTGATATGGTTTATTTAATGCAATATGTTTAATATTCCTCACCGATTAGCAAGTTATGAATGCAATTATTGTCTTGTATGCTACTCTTCTCTTTTGATATTTGTGCAGAACTGCAGCACCATTGTTGAATGATCACACTGCCGAAGCAGAGATCAAGAGGTCGCTAATACCAGCTTGCGACAATCACGTTGGACCTTTGTGTAGGACAATCTATCCCAACCTATTTCATTCTCCTTGCCTAGAACATACATTATCTTGTTCCCTTGTTTCTAGACCCACTCTAGGGCTAGAGGGATCACTTATCCGTTAAGAGAGGATTTACTCACACAACAAGTTGGTGACTCCACCGGGGATCGGGCAGAGTTTTTCATCTCGTTTCTCATCGGGAATTTTTCGAGTCTGTTTTCGATCGTTTGATTGTCTATCTTGTTTAGCTTGCTAGACTATTTGGAATCCTCCCGTTTAGCTCCGGTAATGTCAATATTGACCTCCGCCTGCCACCGGGGTTTTTTCCTTTACCATAGTTTTCCGGCTTGTGCGTTTTTGCTAGAATGCTCACGCCCAATTTTCTTGTTGCTTTTGTTGTAGTAGCACCAACCCCCGTTTAGCGAGACACGCCCGAGAGTCGCGTCGAACTCGGGTGAGGGATTTGGTCGGAACTTCCTCCCCATTTATCAGTTGTCTTTGACTAAGTGGGTTTCTTTGATTTCCAATTGATCTTTTAAATTTTTTTTGCTTTGTAGGCTTGTTCTTCAACTGCTTTTCCATTGTCTCATCTATGTCTACAGCCCTAGGGTTTTCGTAGTGTCTTTGCTCATCAGCTTCTCGATGGAGTTCTGTTCTTTTTTTATTCTTGTCAATCCACCTCGATCAATTGTGTTAGTCTTTCTTGATCCTTTTCATAACCTTAGTTTGTTGAATGATCACTTCGGCTTCCATTTGACTCTCCATCTCATCACTTCGAGCATGATCACTGCTTGGGTCATTTTGAAAGCATGTTGCTTCGTTGAAAGAGTGATTATTTTTTTGAGTGCATTTGATGTTTGTATTTCATTTGATTCATTCATTTTAGATATTTAAATTTGTAGTGCTTCAAAATCATTAAGTTTGTTTAATTTTTAATTGTAATCTGGCGGCATTGTGTGCTTCTATTCATCCTGAAAACAAAAAAAAATTTCATTCTCTTTAATTTAGCATCAAAAAATAAAAAAAGTTTTACAATCATTTCATGAACTAGAAAGAGTTTTTGTTTTCATTTATTGTATTAGATGCATTAGTGAACTTTCTTCCTCGATTTCATTGTTTGCTATTTTGTTAAAGATTCTATCCTTTCTTCTTAGTTAAAATTCAATGTAATTTAAAATGGTACTTTGCATATAGCGTGCATTTAGGAATTCAGATCAACTGCAGGGCCTTGAAACTCAAACATAATTTAAAAGAATTGGAATTTAAAATTTATTCAATCAACCTAAGGAAGCATTGAAATCAACACATTTTTAGAGGTCTAGGCTAGTGACATGTTCCGGTGTCGTTAAACCTAGTAGTTGTCATTCGCCATCATCTCTTAGACAACACTAGCACGGACTTGTGCTCCCCATATTGTCGTGTATATAAAGGAGACCCTAGGTTGCATCCTTATCCATAGGAATGATTTCATTACCAGAATCGTGATACATCGAACACAACATTCGAGGAGACTAATTCATGTACATCAAGTCCTTGGTCATTTCTCTTTTCATTTGATCACCAAGGTGTATATGTCACCTTTAAAACTTGGTGTACACCCTATTGCTTAGATTACCTCGACTAGTCATTTTGGTCTTTTCATGACTCTCTAAAAGTGAAAATATCATCAAGCTCTTGTCCTTTCATGCTCATTTCTGAACCCAAAGTGACAGAGTCACCTTTTGCCTATTTCTCGACTTTAAAATAAGAACATGTTATTTGCTTTAAAAATATTAATTGCCCAAGAAATTTTTCTCGGGTTAAAGTTATTTTCCTTAAAGGCTTTTTTTTTGGGTTGTTTCCAATGGCAACGTTTTCATTCTTACTAACCAAGTAACTTCCTCCAAAGGGAATCCTTGTCCTTTTCTACTTTGGGAATGCAAGCAGTTCTTTATATGTTTATTTTCCCTTCCCCCGGGTTAACTATTGGTTTTCCTTGTCTGCTTTTTATCGAATTGCATTCAGCATTCTGCCTCGTGTACAACCATCTCTTTCCACTGACAACATCATGTTGATTCTAAGGTGGACTCTCCCTTTCACCTATTTTCTGCCTTCCCTTCTATCAGTGAAAGTTTGGATCCTAGTAACGTGGCTAAGAAGAAGAAGAAGAAGACGAAAAAGAAGAAGTCGTATAAGAGAAGGTTAACCATAGATATCGTGGCTCTACCCAATCTTCTTGATAAACTTTATCAAACCTTCCACGGAAATTCAAATTCCTGCATGTTGGAAAAGGTGACCACCTTCTCTTTGAGATCACTTTAGCATTCCAAAGGTGTCTGTTCATGGTTTGTCGAATTATCTGCTCTTGCCTTTTGGATTCCAAAATTCATATTGGTGGTACATCTTCGACTAGTAATGATAGACTGTAAGAAACAGAAGATCATGAATCCCTATAAGTTGTGTGGCTGGCATCATCCTATCTACCTTTGTCCGTACATGGATGAACTGGGTATTAATAACCTTGGCATCATTTAATCTCCCTTCCAAAGCCACAATGCACTTTCTTTGAGTCCTTCCATCAGTTGATTCAATGACCTGGCCAAGAGTCATCCTTGGTCTATCCCTATTCTTTGTAAACTCAGACTACTAATCCATCTCTGTTCATCAATATCGAGGAATCGTCACTGATCCCACCTATGGTTCATCGTGTTTTTTTTCCGTCAAGAATGGGTCTCATCCCCTGACGTTCTCTCTGTTTTTCTGCCAGATTCTTTGATTCCAGAAAGATCCTCCTGGCCCGTGGACTCAAGAATTTTTCTCTTTCTACCCCACATCGGTGGTCCGTAGTTTCTCCTCTGTTCTAACACCAAGGGATGACCATATATGTCTTTCGATGGTACCTCCAAGTATTTTGTCATTTTGATTGATTCTAATGGTAGGATACCGCCTTCCTTCTTATGTGCCTTGAGATCTCCACATATTCCCATATATCATACCTAACACGTACTATGTATGAAGGTACATTTTAGTATTCTTTTTTTCAACTCATTGCGCTTGGTTCTCCCATCATGCCAGGGTTTATTAAACATAATGTTAGTATGTAAATGTAAAATGGTACGCAACCATTAGGGATCTTTCCAAGTTTCCGTTACTTTGGGAGAGAAAATCGTCAATTATGGACATGAGGTTTTTCCCATGCCCCTTGATTTCAATTCACTCTTGGGGCACGATTTCATGTTTATGCTACTAGGTGCGCTGTTTCTTCCCTTCTTCGTGTGATTTGTTTTCCGCACAAAGGTCGATTACGACCATTGGACGATTTCATTATTTGGTCCTCAGGGTGTTCGAATTCGCCATTGTCCTTCCTAGTCTTTATCCACCGGTTGCCCTTCCCCGCCAGCAGTTAATTAGGTGGCTACGTGTCCCCAGGCCCGCATCCGGGTTGATACACAGCGTCAGAATGGCCACATCTCCGATTAGATGTTTTTCTCCCATTAGATGTGAACTTTGGAAGCCATGACCTCTTATTTTTCATGATGAGTTGTCACAGCGGAGACAATTTTCGTGTCAATTTCCAAAAAATGAAACAACAGTCAGCAGAGGATAGTTCAAGTTTTCTATTTTTAACCTAAAAATGAATTATCTCACAAGGATAATTATTTTAATGTGTCAACTCAAGTAAAACAATGAAACATGTTCATGTTCAATTTAGGTCTTTGACATGACCAGAAAATCCTACTGAAGCCTTCTTGATTCAGACTTGAACCTTCACTCCATCTACCTTTCATATGATTCCAAGTCAGTATGTACCGACCAATACCATGTCAGTATGCAAACCTTTTTCAAGAATATTTCACTTGTTTCAAGCTTGTGTAAAAATGAAAGCAATCTCAAGCATAGTATAATACCTTCTTCAAGCTGCAAAATGAACCACCTTTTTTAGCGGTAGTTTCATGGCTTCAAGCTTGTGTAAAAATGAAACCATTCTTGATATTTAACTTTCCGCGATTGCCATTTTATCACCGTTTTTTCCGCATGAGCCTTGGTTTTCTCCTTCCATCATCACCATTTTCTACAATCATATGCCTTCACTTGATTGTTTTTTCATTTGTTCTGTGAACCACCATAATATCCAAAGAGGGAAAATCATAATAATGGGAATATTCTAAGATATTCCAAAATTGGAGATACAACAACACATGAACATAATAATGAAATACAGCTGGATACATCAACACATAGGATGTAAGAAGATCAAAATAGCCATAATATTAAGATCATAGTAAACAATCAGATACAATGTCTTGAGGAAGAATCACCTTTCAGGTAACAGCGTTTCCTGCGAAACATGTACATCAAAATGAAGATCGAATGCCTCCACACAAGATTCCTCATAGCTATAACAACGTAGTTTTATTAGAGGAACTACTCGCTGGAAGTTTCAATACAAAATATACAAATAAGGTGGCTCAAAAAATGTTGGGAGGAATATCTAGACTCTAACCGAATTTCAAGGCAAGGTAGTGATTTCCCGAAATGTACAAAATGGAAAATATGAGCAACCAAGACTCAGGGCACTTACAACTCAAGAGATGGATATATTTATTAGTCATGATGTACAATTCAACAAACCTCCTCCACCGGATCTTCCAAGTGAAAGGCTGATCCTAACACTCAAGATCTCACTCCAAACAAAAAGCCATTGTAACCCTCTACCGCAGATGCATTGATCGAAAATAGCACAATCAAGGAGAGGGACTGTCAGTAGAGCAGCAAGCGTTGGCCTGGATGCCAAAGATGGTGAAATCGGCACTATATGCTTCCTCACCGATCCTCTCAAGAAAGAAGGCTTCCTCATCTAAAAAATAAGTTCGGGAAGCAGTGTTGAGTAACCACCACCTAGCAACACCCCGCAACACAACCCAACCTAAACAAAACTACGTATGTACCAAGGAGGATGCTTGGCCTAGAGCCCTCAATGTGGAAAAATGAAGATCGTTCTCCTCAAGAGGCCTCTTGAAAGGAGAATGAATTCCTAACTAGTGCAATGCCTTGTGCTAAGCAGCACAACAACTCCTCATGCAAACACCAAGAGAATGCACAAGAGTCTAATCTAATTTAAAATCAATAATCCATATCATGAATAACAATGGCTGTCTTCTTTCCTCCTTCTAAACAAGTGAAAGCCCTCTCACCATGGGTCCTGTAATTCCATTAGGGTTTCCTCCACCAAGGAATCTTCCTCCATTCATACTGTGCTGTCTCTCAAAGAGATCTCCACCTCCTATCCTTAACGTTGTTGAGACTTGGTCAAACTTGACCTTGTCTTACTTGGTAAAATGTCCTCTTTCACACATGAGGGTGGAATCCAGCTCTTAAGACTATCCCTTTCACATTATGAGGGATTTTATTCATATTTTTAATATGCATGGGCTTCCTCTTTACCCATTTATCTACCTGCTAGGTGATAAAAATAGAAAAAAATCAATATTCCAAATAGCCGCATAAATTTGGAATATTACAATCCTCCTCCAAATGTTGCTTGTCCTCAAGAAACTGCAAGGATAGGAATTGAGGTGAAGCTCTATTCTTCCCCCATAGCATCCTCATAGATAAAATCCCTCCAAGGATCAAGATGTTGTCTCATCAATATACTCAAGTTGTCCCTCCCAAGTATGCAAGCTAGCTTTTGCAAGTGACTCAAACAGCTACCATCGTAAAATCCATGAGAAACAATGGCTATCTAAAGGCCTTCTTGAGGCATGAGTTCTGATATACATTGGGATCTACCATCCCTATATGAATCTCCCATCCCCAAGCTATCATCCATACAAAATGAGCCACCTCCAAAATGGTAACTCATGCAAATCATCCTCCCACCTTGAGCTCCGTTAATGTAGGTGGGCTGAAAATCTGATCATGGTAGACAAAATAGCCTACCCCACGTTGTCCTCCACTTATGATAAGTGTGGAGTGTTTTTTGATCCTAGGCTGCAATAACAGCCTCTCTAAGTGGCAAGAAGAAGACTAGATCCTCAAGGACCTTCTCTCCAACGTTATGAATCATGTTGGCCAAACCATCTCATATGTGATGTTGGAAATCACCAACATATGGAATCCAATCAATCTCATGGTTCACCTCATAAAGAAACCAAGTATGTTTTGTTGTAGGCCATATCACCTCTCATGCTCCCATTAGAACATGAAATGCAAACAATGTGGGAATCTCTCCCCAAGGGACACATCCAATCAATGTGCCAATTTCAATCATGTTCTAATAAAATAAGAACAACAAACAACATAAGGAACTATAATGAGAATCATGCTAGCTGCCATATGAAGCAAGGATAAGGACAATGGTCTTCAAAATGTAGCCAAATACGCTTTTACTCTAACCTAATAAAAATGAAATTATGGGTGGCCTCCTTAACACTTGCTTGTTGCCCCGATCTACTTCATGAGTTTGGAGAAAGTGTATGTATGGTGCAAGGAGCATGCTTTGCAAAAAGATAGCCTCAAGTCCTCCTAGGGAGTGACCATCACCAATACTACTTATGGCCTTAAGTAGATCATGAGATCTAGAAGGAAGAATGCTCCTCTTGAGCAAAATTCTCACACATATATGGTTATGATGCATATATACATTATAAAAGTCATTATGAAAACAAACAATAGCATTACCATATGTCTTGCTCATGAAAATGAGTGGCTCATAGATGAGTCTCCTCTCATCCTCAAAGAGAAAAGAGGTGGTTGTGCTAACCCTTCCAAAGATTTATGTATCTCTCCATCTCCACATGATCCATGAATTTCATATGTTGATATATATCCTACTCAAAGCCTTTCCAAAAATACTTCTCCATGATGGTGTGGTATGCCTCATAGACAAGTGTGGCTGAAAAGGAAACTGGTGGAGCTCTTGTAGCAATTTCTCCTTGAGCTAGCTCCAGATAAGAAGATCCTACCATGGTAGTAGAGACCCGTCTCCACCAATATCCTCCTCATGTGCCTAGTCAACCAATATCATACAAGTAGAAATATCCTTGGAATACTCCACCAATAGTTGGGAATTCAAATAGGATCTATCCTCCATAGTGCTGGGGTGGCCGATGATCTATCATGAAGAAGACCAATATATGGTCATCCTTCTCTTTGACATCTCCCATGCCAAATATGCAAGTTGGAAGGCTCGTTATCCTTCCCAGATGCTTCATAGCTAGACCAAATGAGAGGTAAAGATGATGTTGAGAGAATGCCTCTCTCCTCCTGAGTCCACCCAAGACTCTCAACATATATCAAGCTATCCAAGTGTATACACTCTTCTCGGAATCGATGAGTGGTGCCTCAAAAATGTGAAGCAAGGCATCTCTCACCATCTTCTAATATGGTGGTCTCTTGGTGGAATGTCTCCATGCAATGAGACATCATCATCAAGAGTAGATTGCATATATGAATGACATAATTGTCCTTGCCCTCACCGCAATCCAGCTCTCCTCTTAGGTGTATAAACTCATGAAATAGATATGGGTGTGCAGCTCCTCATCACATGATGTTGGTCATTCCATCTCCTCCTCAGATTCCATAGGTTCACAATCTCATTTCAATGGCACATGTGAATCATGAGTTGTGCCTCTGACTTCCACATGTGATCCTCGGGGAATCTCTTTGCAATGATACAAGAACTTTTATTTGGAGTAATATCTCCCTCTTCCTTTGCATGAGGTGCTAGATATACTCTAGACATGACAAATGTTGTTGCCCCTATCCTCATCAACACATAGGTATGGGAAACTCTCCAAGAATTGGATCCCCTTTTGAAAGAGGGATCTCCATGCCCTCTTATTCAGGAATATGAGATAAGAGGCTGGCTCTAGTAAAGGTAAGATGTGAATATGTCGCCCTTCATTGATTTCTCATGGATCTAAGTTTGTAGTTTCCATCACATGCAAAGTTTTTGTTTTCTTAGGTTTGTTTGTCTGTTCTGTGAAATTTTTTCATAAAATATTTCCACTAATGTCCTAGTGAACCTAACATAATAATAAGTATTTGCATTCTTAAAAGAAAAGAATCAAATATCCACCATGCATAGGCCTTTTTTACCTCCAAAATGCAAGACTGCAACTTTGATGGCCTCACCTTCATAAATGTGATGTTGTCAGTAAATAGGCCTAGCTCCTCCACCCAAGCTCTGGATGAAATATGTAGGTGAACCATCAAAATTAGATAGAAGGAATCTATCCCTATCATGTTGGCTGTTTCTTTCACCTTGATCATGAAAAACTCGAAAAGTAACATGATCTCTAAAATTCGAGTTTGAGATTCATACTGTAAGTAAAAATCACCAAGAGTTCTAGCTATTCCTTCTTCTCCCATATCTCTCATGGAAAATCTCGGGCATATGATCATGATAGACATCATGATGTGGCTGCATGTCTACACCTTTATCATAGTAAAATCTAGAGTTTGAAGGTTCAAACCTCTTGGATATTCTATACATCTCCTCTATTTTCTTGAGATCTCTCAATGCTCAGAGTAGATTTAGGAAGAAGTTTGAGCATCTCTCCTCCTTTCTTTCGTCCAAAGAATGGATTATTATTTCTATTCATCTTTTCTTCTTGATAGCATCAAAGGTTCGAAACCCACAGCTTGAGCCAAGATTGCTCGATACCACCGTAATATCCCAAAATAGGGAAAAATCTGAGCACAATGGGAATATCTTAAGATATTCCAAAATCGAGATAAAACAACACATGAACACAATAATGAAATACAGTTGATACATCAACACATAGGATGTAAGAATATCCAAACATCCATCATATTAATATCATAAAGAAAGCAAATGAATACAACAGTTCTGAGGAAACAATCACTCAAACTAGGTACTACAAGCCTCAAGAAACATGTACATGGAAAAACAGCTGATCACTTCTACACTTGAAAATGCCTAAGGCTATAACACTCCGTAGTTTTATTAGAGGAACCGCACGGAAGTGTCAATACACAAATATACAAATATTGGTGGCCCAAAAAACATGGGGGAGGAAGATCTAGACTCCCAAACTGAATTTCAAGACAATCCGAAAGGATTTCCGAAATGTACAAAATGGCAAAAATGTCGAAGCTGTCCTAAGACCGAGTAGCAAAGGTAACTCAAGACCGGATGATATGGATGAAGATGATGCACAAGATGAACAAATTCTCCAATGGATCTTCCAAGTGAAAGTCTGATTCAGACCGAAGATCTCACTCTGCTAAACAAACATTGTAACCTTCACTACAGATGACATCGAAAATAACACAAGCTAAGGAGAGTGGACTCATATAGATGATGGAAAATGGTCAGTTTGATGCCAAAGATGGTGAAATCAGCCCATATGCTTCCTCACCGATCTAAAGGAAAGAATGCTTCCTCCTCCGAAAATAAGTCTGAAGTGGTGCTGGAGTGTTCCAAATTTGAACACTTCGCAACACAACCTGTACTTCTAAATAGAAACTGAATTATACCAAGGAGGATGCTTGGCCTAAAAGCTTGAATGTGGAGAAGGAAGAGAAATCTCCTCAAGAGGCTCTGAAGGAGAAGGAATTCCTAAATCAGAATGTCTTGTGCTAAGCAAGATGTTAACTCTCAGCGAAACAACAAGAGAATGCACAAGAGTCTAATCGTAATTACAAATCAATAATCCATATCATGAATAACAATGGTTGCTCTGCCTTCATTTTAAACAAGTGAAAGCCCTATCACCATGGGTCCCACTCATTAGGTTTTCCACTAAGGAATCTTCCTCCCATTCATATTGCGTTGTCTCTCAAAGTGATCTCCACCTCCTATCCCAAATAAGCAGCTGACTTTGGTCAAACTTGACCTTGTCTACATGCAAATGTCCTCTTTCACACATGAGGGTGTGAAATCCATCTCTTATGACTATCCCTTTCCAATTAGCTGCATGCTAAATTTGGAATATTACAACTACAACAGAGAGTGGTCTTGTTAGCCATCCTCGACGTTTACTTGTTCCTTTGTGCAGTTTTCCATCACTAGAACCAGCTTTCTACCCTTTACACCACTCTCCGTTCCTCCAAGAGGAGTCAACTAACTTTTTCTCTCGACTTCGAAAATTGAAAAGATTGTCGAGACTTTGTCATTTTTGAACTATGAAAGGATATAAAATGTCATCTACCCGTATACGTTTACCCCTTTTTCATTCTTGGATATATTATTTAAAATGAATACCTTAGCCTATCGCAACTAAGAGGTTCTCTCTATTATAGTTTTATACCTTTTCGATCTTCGAGACTACCTGCCAAAAAGGACCGGATTTTTCTTTCTAATTTCTTTTTCAAACTCTCTAAACATGAAAATATGTCGATTTCTTCCTTTTTCTCAAATTTTTAAACCCCCGATGACACTCTAATCGTCACCATGACGTGACCGTTCCTCCTTCCTAGGCTCAAAATGTACTTCAGATGGATTTGTCCTGGGCACAACCATGACAAGCATATGCTATCCCATTCAAGCTTGTTTTTCAAAAATAATTGGGTACTCGAAATGGTGGGGGAAAATGGAACCAGGCCTTATTTTTGCTCTGCGTATGTCTCTCTTTGGAGTGTCATAATCTACATGCACTGCGGTCGTTGTACATATCATTTTGTCATTTTTTCCTCCATGGTTTGGTAATCCGTTTTGACCTTCTCATTTTCTTCTTTGCCACGCTATCATGACTCAAATCCTTTGATGTCAAATACTGCCAAATATGGAGCTGTGTCGATATGTTCAAGAGAATTTTGGCTCTTGCAGCTTTTTCAACCTCCTCTTGTTCCTCTCGTTTAGTCCTAATTCACTATCATCATTTTCCCTCTATCTCTACAATGTATGATGTGGGAAACATTATGGCCTCTCAATCGGTCACTTCCTATTGACTTTATTCATTATCCAAAGAATTTGACCTAGAGACTCTTCCTAGATCTTGAGCTTGCATGCCTTAATGGCAGGTTCTTCAAGATTCGATGACAACCACATCATTGGCCTTCGACGAGTGACTTTGCGAGGTTCACGGAGATCACTATTCACATTTCGTGGATTGTACCGTTTGTAACTTAAGAGCCATTGTCATTATTGGTTGTTTCTCTCGTGTCGCACGTTTTCATCATTAGTCAGTAATCGTGTGATCTTTATTGTGATATTCGATTTCAGCTACATATTCAAGAGAGATGCTTGACTTTGTACGGTTTGGTTCAAGATGGACCACAAGACCTTGGGTTTTGTCTAATAAGATCTAGGCTACGGGATATTTTGGTTTATCATGACTATATGCATGACTCTTTTGATTGGATGCATACACCATACTTGAGTATATTTATTGATCCTTACCGTCCGGATGGCTATGTCTATAATTGATATCATTTTATATAGTGTACTTCATTATGGATGGATGTGCCCATACTACATATTCATGTATCAGAGATATCATTTGCATTTGTAAATGCAAAATTTTCCAACAATGGTGTTTTGTTCAGATTTACCAGAAGAATTTCACCCTTTCCTCTCTAATTCTATGCTTTAGGGGCATTCACAATAAAGATTTGTCACTTCTACACTCCCATCCCACACATTGGAGGACCATTTTTGTGACTAAGGAGAAGTGTCATGTCTTTTTACAAAGACCATCATCGCATCCCTTGCCATGAGGACATCATTCCTTCGTTGACACTTATGCACCATCAAAACACATGTTTTTGGGTTGGCATTGGTAGACCGCTATACCTCACACAATGAGAAAATTAACATCGTCCCGTGCCCATCGGGCACTGGCCCCGAGCTACCCCGCCAAGCCGGTTTTGGAATGCTTTAAATATATAGGCAAAGTTTCCATGCTAACCATGAATGCCTGGGTGATTTAATCGAATAACCACGAACACCCCCTCCTTTGGCCTCTTGTTTCCACCTTTGGGGAACCTCCCAGCTGGATTAGCCTCCTTCCAGCATCATTTTATGGATTCCAACCTCCTCCTCCCTTCCGTAAATAAACTCATTCCCTATTGATCCACTAGCTGAACAATTGAATAGCTAAAGAGGAATTGGTCATCGTGTTTGGCTTCGTGGGAGATAGAAGGTGAGAAAAGATACCTTTGTCGAGAGATTTAGTTTATGTCCTCGCCCTCATCCCAATTCCCCAACGAACCTTCGAGACGTGCTTTGACCAACCCGCCCAAGGAGGTCAGACATCAAGGTCTTGGCTATAATCTCTTCTTCTATTTATATATACATGACTATTGTCTAGTTCCCCATCTTGTGTTGATATAGTTTATTTCATGCAATATTTTTAATCTTCTTGAATGATTAGCGTTATGAATGAAATTGTCTTCAGAGTGCTTTGTCTCGATCCTTGTAAGAATCCGAAAATTACTCATTAAGGACTGCAACTGTCAAGGCGAGATCAGTCACATTACTATAGTTGCTACAATCTAGCGTTTGATCTCCTGTGTAGGACACCCATCCCAACCTATTTCATTCAATTAGAACCTACACATTAGCTTTTTTCCTTTGTTGCTAGACCCACTTTATGGCTAAAAGGGATCGCTCTATCTATAGAGAGGAATTATCACACAATAATGATGAAGAGGTATTTGTAATAAAGTAACGTGTGGCAATAGAGAGGCCGGGATCAAATTCTCACTCTATATTATATGAAAACACCGCAAAAATTATATGAAAATGTTGCCAAATTCTGTCACATATATTACAAATTTCTAAGTAAAGTAATGTTGTATCATGTTTTTTTTTATAGCTTCATTATGCTCCATTTTTTTCTATCGAGATGTAAGTGTCTTTACTAAAAAATGTGTTAGTTTTCATGGGTGGTTCGAGTTTAAAATATATAAGAATATTGAGATTCACAACCTCAATATGAAGTTTTTGTTAGAATCTCACAACTCTTTATCAAATGAAGCAAAGCGAAAGTATGGAGACCCAAAGATCGTGACAAAGATGTCCACCATACAACAAAGAGGTATTTAGAATTTGGTACAAGGATAGTAGGTGATAAAGGTTGTGGGGAAAAGGCAATGCTTAGAAGCAAAGAGTATTTATTTATGGGTGCCAATGGGAAATGTTGGATATGATGGACAACAAAGTTGCAAATTGTGTGTAGAATATTAATGATTTATGACAATCATGAGTCACACATGTTTTTGTAAGCAAGTCTATGATGTTTTGTAGTGGTCATTGAAAAGTTTGTAATAGTATAAAAATTAAGTTAAAGAATATTAGAGAAATTTTGAGGTCTATAATGGGCCTTAAACAAAAATGTACAACCAAAATCAACTTTATAAGAACCAATAGGATTCTAGATGAAGATGTCAAACATAGATGATTCATTTTTCGTAAAAGTAAAATAACTCAACTTAGACATTTATTCTATGTTTTAATAAAATTTCAATCGTATATTGTTGCAGTAATGCACTTTATCTAAGGAGATTGATGTTGCATAATATATGCTACGAAAAAAGATAAATAAGAAACATGATTGCAATCACATTTTTCTATTAAGTTATCATTTTTCATAGTAGGGCTCATTGAAAATATGCAACATGGGTACTCCTTGGATGAAGAATTAAATTTTTCATCCAACAAGTAATTCTCCTTGACATTTGAGTAAAACCATATGGAAATGAGTTGAAAATACGAGTTGGAAAAAATAGTTTTTCAGCTCTCTCCGAAATTTGATGATGTAATCTAATCTTGTTTTATTTCCAATATTATTTTATATCTTTAGAGGCCCATTTTAGACTTCAAAATTTCTTAATAGATGTAGCCTAATACATATAACCCCATGAATTTCATGGTAATATTCAAATTAATTTTGTAAGTGGTAGGTTTGTGGTAAGCTGGTAGAAACCAATTTCTCTAGAAAGTGAAGTAGACAAAGATTCCTTTAGCGTGGTTGAGGGTTAGCCGAAAATGATGAGCATGGTTTAGGGTAAGTCAGATAAACCCATGTGAGCATGTATGCATGTAATCCAAGAAACCTAGTTTGATAATGACGTGGGGACTTGGCAAGGTGAATAATGGTTGGGTTATACCATATACATAAAGGGAATCTTAGTAGACTGGTGGTTATAAATGTTTGGGTACCTGTATGCATTCTAGTGGATGTTTGTTCATTTATATGGATGCAAAAATATTTTTAATCATATTTGTAAACACTAATTTGGACTACAACTAGAGTTTGTTGACTGAGATCGAGACAAGTAGTCATTATGTGGACTTAGAAAATATAATTCATATTTGGTTTAGGTGTGATTTTTTCTAAGTAAAGGATTTTTTTTTTCTTCTCATATATTACCATTTTTTCATTGATAGAAAAATGACCACCAATCTAGATCGCCTAATTATCCTACGAAGTGTTCCAAGCATTCCATACAATGTTGAAGAAAACAATCCTAAAGATAACAATAATCCTGGGATTCCATTGTCTTTCGTAACATATTTTTAAGCACTTGCATTTTTCCACTTCCATTGCCTATGTCGTAATTTTGACTATTGTAGCCCGAATAATTTTGTTCGTCTTTCCATCAAAACCACGAAATAACTTAACTAAGTAAAAAAATAAAAATAAAATTATAGAATCTTTGTTGGAGGAATATTTTTAAACAAAAGGCCTTCAACCCCCACATGTTTGGGCCTCACTCTTAGCATGAATCAAACTCCTCTCTTTGTGGAACCCTTAACTTCTCTCTTTATGAATCCCATCCATTGAGAAGAGATCTCAAACCTCCTCCTCTGGACTATAAATTCAACATGGGGACTAGAGGGGTGGGGAGGAATTCTAATGTAAATTTATGTTGTCGAATTAGGGATGAATCTTTTTCACCTAAGGGGAGGATTGGTGACAATTGGGAGGAGGCTTACATCATCAAGGTTAAGTTTGTGTAATTTCTCCTTCTTATTATATATTAATACAAGCAACTGTTTCTTTCCTATTTTCACTTGTTATGATGTTATTTTCAAAGTTCCTTGATATTTTGTACGGTTTATAAATGAATACTCGATTAACATTTTGATATATGCTATGTTGCAATTTCCATTCATCTTATGTTTCACTCTTTATCTATGTTATGATTTTATGCCTTGTTTCTTTCTATTTATGTTGATCTTCTCTTTAAGTAGAAAGGCAATGATTTTGAAAGCATCGAAAGGACATCCACAAGCATTTCATAGAAAGGTAAGAGGCTCTTGCACATTTCAGTTATAAATTAAGGAAAATTAGAAGTTACTTATCCGTTTGTTTCTTGATTTGTATTGAATCTAGGGAGATCGTTCTTGTCTGCAAGAATGATTTTTCCACCATAACAAATTGACGACTCTACTCAGGAACAATTTGTTCTTCATTATGTCCTCTTGTGACCTTTGATCACTTTCTCTAGCCTTGTTTGATTGTGTTTTCAACCTTGAAAGTTTAAATTTATGGATTTTTGGCTTTGTTTATTATTTTTCTTAAGTTTGTCTATTTTGCGCATTTTTACTTTAGCAATAGTGCATCTGTACACGGAACTTAACTGGTTACCTGCACAAGTATCTGAAATTTTGAAAAATTATGGTTTTCATCTACTAGGTCCAAAAAAATTTTATTACTATACTTTTTTGGGTTTGTTTACATTCTAGAAAATTCTATTTCAATTTGATTGAGTTTTTTGGATTGACTTTGTTATCACCTATAAAATGATCACCTAGCCATTTCTAACTAGGTGGATCGAAATACACCATGTAGGATTAATTTTACCATAGTAAAATCACTTTTACTATAGGAAATAATTTAATAAACCATTTTTATTAAATTATTTCTAATTAAAATTAAGAAACCCCATGAGAATAATTAAATAAATCATTATTTAATTAATTTTCTCTAGGAATAATTATTAAATCATTATTTGATAATTATTCCTTGTCGGATTTGACTAAATCACCTAGGAATAATTAAATAAATCACTATTTATTTATTATTCCTTAATTATATTTTTGGAATAATTATTAAACCATTATTTATTAATTATTTCAATTTCACACCTTTATTAATCCTCATGAAGTGATTAATAAATCATTTTATGTGTTAATTACTTCTAAATAAAGAATTTGACCGTTTTGGATATATTTTCCCTCTCCAGAAAATATAATAAAGTATTCATGATGCTTAGATCTTGATTTGGTCAATAATATTTTATTATTTCTCATTTTCGGTATTAACCCAATACTTTGTTATAAATAAGAGGGTTTTCCATTCATTCTTCACCATGGTCACTATCATCATCATCTCGTCTTCTCGCACTTGAGTTCCATTTTCTGTTTTGAGTTTTTCACACATTGAGAGGGAGAAAAGATCGTTGAAGCACAAGGACATCAAAGGACCCATCCCACAAGGGGGATTTGAAAACCCTTGTTGTATATCTCAATCACCAGGTGTTTTCTAATAAAAATATTATTTATTCAAATTCTTCTTCTATTGGTTTATTGCATTAGTTATTTCTTGCTATTTTATGTTTTGGATCGCATTCAAACTTTTTGATGCATTTTTTTCTTGTTTTTTCATTGCAGATTTGAAGCGTATTGTTATTAGGGTCACTTCTCACCGGTGACTTAAGTGAAGTGTTTTTGGTACACATTCCTGAAATTTTTACACTAAAATGGTGACTCTGCTGGTGTGGTAATTTAGATCCTTGGCGATTGTCGTTTCAGTGGTTTTCAGTATTTTCTTCAGCTATTTTTATCCTCTTAATTTCTATTTTCAGATCTCCTTCTTTTTTCTGGAAAAAATTTAGATTCTGTTGGTTTTCTGGATCTTTTCAAAAGTCACAGGTACTAGCCGAGTAGGAGATGGCACAATTTGGGTGATATCTTCCGACCAAGAGTCCTAGGAGAAAAATGCACTTTTCAACCCCTTATTGACCACATTATAGAACACACTTTTCGGCCTGTTTCACACACTCAACACACTATTTAGGTCAGAAACTGTGTTTTGCACTATTCCATAATTTTTCAAAATTGTCGATTGTGCTTTGTGTGCTAGGCAGGGTTTCTATTATTTCCAGAGTCACCCCTAGGCCTATATTATTTTGTTTTTTTCTCTTTGAGGAAGGAAAAAATCACCCTAGAGTTTAGAGTACACCTCCACCTTTTAGGAAGAGATTTTTTGAGTTGAGGAGTCTAGGGTACAACATTTTCATCCATTGATTTTCAAGATCTGATCCACTGTTATACAACCCTCTAGGACAGGTTTCTTCATAATTTTACTCCCTTTAGAGTTTAGTGTTTTCTTTCCCCCTTAGGATCCCCTTGTGTATCCTAAGTTTTAGAGCTTATTTCCTAGACTTTAAAATATTTTTCACCTCTGATTTTTGTTGTTTTTCTGCACCATTTACAATAGATTAATGCCTTTAGATCACATTCCCTTTGAAATTATACCTTTTAGGCCATTTTTGTGTCTTTGAGTATCTTGTTTTCCACCTATTTTTAGTTGTTTGATAGCCTTTTTGGGTGGGGTTTGTTCTCTTGGATTGGTTGTTTATTTTATTGTCCATTTACAACATTATTTACATATTTTTCAACACTTTATTTCAGCAGCACATGGCATCATAAAACATGCTCAGTTAACTCATACATTGAACACACTTGCACACCTTAAGCGAACGTGGGCTTGGTTAACACCGCCAAGCCAAGACTTGAAACAAGTCACATAGTAATAATCTAACACACATAAATTAAGCCCACTTGGGCACCAAGGCCAAAAAATCTATGTAGTTAGGTGTAGTATCAGTGGGATAGGCTTCCAATAACACCCATCCATCACTTACATTGAGACATAGAAGTTGACTTATTAGGGATCTTATAATTCTTCAACATCCCACGGTCCAAAGCTGAAGTGCGTCAGAAACCATGTTCAATAATGGTGCTGAAGGAGAACCATGTGTAGGGCCCATGAATTTGAAGACTATGTTTATATGGATTAGTTCCTTAGATATATTTTGGACCCCATAGGTAAAGATGTCACATCCCAATTCTCACAATATGAGGAAGAAGTGCACCAAGTATCTTTGAAATATGACCTGATCTATGCACAGTCACGATATGTTTATATCATCCTTCCCGATCTACCTAGGCTCGGTGCTGCTAATGCACCGGGGGAATCTCATGCCACAAACAGTATCGTTGTATCAAAATCACACCCTCAACCTCCACCATATGCTCCACCTCTGATGAGTTATGGTAAACCCTAAGGGGAATCAATTCCTCTTACACCTATCCCCCTCCCAATACTTCACATGGTAACACTTATATAGGTTCACTCGCGTCATATGCATATCCCCATCTGCATCAACAAATTATAGGGCCAGATGTTTCTTCACATGATCATCCTAATGTTCCCCCATCTCCTTAATATTGGTATGCAACGCCTAGCACTCCAACCCCATTGGAATTAGCTCCCCAACATCCAATGCCTCCTCCACCTCTACCATAGCGGCAAACTCCTCCTCAAGGTCAAGTGTATGCTTAGCAGAGTGCAACCAATCCCCCCAACCCCAAGAGATAGAACAAGGGGAAAGGTAACCTGAACTAGCCATCTCAAGGTAATCAAGGTAACTAGGGTCCACCACCTAATGCCTGTGAAAATTCCTAAAACTACTTAAAAAAAAATTCTACTACAAAAATCTGGTTTACTTCTCCTACTTGTGTTTTTACATTTACAAGTTATTTTCAGAAATATTCAAAAAACGACGAAGTAAACACATTGCATATCTACACATATAGATCATGTACTGAAGAAATAAGCACACATGACAAAGGACACACAATATTTTCAGACAACTGTCCCCGGAAAAACCCAATTTGGGAAAACCAGTGCAACATCTCTTAGAGAGTTTTATTATTATGTAGAATTATGAATACATTCAAGGGCACCAAACATGTTCTGCCCAAACAGAGAAAATATCGGCAGATGTACCTATATCTCTCGAAGACAGAAAATATGGTTGATTCAATTGAGGATGAAGAACCCCGCAGGTGCCTACGCAGTCACTACATCACCCTTCAGTGTAGCTACTTCACACCTTCTAGATCTGTTGAAAACAAGCCCTTTCTAGCCCACTAGAACCCCAGTGTTGCCTTCCCTAACTCTGCGTCAGCCCTTCAGCCCTGTGTGAGCCTCTACGCTACCTGTGTGTTGCTTTGGTTGGGCCTACGTCACCCCTGCAGGGCCTACGCAACAGTTGTGTCACCCTCTTTGGTCTATGTGAGGCTCTGCATTGTCTCTACATGAGCCTGATTGGACCGTGTCACCCTTGTTGGGTCTCTACACTGCTCTGGTATGGATCTACCTCTCTGCCAATGTATTCTTGGCTTCGAATATGAAATACCACTGTCAATCTTCCCCTCACTGCACTGTAATCTCACTTGAAAATTCTCAGCAAACCACGCCGCAGAATTTTGACTTAGCTCAAGTGTTTCCACTATGTGTGTTTATTCTCCAACTGACCTCAAGCCTTCCTTTGATACTTTTCTCATTGAACAATCAACGGTCATGATCTAAACTTTATTCATGACTAATATTAGAAAATACTTGATCCATGTCACTTAGAAGATTCTCACCCACACGTTTTAATTAATTCCATTTAATTATTTAATTTACCTAAGTTAGACTCAGGGTCTCCATTAAAATAATTAATTATTTTAATAAATTTCACACAAGGTGGAATTCCTCCAAACAATTTCTGGGTCTTGGAGATCTCATGTGTTCTAGCCCCTCCACAAATTTTCGAAGCGATAGCACGTGTGATGCTACCCAAAATCTCAACACTCCCTCTTAGCGACGAATGTGCTTTAGCAACACTTCATCCCGAAGCATCACCCTGATCCATTGCATCTGTATCCTACGCTCTGATGCTTGGCCTGCTGACCCTCATCCACTATGTTGCTACCTTATGTACTACTGCCTATGACTCTGCCAAAATCATTGCCTTATATGTACTACAACTCCCACTCAAATGCTGCATCATGTTTCCCATAGCATTTCCATTGCTAACTGTTGCACTCTAACTTGGTTCCTAAGAAGTAAGACACTGAAGGACATCACCCAAAAAACTGACATACAACTTAGTTTGGCTGCATCTCGATACTGAAGCACCCTCTGCTGCTAAACTGGGCTGACCCTTTGAAGCTCTGCATTGTCTACTAGTATACACTGCGTAAGCACTTCCTCTACGCTATTGAAATCCCATCAACCCCTGTGATGTTGTTGTCTCTACACCGTGTTGCTCCAGTCTTCAGCGTCCTAGCCAAATTTTCTAATCCTTTTCACCCACTAACTCCAGTCATCCTATTATTATCTTTAAGGGCTCCCATAGCTCGTATGTGATCCAAGATTTTGGGCACCTCAAGGATCCTTCCCTACATATGAAATTAAAGAGAACTACAGATCAATGTCACCCAAATTCTTCCCTCGAGTCACATGAGCACTCATAGCCACATCATCATCACTGCCATCATCCCCTTTAGCCTTTGCAGCCTTGGAATTCAAATCTTCCTTTCCCTTCTTCTTCTAAGGACAAGTATTGGAGAAATGCCGTAATTTGCCACATTTGAAGCATCAGACCTTTGATAGGTCCTTCTTCTTCTTCCCTTGCTGCTTCTGCTATCCCTTAGATGCGAGAGCCACATCTTCCTCCTCCTCCTTCTTGATTTTGGCTCTTCCGTTGCTGCTACCCATCTTGGACATTCTCCTGATTGCCTCTTGATGAAGAGTTTCCCACATGTCCTCCCAATTTGGGAGTTGTGCTCTACCCAAAATACTTTGGACAAAGGTCTCCCAATCATCGGTGAATTCATTTAGGGTAGTTATGGTAAACCCTAAGGGGAATCGATTCCTCTTACACCTATCCCCCTCCCAATACTTCACATGGTAACACTTATATACGTTCACTCACGTCATATGCATATCCCCATCCACATCAACAAATTACAGGGCCAGATGTTTCTTCGCATGCTTATCCTAATGTTCCCCCATCTCCTTAATATTGGTATGCAACGCCTAGCACTCCAACCCCATTGGAATTAACTCCCCAACATCCCATGCCTCCTCCACCTCTACCACAGCGGCAAACTCCTCCTCAAGGTCAAGTGTATGCTTAGCAGAGTGCAACCAATCCCCCCAACCCCAAGAGACAGAACAAGGGGAAAGGTAACTGGAACCAGCCATCTCAAGGTAATCAAGGTAACCAGGGTCCACCACCTAATGCCTGTGAAAATTCCTAAAACTACTTAACAAAAATTTCTACTACAAAAATCTGGTTTACTTCTCCTACTTGTGTTTTTACATTTACAAGTTATTTTCAGAAATATTCAGAAAACGACGAAGTAAACACATTGCAGATCTACAAATACAGATCTTGTACTAAATAAATAAGCACACATGACAAAGGACACACAATATTTTTAGACAAACGTCCCCAGAAAAACCCAATTCAGGAAAACCAGTGCAACATCTCTTAGAGAGTTTTATTATTATGTAGAATTATGAATACATTCAAGGGCACCAGACACGGTCTGCCCAAACAGAGAAAATATCGGCAGATGTACCTATATCTCTCAAAGACAAAAAATATGGTTGATTCAACTGAGGATGAAGAACCCCACAGGTGCCTACGCAGTCACTACATCACCCTTCAGTGTAGCTACTTCACACCTTCTAGATCTGTTGAAAACGAGCCCTTTCTAGCCCTCTAGAACCCCAATGTAGCCTTCCCCAGCTCTGCGTCAGCCCTTTAGCCCTGTGTGAGCCTCTGTGCTACCTATTTGTTGCTTTGGTTGGGCCTACGTCACCCCTGTAGGGCCTACGTAGCCTTTGTGTCACCCTCTCTGGTCTATGTGAGGCTCTGCGTTGTCTCTACATGAGCCTGACTGGACCGTGTCACCCTTGTTGGGTCTCTACACTGCTCTGGTATGGATCTACCTCTTTGCCAATGTATTCTCAGCTTCGAATATGAAATCCCACTGTTAATCTGCCCCTCACTGCACTGCAAGCTCACTTGAAAATTCTCAGCAAACCACGCCCCAGAATTTTGACTTAGCTCAAGTGTTTCCACTGTGTGTGTTTATTCTCCAACTGACCCCAAGCCTTCCTTTAGTACTTTTCTCATTGAAAAATCAACGGTTGTGATTTGAACTTTATTCGATGACTAAGATTAGAAAATACTTGATCCATGTCACTTAGAACATTCTCACCCACACGTTTTAATTAATTCCATTTAATTATTTAATTTACCTAAGTTAGACTCAGGGTCTCCATTAAAATAATTAATTATTTTAATAAATTTCACACAAGGTGGAATTCATCCAAAAAATTTATGGGTCTTGGATATCTCATGTGTTCTAGCCCCTCCATAAATTTTCAGAGCGATAGCACGTGTGACGCTACCCAAAATCTCAACACTCCCTCTTAGCGATGAATGTGCTTTAGCAACACTTCATCCTGTAGCATCACCCTAATCCATGGAATTGGTCTCCTACGCTCTGATGCTTGGCCTTCTGCCCCTCATCCACTGTGCTGCTACCTTATGTACTACTTCCTATGACTCTGCCAAAATCATTGCCTCATATGTACTGCAACTCCCACTAAAATTCTACATCATGTTGCCCATAGCACTGCCATTGCTAACTGTTGCACTCCAACTCGGTTGCTAAGAAGTAAGAAACTAAAGGACATCACCCAAAACACTGACAGAAAAGTTAGTTTGGCTGCATCTCGATACTGAAGCACCCTCTGCTGCTAAACTGGGCTGACCCTATAAAGCTCTGCGTTGTCTACTGGTCTACACTGCGTAAGCACTGCCTCTACGCTACTAAAATCCCATCAACCCCTGTGATGTTGTTGTCTCTGCACCACGTTGCTCCAGTCTTCAGCATCCTAGCACTCCCAAAGTTTCTAATCCTTTGCACCCACTAACTCCAGTCATCCTACTATTATCTTTAAGGGCTCCCGTAGCTCGTATGTGATCCATGAGTTTGGGCACCTCAAGGATCCTTCCCTACATATGCAGTTCAAGAGAACTATAGATCAATGTCACCCAACTTCTTCCCTCGAGGCACATGAGCACTCATAGCCACATCATCATCACTGCCATCATCCCCTTTAGCCTCTGCAACCTTGGAATTCAAATCTTCTTTTCCCTTCTTCTAAGGACAAGTATTGGAGAAATGTTATAATTTGCCACATTTGAAGCATCAAACCTTTGATAGGTCCTTCTTCTTCTTCCCTTGCTGCTTCCGCTATCGCTTAGATGCGAGAGCCACATCTTCCTCCTCCTCCTTCTTGATTTTGGCTCCTCTGCGGCTGCTACCCATCTTAGACATTCTCCTAATCGCCTCTTGACGAAGATTTTCCCACATGTCCTCCCAATTTGGGAGTTGTGCTCTACCCAAAATACTTTGGACAAAGGTCTCCCAATCATTGGTGAATGCATTTAGGGTAGTTCTTACCATGATACCATCATCAAAATTTGCCCCCAGAGCAACCACATGATCTTGAATTGCCTTCAATCGAATGAGGAAGGGATTCATTTCCTCTCCCTTGTGCATCTGAAATAGTTGCAGTTGATTCTCCAGAATCATCTTCCTCTAGAAATGAGTACCTTGATATAATGTGGTCAAAGTCATCCACATCTCATTCGCTATATTCTTCTCAGAAATGTGTGGGACCACATAACCCTTTACCATGTCCATAATTAATTTCTTGGCCATTTCTTGTGCTTCCTCATACATTTCCCAGGAAAAACGAATGCGGGAAAACTGTTGTAGCAGATCTAAGAGGGTTTTATTATTATGCAGAATTTTGAATACATTCAATGGCACAAGACATGGTTTGCCTAAACAGAGAAAATCTGACATATGTACCTCTATCTCTCGGAGAAATAAAATATGGTTGATTCAACTGAGGATGAAGAACCCCATAGGTGCCTACGCAGTCACTGCATCACCCTTCAGTATGGCTGCTTCACACCTTCTGGATCTATTGAAAATGATCCTTTTCTGGCCATCTAGAACCCTATTGTTTCCTTTCCCAGCTCTGTGTCATCCATTTAGCCTAGTGTGATCCTCTGTACTACCTCTATGTTGCTCTAGTTAGGCCTACACAGCCTCTACGTCACCATCTCTGGTATGTGTGAGCCTGGTTGGATTGTGTCAGCCTTGTTGGGTCTCTGCACTTATTTTGTATGAATCTGCCTCTCTGCCAATGTATTCTCAGCCTCAGATCTAAAATCCCACTGCCAAAATACCCCTCACTGCACTGCAAGCTCACTCAAAAATTCTCAGCAAATCGCGCCCCATAATTTCGACTTAGCTCAAGTGATTCCACTTTCTGTGTCTATTCTCCAACTAACCCCAAGCCTTCCTTTAATAATTTTCTCGTTTAACAATCAACTGTCATGATCTAATCTCTAATCGACGGCTAATATTAGAAGATACTTGACCCACATCACTTAGAACATTCTCAAGCACATGTTTTAATTAATTCACTTTAATTATTTAATTTCCCTAAGTTAGACTTAGGGTCTCCATTAAAATAATTAATTATTTAAACAACTTTCACACCGGGTGGAATTCCTCCAAACGATTTCTATGTCTTGGAGATCTCATGTGTTCTAGCCCCTCCACAAATTTTTGGAGCTAGATCACATCTGATGCTACCCAAAATATCAACAATTCTCCACATGGAAAGCAGCGTATTCCTGCGACCCAGCAACAGGGTCGACAACCAGTGCAAAAAAAGTTTCCTCATATGAATAAAACTTGTGTCTGCTTCAATTTTTTTGGCCATTATACTCGCGAGTGTCCCATTTTACCTTAGATGTGCCAAGTATGGGAAGCTCAAGCAGCTGCATTTAGAGGAACTCAGCCCATTGATGCACCTCCTCCTCTAGCTAATTCATCACAACCGATTGTGCTTCCCAATCCTTTTCCTCATCAAGGATATATATCTTCCCTGTTAGTGTCAGTATTTGCATACTTCCACCAGGGATCAAAACACATTTGTATGTGCATATTAGGTATCCCATTCTGAATAAATTTTTCATCATTCCATTAGGTCATCACATAAAATTGTTCCACTGGTGGTTGTCCTTGTTAAATAGGCTTCATTCTCCCTTAGAATATCATATTGGCTGACTCATTCTCATGTCTCCTTGAGCATAACAACATCTATGGAAATGCTCTGTCCACTTGGAAGTCTTTAAAGTCAAAATCTCATTCAAAATGTCAGGTCAAAAAAGCAGTCCCATTAGGTCATTAGGGTTTTTCATTTCTCAAGGTCACTCCTTAATTTAGATGAGGTCAGCACATATATGAGAGGGACTAAATAAGATCATCATGATGTAATTATTATACTTTCAAAATTGTATTTTTTCAGTTTAATGATTTTTATATCAGAATGTCATTTTGATATAAAATTCAATATGTAATTTATTTTTAATTTTCCAAATGTAATTTCATGTTTTCATATGTAATAAATGCAATCTCGAGCTATACAAATGCAATCATGTCCGACCCAAGCGAGCAAGGAAATCCAATCTCCATGTTGAGCACGCCTGCAATGCCAAGAAGTAAGAAATAAAAAAGAGTATCAGTATCAAAGAGGAAAAGTGAACATTAGAAAAGTGGGTAATTTAAATTAAATTTCAAATCCACTAAAGCTATAACGCCTATCAAACACCTCAAAAAAAATCATTGTTGCCATTCATCCATCAAGAATTTTCAGCAAAGGAGAAAATTTGAGTTTTCTGAGCAGTTTAGGTCAAAATTTCAAGGCGATGCGTTTTTGTCCGAGCGTTGCGCTAATACCCAGCAGCGCTGCGCTAATGCCCGAAAACCACAGAGTAAATTACACTAGCACTGCGCTAATCCCCAGTGGCACTGCACTAATGTTTGAGCACTGCGTTAATGTCCAGTGTGCTCTCTAAGCTTCGAAACTCAGCCTAATTGCCTCAAATCTTCAGCAAATATTCTCAACACCTTTGACAAGTAAGTAACATGTAAATTTCACCTCCTTGTAGTCTTCAAGAGGAATTTCATGGTGTTATTGGTTTCTATGTGAATTTGGAAGTTGGTTTAGTTACAAACCCTAGATTCACTCTTTGTTCTCAAACCTAGCACCCATAAACCTCACATTCTCTTCCTACATCACTATAAACCCTATTCCTCCCCTACAGTATCATATCCCTTTCCCTAAATCCCTTTTCCCTTAAACCCTAAGTGCTAGGCATCTCAATTTCCTAGGCATCCCTATAAACCTCGTAATAAAATTATAATTCCCAATCCCCTAAACATTTTGATCTCCTATCACCTCCCTGAGTTCAATAACCCTTGCCCCTATCCACCTAAATTTTCATAACCCTATCCTTATTCCCTAGACTTATTTTCACTCCCCATCCCCATCTACCTCATCCCTAGGGTTTCAAAGCCTTCAAGCTCAAGATGTCTGAAGAGGAGGACAGAGGTATCAGTGAGGAACAAAGACCAAAGAAAAGTGATAAAAAAGGAGGGAAAATTAACAGACATGAACCAATAACCACAATGGAAATCATGGCCTCTCCTCTCAATGTGTCTTATTTTAAACATGTTGGTTGCTTTGAGTTTTGTGAGAGGGTATAGCAAATTCAGTATCACCCTGTGTTGACAAGGTTGTTCATCACAAATATTCATGATAGGTAGGTCACCCTTGCTGGGGTCACTTTTACCATGTCCACTAATGCCATTTCAGCTGCTACAGGGATCCCTAATGTGGGAGAGAAATGGTTAAAAAGGTAAACCTTGATCTGAGCTATTATGAAACATATCTCAAACTTAGATATAAGGATGACAAGAAAAAAAATTCCCTTTCTCTCATCTCCTTGACCGGTATGTCCCCATGATGAAAATAATCATGAAGTAATTCACTTGTGAGGGGAGGTTTTCTTGACTCTATTCATACCATATCTGACTCCTCATGCACTTCACTAGAGTCAGAATGCTTCATATACCTTACTATCTCTCCCAAAGCATTGACAAGATGGCATACATTGTACAAAAAAGGCATTATAATCATCAAATGCAAAGTCTTTTTCACCACTCCCTCATTAAGATGATAGTCATGCATCAGCTTGAGTAGAAGACATTTCATGGGACACATTCATGGAAAATGAAGTTTTTACTACTCTACCTAGTCATCATGAGCAGAGCATCCCTTCATCGTCTCATCCTCCCATATCCACTTCTCCATCTCATCCTGATGCTCATACATAATCACCTAGTCATATGCATTCACCTCATGTTGATCCTACTTCTTCACCTTTCCGTAATCCTTCACCATCATCACATCATGATACTGAGTCATCAAGCAGTGAAAAGGACATTGAGGTAACTTTGGCTAATGTGAATGATGTTGAGCCATTTCCCAAGACCTATTATAGAGGCCACGGGCATGTGTTTTCTTCACTTGGAGTGAAAGGGGCCATGCCTTCTTCATCAGAAAAACAGGTGGACAAGGGCAAAGAAAAGGCTAGAGAGCCAATCCATTGAGGAGTAGGAGGATAACCAACATAGCAGGAGTTAGAGGGTAGGAGTTAGAGTTGATTGAACTTGATGAGGAGGATGAGGATAGAGTCACTGGTCAGCAACACTAGAAGCAAATATAGTGAACTTCAAACTAATTCGCGCAGCACAATATGTGATTGATTTTCTCGAAAGCAAGAAAAAATCAGCAAATTAAAACCAAACAAATCAATGATGAGGTCAAAGACCATCAAAGAAAAAGAGAGGCAAGAAAAGCCAAGGCCTTGTTGGAGGAGTTCGTGGATAGATTTGGTGAGATTGATGATGAGGAGTGTTTGCTCAAAAAAATTCGATGTGAAAAGGAATCAGTGCTTGAGACATTATCTAATTCTGTCACAAATAAATATATTCTGTCTCTATATCAAAAACTCTCAAAACATTGACTGTATGACTCCTTAGACAGCAAACCCATATATGTTATGCAATGTTAAGTTCCACTTATGCTGAAATGGTTGAATGGAAAGAATGAGAAGGGAATTTCAAATCCGATATGATGTTTAAAAACAGAATCTACCACCATAAAACTCGTAATAATTATATCGGTAAGGTTAAAATAGAGGAGCTTACATAAAGGTGTGTTTAACTCAGATGGCACAAGTATAAAGAGACCCGCGGCTCAAATCACTCTATTTCATTCACATATGAGAAATTTAATATGTAAACTGGATAAACTTTTCAGCATAAACAAATGCTAGAAACTTGCATACTTTTTCATCGATTTGCTATTTCTTGAGTACAAAAATCCGCTTCAAGGTTCAAAAACTCGAAACCTTCATCTTTCTTGAAATTGTCTTTAAATACAATATCACAAGACAGTTTCTAGTAATGAAACTGACTCTAACTACTCTAACTAACTCTAACTGCTTAAACTACTGACTATTACGGAGGCACATGCCTCAAAAAGTCCTATTACATTTACATGATTTTAAAAGATAACATAATGAGAATTTGAAAACTTCTAATTTATGAGAACAGCTGGTCCTGAAGCGGTTGCTGAATCAATGGCTACTTTTGGCTGAGCCGTTGGGATTTCTTTTGCTATGTCCATGGAGAATGTCTTGCACCTTTTCCAAAGCTCACCTTGAGTTGTCGGGGAATTCTTGTAACTAAGATATTCTAGTCTAAATGCAACAACCTGACTGTGAGTAAGTCTTCCTGTGAAGAGTGTCTTCACCATCCATAGCAGATTGAAATGCCTCTGCAAGAAGTTAAACACTGTTTCTCCCTTTAAAACTTGTGTCTTTTCATGCCTGCTATCCGCCCTGCTTTTTGCCAGTGTTAATGAATCTTCATAAAACTTCCATGTCAACATATTTCCTTTTTCTGTCCAGCAAGAAGGTAAAACCTGTTCTGATCAATTTATCAAATGCTATATCAAACTTCTTTACCACCTCTTTAATTCCCAGTAGCCTTTTCTCTGCAACTTTCCAAAGATCATTCTTAATTATCATCTTATTAACTTCTTCGGCATAAAAATATCTGTCTTGTATTCCAATATCTTCTAATTCTTCATCTGATTTGGAATTGATAAAATTTACAAACTTCCTAGCCAAATTTGCTCTTTTAATGACTGTTTGCTTTTCAGATAATATCTCCCCTTCATGTTCTGAGATGAAGCGTTTCTCGCTAGCAACTATATTTAGGGAATCCCAATTGGACTTCATTTCAGAGATTATTTCGCCCCAGATGATATCTTTAGCTCTTAAAAGTGAGATATTACCCTTTAACTTTTCCTTGAGATCTTTAATTTCATCTTCAGCCTTTTGTAATTTCTGCTTGTTCTCATTCGCTTTATCTTCCCATGCTCGCATGATCTTGGTAACCGTTTCTAACTCTGATTGAGCCTGCTTATGATCTCGTTCTGCCATCTTTAATTCTGTACTGAGCTGAACAATCTGTGCTTCAGGGTCTGCATCACCTATAGGAAAAACAAATGTAAAAGTATGATTTTCAATATGGTTTTGTAATGAAATAGCAGTCTGCTTTACTTAGTCAATTCTTCATCTTTCTGCAACAATTGCTGACGCAGTTCTTCTTTTTCTTTCTCCACCTCTGCTACCTCTGCGACCATTGAATGCTCAGCAGCTGGTAACTTTAGCTTTTTTCTCAATGAGGATATCTCCATTTTTGCACTTTTCATGAACTTTTGAATCGCAACTTTATCATTAGGATCTACACCAATTTTCATAATAATCTTCTTCAATTCTTCAATTTGAATTGACAAGGCCCTTGAATTTGCCTTTTCCATCTTGAACTGTTTAATAACTTTTGCAAGCATGTTCTCAGCCTTAACTGCTGTGGCATTAGTCTTGGTTAAATCATTTACAATTAACTGCCTAGTCTACATATGAAGATTCATTTTATCCCACAATGGGATCTTTTTAACATCCATAGTTATGTTTACCTCATTAAAACTGCTCAAAGATCCAAGGGACATCCCAGTTGGATGTGTCAGAGCCATCCTAAATTGATCCTTTTCAAGGTCCATTACAGTCAATAACCTGGTCTGATCAGCAGCTATGTGATGCTCTGCCTGAGCTTCTACATTCGCTTTTATCCTCTGATATCTTTCTTCAATCTGTGTAAATGTTTGTTTGACTGAAGGCATCTTCTCTGAGTAAAGTTCATGTCCTCTAGGAGAAGATGGGACATTTTGTTCTTCATTGATATGGAAGGTAAAACCAGGCGAGTTGGAAGAATGATCTTCAGCCAATTTGGTTCTCTTTTCTTCCCTGGGCTCTTCATCATCTACTTCAACTGCATCATCCCTACCTCTTTTATTTGCCCTTTCAGTTATAATAGGTGTTTGAATGCTCGTTTTGGATGTATTTATTTCGCCTGGGTTTGCCAGCTTCTCCTGATCAGGTCTGCTTACATGAGAAAAGGCAGAATATCCATTCTCAATTCTTCTCTGGGAAATTACTCCATGCGGATCATAAGACCATTTTTCTCCTAATAGCAAGTGTGTCTCTTCCAACATTTTAGAAACTTCATCAAAAGCTTGCCTCATATTGACCACGAAAGGTCCCACACTCATAGCCAATTTATACATAAAACCTTTCTTCATGGGGAGAAAGTGCACCTGATCCACATTAAGGCTCTGTCTTATGAATTCCAAGGCGAAAAGTCGCATGGGTACAAAAGTTGGGAGCCTATAAGGCTCGATGTTAGCTCCATACAATCTTATCTCTGAATACTCTTCAAACACAAACCAATCTTCGAATCTGCAACAAGGTCCTAGCTGTAGAAACTCCCGGGCTTTTGGTAGAAAACATGGAGGAGGAACTCCATTCAAAATTTTATAAGCAATGGACATATAATGACTAGCAAACTCAAATAGCCCTGCTTCATTTCCCTCTTTTCTAGTCATGTCAGTCCAAAACAAAACTGATTGCTTTTGTTTGTTGACATCAACTATATTCAATCCCAAACTTATAAATTCTTCGACATTCTGATATAAAAATAAATAAACAATCAAAGACGGGAATCTAAAGAAACCTGTAAGAGGAAAGGCCATCAACTGAGAATTTACAATCTCCTGCTAGAAAGATGAAATGTAAAGAACAACCCTTGGTTTCACCATCAGCACATACATTCCCAATACTGATTTATCAACTATCTGGTCATTGTCTTTGCCTAAAATCTCTGCAATGCAACTCAGAATCGGTCTATACTCAGCATCGAACACTTCCAAACTAAATTCTTCTCCTTCCAGTTGAGCTTCCTTTGAATTTGAGCTCAAGTATGACATATATTGACCAAATTCTTCATTTGAAAGGTCCTCAAAATAACGAGCCAATGAATCTTCAGAGAATTGTAGTGGTGACTCATTTTCGGGAAAGCACAATGCCTGGCGAATCAATTGCGTCGATACCTACAGAACGTTTTCTCCTTGCGAGTTCATTATGAAACACTTACCTGGGTACATTGATAAGGTTTAATGGCATGAAACCCAAACATACATTCAAATAAAGTTTAATGATAAACTTGATTTGCATTGAGGTTGTAAGGATACTTATCTCTTCTTCTTTTTTATAATACAGCATAAAACATTATACTATATCATATGCATTTTCGGAATTTCAAAAAAAAATTATTTTCTAATTTTCAAGACAAAATAGAAAAGGATGTGCAGATGATCCACAACATCTAGCTCCACCTTGGGATAGTGTTTTTACCATGAAACACTAAGAACCTGCAGATTATTGCCTTCACTTCGGGCATGGATTCAAAAATTGCTTGATGGAAAATGTACAGTGATCACACCGGATATATACAATGGTGATGAAGCAGTCCCTTAGTTCCGGAAATAATGCTTTAGATATTTCCCATTCACAGGCATATCTAGTACTTCTCCTTCAATATTTTCTAACACGAAAGTGTTATTCATCCTGACTTCATTGATTTTGAACGGACCATACCACAAGGGATCAAATTTACCATGTTTCCCTTTGTCTTCTCTTTGGGTATCCCACCTCAATACCAGGTCTCCCTTCTGAAATATGATCTCCTTTGCTTTCCTGTCAAATATGGTCTTCATTTTCTGCTGATAAACAATCAAATTCTCCCGAACTTTATTTCTGCTTTCATTTAGCTCCATTACATTATTCATTCTTCTAATCATGGAATTAGGTTCTGCTTGAGCATCTTGGAGGAAGGAAATCACAGGTTTCACCAACTGGGTGGGAAATAATGCCTGAGTCCCATATACCAGCTCGTAAGGTGACTTACCAGTGGATCTTCTAGTGGTCATCCTTGTTGCCCATAGCGCAAACACTAGCTTGGAATCCCAGTTCTTTTGGTTTTCATTGATTGTCTTCTTCAGAATTTTTACCAATGTTTTGTTAGAAGATTCTGCCAATCCATTCCCCTGTGGATGATAAGCTGTAGAATGAGACAATATCACATTGTAAGTCTGACAGAAATTAATAAACCTGATTGAATTGAAGACTTGAGCATTATCTGTCACAATCTTTACTAGACATCCAAATCTGCTAAAGATATTTTCTTCTAGAAACCTCATAACCACCGAATCATTTGCCTTCCTAGTGGGGATTGCCTCCACCCACTTTGTAAAATAATCTGTAGCAGTAAGGATCCACTTGAATTGCCCACTGGATGGTGGATTGATTTCTCCAATGAAATCCAATCCCCATTGTCTGAAAGGTTCCTCGACAAAAACAGGGAGAAGAGGTAAAGGGGCTAACTTTTTCTTTTTTGCAAACACCTGGCATTTTTGACAACTTCTAATGGCTTTATAAACATCAGCAAACACAGATGGCCAATAAAAACCTGATTTTAAAACTTTGTGAGCAGTTACCTTCCAACTGTAGTGACCTCCGCACAGGCATTCATGACATTCTTTGATTATTTCTAGAACTTCCTCCTCTGTCAAACATAGAAATAACACCCCAGCAGGATCTTTCCAATACAGCTTTGCTTCAATTATGACATAAGGTTGAGCCTTAAGTTTTAAAGCTCTGTATTTAGTTCTGTCTATTGAAGGAGGACAAGAAAGAAAGCATAAATAATGAACAATATCTTTGTACCAATCTGAGCAGAGGAATTTATATTTAATTGCTGGCTTTGGCTGATTATCACCTGTTTCTCCATCGACTTCTTCTACAGGGGCCAACAAATTAATTCCCAATGCTTGGAAATTTGACTCTGTTAATAATTTGGCCAATCCCAGTCCTCTGACCAATTTGGTTGGTTTGACATCCAGGTCATATTCTTGAATTTTAGCAATCCATTTTCCCCTTTTTCCTTCTACATCACTCTGTACTAAGACATCCTTGACAACAGAATTAGGAACGTATGCCAAGATTTTAGAATGAAGGATATAGGTTCTGAATGCTTTCAATGCTTTCACCAGAGCATAAACTTGTTTCTCCAATATTTTATATTTCAATTCTGCATCTCGGAGGACTTTACTGAAATATGCTACAGGTTGTTCATACTTTTCTTCATTCCTCTGTAATAACACGGCTGCAATTGTGGAAGGAGACGCAAATGAGAAAATCTGAAAAGGCTTCAAATAATCTGGACTAATTAGAACAGGCGCTTCCTTTAAAGCTTCTTTAATTCTTTGAAAAGACTCCCTCGCTTCTTTGTCCCACTTCACTTCAACATCCTTTTTCAACATGTCCGTTATCTTCTTAACAATCTCTGCGTAATTGGGAACAAACCTTCTTAGAAAATTAAATTTTCCAAGAAATCTCTGAATATCTTTCTTACTTCGGGGCAGTGGAATTGACTCAATTGCTTCAACCCTTGCTGGATCAATCTTCACTCCTTGTTTGGAAACAATATGGCCCAGCAGTTTACCCTCCTCCAGAGCAAATAAAGACTTCTTAGGATTCAGCGATAACCCAAACTTCCTACACTTCAGGAAGGCTTTCTGCAAATGTTGTAGATGTTCTTCATCAGATTTTGAAAAAATTGTGACATCGTCCAGATAAATAACCACAAACTCATCTCCTACAAATGCAATATCCATCGCTCTTTGGAATGTGGCTCCTGCATTCATTAGGCCAAATGGCATCTTGGCATACATGAATGTTCCCCAGGGCGTAGTAAAAGCAGCTTTATTTTGATCTCCTTTCTCCACAGCAACCTGGTTATACCCTGAAAAACCATCGACCATTGATAATCTACCAGCTCCAGTCACTTTTTGTAAGACGAAATCCATTTTCGGCAAAGGGTAATTATCTTTTAATGAAGCCCTATTCAAGTTCCTAAAATCTACACACAGCCTTATCTCTCCATTTTTCTTTCGGACTGGTACAAGATTGGAAACCCAATCCGAATATCTGAGAGGAACAATTATTTTAGCCTGAAGTAATTTCTTTATCTCTTTTTCAATCAGAGCCAACAATAATGGATTGATTTGTCTAAGCTTTTGTTTATGCGGTTTGACTCCATATTTTAGTGGGATTTTATGCTGTATGATACTCTTATCATACGTCTTCAAATCATCATAAGACCAGGCAAATACATCCTTAAATTGTTTGAGCAGATCTATGTACCTTTCTTTATAGTCCTGCAGGACTCCTTTGAACAACTTGATCATTTTAGGCTCCTGTTGAGTTCCTAAATTACAATCTTCCACATTCTCATCTTGGTTTGCTTTCTTCTTATTCACGGCCACGTCATTTGCATCAAATAGTCTTTCGAGAGGCACCAAGCCTCTTGGCAAAACATTGTCTTTCAACTGAATAATATCCTGACCACCAATCTTCTTTTTCAGAGTCTTACCAGCCGACTCATCTTCATCAGTCTCCAAATCCATCTGATGATCTTCAAAATCTTCAATCATCAACAAAAACTGCTTAATCTGTTCATCATCCTCAAAGACCTGCCAGTGTTTGACATTGTCAGGGATTAAAGGTCTATATCTCATCTCGATTTCATACCTCAATCTCGGATTAATCAGAGGCTTGAATGTACTGGCTGCAACTGCTAAGGAATCAGCCATTCTATTCTCTTCCCTTGGAACAAACTGTAAGTTGAAAGCTTCAAATTAAGTTTCAATCAAATCCCAGACCTCATTCCTATATGCTCTTAATCTGGGATGTTTAGTTTGACACAAATTCTTTATTTGTCTTATGATTAATTCAGAATCGCCGAACACGGTCATAGACTGAATTCCCATGTGCTTAGCTGTCTGTAGACTAATGATTAATGCTTCATATTCCGCTACATTATTAGTGGAATCAAACTCTAATTTGAAAGAAAAAGGCACAAGGTTACCTTCCGGAGAGATAAAAATGAAGCCAGCTCCAGTACCTTCTTTAGAAAACGCACCATCAAAATAACACTTCCATAGCTTGTTTGAACGCAGCTCCTTATGTACAATAGCTGAAGGGAGCTGCCCTTGCGTTTCTTCAGCAAATTATGCATCTTCATGCAGCATGAAACAAGAAAGGTCATCCTTTTCCTGGCCATAAATAGGTGAATTACCTGCATCTTTCTTGGTGGCAGTTTTTTGAAGCCTAGTTTCTCTGTACAACCTCCTTTCTTCCCCATTAAAAACAGGAATGATAGCATATGTAAAATCTAGCTTCAAAACTCCTCCCAACTTTGCCCCCCAAGATCTTGATAGTAACATACCAAATCTAGCTGGAATGTCAGCTACTACCACATCCATCATAATGCTCTTGGCTGGGATTTGAGCCAATGAAACAACCATGTCCTTAATAAGACCCACACACTTCACCCTCTTTGAATCAAAAGAATAAAGATCCCGGTATGGCTTAGTGATTTGCAAATTCAACTCTTTCATCACACACAATGGCATCAAATTGTGGGATGCGCCAGAATCTAACATACAATTATGCAAAACAAAATCGTGTAACAAAAGTGAAATATAGAAAGGAGGGACAGATGAGTCTACCTCTTCAACATGAGGCCCAAATGTAACCACTCGTTTTTCTTCTTGCAAATTAACTATATCACCCACTTCATCAGACTGAGATAGATTGATGAATTCAGCAATCTCCTTCTTATAACCAGGTGTTTTCATTAATTCCAGAAGAGGAACTTGAATTTTCACTTTTTCCAACTCTTTTGCCAAACTGAAAGTTTGATTTGGTTTTGTCAACTTTTCAGGCTCTTCTTGATCTTTCTTGGAACTTGGATTTTGATTAGAAACAGTAACCACTTTCTCCAAAATATTAGAATCTCTAACCTTTGTTTGAGAAGCTTCAGCTTGCTGCTTTTCCTTTTCTTTTTCTTCATTCAGGGGCTTTTTCCCCTTATCTAATTTCTTAGTCTGGTCTTTCTGTAATGGAGTCGCCATTGGAGCAGGCACTGATTCTGGTTCTTTTTCTTCATCCTCTTGAGTTCTTAGCCTCTTCTTTGACCTCAAATCATACTTTTTATGTAACTCGGATTGCATGAAGTCTGTAAACTGTCTGCAATAGTCGTCCATCTCTTCCTGATTGAATGAAAGATCAGTTTCTTCATCTTCTTCCACTTCTTCTTCCTCTGTTTCTTCTTCGGTTTCATCATCTTCCATGTAGACAGCAGAAATTCGAGCGTCATCTTCTTTTTAATATTCATCATCCGCTGAGCGGGATGGGGCTGCCTCTATATACAAAGGTGCTTGCACCTGATCTTGGTCTTTCTTTTCTCTTTGTAGAATCTGCAGGGGCTGTTTTTTAAATTGGGGATTAAAAACCCCTCTATTCTATCTTGCAGGCTTACTATCTATTTCCAATTTCACCAATTTATTAGACAAATTTTTTATGACCTTAGTCATATCATCAATTCTTTGTTCTTGAGATGAGGCTTCTTCTTTAGCTTTTCCTTTATCTTGAAATTTACCAGCAGCGGACATATTAGCCTCAATCTCCAAAGCATCAGTTTGAATCTGCTCCAAAGTGGGAGACCTCCTTTCCCTCAATGTGAAACTGAATTCTGGTTCAAATGCACCAGCAAAAACAACCCGTGCTCCAATAGGAGGGGGTTTCATTTCAACAGGCAAACTATTATACAATTTATTAAATCTCTTCACAAAATCTTTCATGTTTTCATCAGATTTCTTCTTTATTGCATTGAATTCTGTCAAAGAATAGCCATGGTCCCTTTTTTCACCCCATCTCTCAGTGAAACGCATTTCTAGGGCATCCCAATCATTTATGGTACCATTAGGCAATCCTTTAAACCATTTCCTTGCCTCTCCACTTAGAGACTGAACAAAAAGTCTCATTACAACGTCCAAATGTTCAACATTTAAATTCTCAGCAAATGTGCAAAACAGGGGCAAGTGCTGTTCTGCAGTTATTTCATCTTCACCAGTAAATCTAGGGAGTAACTTGAGATACTCCTGAGGCATATCATGCAGTGGTTGGGGTAGATTTAATGGTGCATATCTATTCATCAAGAAAGCAGGGGCTGCAGGGACTGCCATGTTTACGCCCGGGTTAACTGCTCCTTGAGCGGGGGTAAAATGAATACCAGTTGTAGGTGGGGATGAATGAGGTGGAACAACTGATATAGGAGTTGGAGTATGAATGATTGCAGAAGAGCTGACAACTATATGGGGCTGAGTTTCTGTAAAAGGAAAAGACACAAACTCCAAAGATTGCTCTTCTAATGTGGGTTCTTGAAAACGAACGGGTGATGGTGACGATTCTTCTTCCGAGAAAATGAGTTTCTTGGAAGCTTTCTTGGATGAGAACGTGCGTGAACTACTACCTGGTGCAAGCAGTGTAGCTTCTGGTGTATCTAATATTTTTGGTTTCTAGCTCTTCTTTGAAACAAGATTCTCAGGATCAGACAGAACAGGAACTCTTTGCTGAGAGGTATCTGACCTCGTATGAGGTTTCTTAGGAGCCAGAGCTATTTTAAACAAACACAGCTTATTATTTCCTCCTCTCTGAACAACCAGAGGAAATATCAAACAAAACCAAGGGAAAATCTTCGAATCTTCGTCCCCGGCAATGGCGCCAATTAATGTTGTACCTCAAGAAACAATTCCTTGCTGTGTAAAGGAATTTGTGCTCAATAAATTATTAAATTATGTGACAAAAAGATGTATAGTTGTCTCTGTTTTATAACCTTCAAACATTAATTATATAATCTTCAAATATCAAACCCATGCAATGTTCTGCAATGCCATATTCTTCTTATGTTGAAGTGAATGAACGGAAGAAACAGGAAAGAAAAGGATTTCAATTTGATATGCTGATTGAAACAAAATCTATCATTATAAAATCCCGAAGAAATAAGTAATGATAAAGTTAAAATAGAGGAGCACCCATTAAGGTTTGTTTAACTCTTAAATACACCTGTATAAAGAGACCCGCAGCTCAAATTACTCTATTTTATTCACAGACATGAAAACATAATGAGAACTGGAAATCTATTCAGCATAGATAGAATGATAGAAACTTGCAAAACTCCTTCATTGATTCAGTATTCTCAAGTACAAAATTTTTCTTCAAGGTTCAAAAACTCGGAGACTTCATCTTTCTTGAAATTGTCTTTAAATGCAATATCACAAGACAGTTTCCAGCAATGAAACTGATTCTAACTGCCCTAACTAATTCTAACTACTTAAACTACTGACTGTTACGGAGGCACATGCCTCAAAAAAGGTTCTATTACATTTACATGATTTTGAGAAATATTATAATGAGAATTTGAAAACTTCTAATCTATGAGAACAAGCTGCTCCTGAAGTGGTTGTTGAATCAACGGCTACTTTTGGTTGAGCGGTTGAGACCTCTTTTGTTGAGTCCATTGAAAATTTCTTGCACTTCTTCCACAGCTCATTTTGAGTTGTTGAGGAATTTTTGAAACTTTGATATTCTATCCTGAATGCCACAATTTGACTGTGTGTAGGCTTTCCTGTAAAGAGAGTCTTCACCATTCATAGTAAATTTAAATGCCTATGCAAGAAGTTAAACACAGTTTCTCCTTTTAAGATCTGTGTCTTTTCGTGCCTATTATCTGCCTTACTTTTTGCTAATGTCAACTGATCTTCATAAAACTTCCATGACATGATATTTCCTTTCTCAGTCCAGCATGAAGGTAAACCTGTTCTGGTCAATTTTTCAAATGATATATCAAACTTCTTTATAGACTCCTTGATTCCCAGTAACCTTTTCTCTGCAACCTTCCGAAAATCATTCTTAACTATCATCTTATTAACTTCCTCGCCATAAAAATATCTGTCTTGTATTCCAATATCTTCTAATTCTTCATCTGATTTGGAATTGATAAAATTTATAAACTTCCTAGTCCAATTTTCTCTTTTCATGGCTGTCTATTTTTCAGATAATATCTCCTCTTCATGTTCTAAGATGAGGCCTTTCTCTTTAGCAACTATATTCAGGGAATTCCAGTTTGACTTCATTTCTAAAATAATCTCACTCCAAATGATATATTTAGCTTTTATGAGTGAGATATTACCTTTTAACTTCTCCTTGAGATCTTTAATTTCATCCTCAGCCTTCACTTTGGGCATGAAGTCCGTGAACTGTCTGCAATAATCATCCATATCTTCTTGATTAAATGAGAGATCAGTTTGTTTGTCTTCTTCCACCCCTTCTTCCTCAGTTTCTTCCTCTGTTTCATCATCTTCCATGTAGACCGCAGAAATTCTAGCCTCATCTTCTTTATCATCATCATCATCCACTGAACGAGATGGAGCTGCCTCTATATACAAAGGTGCTTGCACCTGATCTTGGTCTTTCCTTTCTCTTTGTAGAATCTGCAGGGACTGTTTTTTTAACTGGGGATTAAAAACCCCTCTATTCTGTCTTGCAGGCTTATTATTGTATATTTCCAACTTCACCAACTTATTAGACAATTTTTTTATGACCTTAGTCATATCTTCAATTCTCTGGTCATGAGCTAAGGCTTCTTCTTTAGCTTTTCCTTTATCTTGAACTTTACCAGCAGCAGACATATTAGCCTCAATCTCCAGAGCATCAGTTTGAATCTGCTCCAAAGTAGGAGACCTTCTTTCTCTCAATGTGAAACTGAACTCTGGTTCAAATGCACCAGCAAAAATGACCCTTGCTCCAATAGGAGGGGGTTTCATTTCAACAGGAACACTATTATACAATTTATTAAATCTTTTCACAAAATCATTCATGTTTTCATTAGATTTCTTCTTTATTGCATTGAATTATGTCAAAGAATAACCATGGTCTCTTTTTTCACCCCATCTCTCGGTGAAACGTCTTTCTAGGGTATCCCAATCATTTATGGTACCATTAGGCAATCCTTTAAACCATTTCCTTGCCTCTCCGCTTAGAGACTGAACAAAAAGTCTCATAACAACGTCCAAATGTTCAACATTTAAATTCTCAGAAAATGTGCAAAACAGGGGCAAGTGCTGCTCTGCAGTTATTTCATCTTCACCAGTAAATCTAGGGAGTAACTTCAGATACTCCTGAGGCATATCATGCAGCGGCTGGGCTAGATTCAATGGTGCATATCTATTCATCAAGAAAGCAGGGGCCGCCATGTTTATGCCCAGATTAACTGCTCCTTTAGCGGGGGTAAAATGAATACCAATTGTAGGTGGGGATGAATAAGGTGGAACAATTGATATAAGAGTTGGAGTATGAGCAATTGCAAAAGAGCTAGCAGCTTTATGGGGTTGATTTTCTGTAAAAGGGAAAGACACAAACTCCAAATATTGCTCTTCTAACGTAGGTTCTTGAAAATGAATGGATGAAGGTGATGATTCTCCTTCTGAGAAAATGAGTTTCTTGGAAACTTTTTTGGACGAGAAAGTACGTGAACTGCTGCCTAGTGCAAGCAGTGTAACTTCTGGTGTGTCAACTAATTTTTGTTTCTGGCCCTTCTTGGAAACAAGCTTCTCAGGATCAGACAAAACATGAGCTTTTTGCTGTGAGGTATCTGACCTCGTGTGAGGTTTCTTGGGAGCCAGAGTGTTTTTCAAATGAACACAGCTTATTATTTCCTCCTCTCTGAAAAACCAGAGGAAATATCAAACAAAACCCAGGGAAAATATTCGAATCTTCGTCCCCAACAACGGTGCCAATTAATGTTGTACCTCAAGAAACAATTCCTTGCTATGTAAAGGAATTTGTGCTCAAGACATTATTAAATTATGTCACAAAAAGATGTATAGATGTCTCTGTTTTATAACCTTCAAACATTAATTATATAATCTTCAAATATCAAACCCATGCAATGTTCTGCAATGCCATATTCTTCTTATGCTGAAGTGAATGAACGGAAGAAACAGGAAAGAAAAGGATTTCAATTTGATATGCTGATTGAAACAGAATCTATCATTATAAAATCCTGAAGAGATAAGTAATGATAAAGTTAAAATAGAGGAGCGCCCATTAAGGTTTGTTTAACTCTTAAATACACCTCTACAAAGAGACCCGCAACTCAAATTACTCTAATTTATTCACAGACATGAAAACATAATGAGAACTGGAAAACTATTCAGCATAGATAGAATGATAGAAACTTGTAAAACTCCTTCATTGATTCAGTATTCTCAAGTACAAAAATTTTCTTCAAGGTTCAAAAACTCAGAGATTTCATCTTTCTTGAAATTGTCTTTAAATGCAATATCACAAGACAGTTTCCAGCAATGAAACTGATTCTAACTGCCCTAACTAATTCTAACTACTTAAACTATTGACTGTTACGGAGGCACATGCCTCAATAAAGGTTCTATTACATTTACATGATTTTGAGAAATAATATAATGAGAATTTGAAAACTTCTAATCTATGAGAACGACTCCTCCTGAAGTGGTTGTTGAATCAACGACTACTTTTGGTTGAGCCGTTGAGACCTCTTTTGTTGAGTCCATTGAAAATTTCTTGCACTTCTTCCACAGCTCATTTTGAGTTGTTGAGGAACTTTTGAAACTTTGATATTCTATCCTGAATGCCACAATTTGACTGTCTGTAGGCTTTCCTGTAAAGAGAGTCTTCACCATCCATAGTAAATTGAAATGCCTATGTAAGAAGTTAAACACAGTTTCTCCTTTTAAGATCTGTGTCTTTTCGTGCCTATTATCTGCCTTACTTTTTGCTAATGTCAACTGATCTTCATAAACTTCCATGACATGATATTTCCTTTCTTATTCTGGCATGAAGGTAAACCTGTTCTGGTCAATTTGTCAAATGATATATCAAACTTCTTTACAGACTCCTTGATTCCCAGTAACCTTTTCTCTGCAACCTTCCGAAAATCATTCTTAACTATCGTCTTATTAACTTCCTCACCATAAAAATATTTGTCTTGTATTCCAATATCTTCTAATTCTTCATCTGCTTTGGAATTGATAAAATTTATAAACTTCCTAGCCCAATTTTCTCTTTTCATGGCTGTCTGTTTTTCAGATAATATCTCCTCTTCATGTTCTAAGATGAGGCCTTTCTCTTTAGCAACTATATTCAGGGAATTCCAGTTTGACTTCATTTCTGAAATAATCTCACTCCAAATGATATATTTAGCTTTTATGAGTGAGATATTACCTTTTAAATTCTCCTTGAGATCTTTAATTTCATCCTCAGACTTCTGTAATTTCTGCTTATTGTCATCCACTTTATCTTCTAGTACCCGCATGATCTTAGTGGCTGTTTCTAGTTCTGATTGATCTTGCTTTCGATCTCGTTCCGCCATCTTCAATTCTGTACTGAGTTGCACAATTTGTGCTTGAGGATCTGCATCACCTGTAGGGAAAACAAGAGTACAAGTGTGATTTTCAATATGGTTTTGTAACGAAATAGCAGTCTGCTTCACTTTAGTCAATTCTTCCTCCTTCCGCAACAATTGCTGACGCAATTCTTCTTTCTCTTTTTCTACCTCTGCTACCTCTGTAGCCATTGAATTTTCTGCAGCTGGTAACTTTAGCTTTTTTCTCAATGAGGACATCTCTATTTCTGCACTTTTCATGAGCTTTTGAATCACAGCTTTATCATTAGGATCTACACCAATTTTCATAATGATCTTCTTCAATTATTCATTTTTAATTGACAAGGCCCTTGAATTAGCCTTCTCCATCTTGAACTGTTTAATAACTTTTGAAAGCATGTTATCAGCCTTAACTCCTGTGGCATTAGTCTTGGTTAAATCATTTACAATTAGCTGCCCAGTTTGCATATGAAGATTCATTTTATCCCACAGTGGGATCTTTTTAACATCCATAGTTATGTTTACTTCATTAAAACTACTCGAAGATCCAAGGGACATCCCAGTTGGATGTGTCAGAGCCATCCTAAATTGACCCTTTTCAAGGTCCATTACAGTCAATATCCTGGTCTGATCAACAGCTATGTGATGCTCTCCCTGAGCTCCTACATTAGCTTTTATCCTCTGATTTCTTTCTTCAATCTGTGTAAATACTTGTTTGACTGAAGGCATCTTCTCTGAGTAAATTTCATGTCCTCTAGGAGAAGAAGGGACATTTTTTTCTTCATTGATATGAAAGGTAAACCAGGCGAGTTGGAAGAATGATCTTCAGCCAATTTGGTTCTCTTTTCTTCCCTGGGCTCCTCATCATCTACTTCAACAACATCTTCCCTACCTCTTTTGTTTTCCCTTTCAGTAATAACAGGTGTTTGAATGCTCGTTTTTGATGCATTTATTTCGCCTGGGTTTTCCAGCTTCTCCTGATCAGGTCTGCTTACATGAGAAAACGCAGAATATCCATTCTCAATTCTTCTCTGGAAAATTACTCCATGCGGATCATAAGACCATTTTTCTCCTAGTAGCAAATGTGTCTCTTCCAACATTTTAGAAACTTCATCAAAATCTTGCTTCATATTGACCACGAAAGGTCCCACACTCATGGGCAATTTATACATAAAACCTTTCTTCATGGGATGAAAGTGTATCTGATCCACATTAAGGCTCTGTCTTATGAATTCCAAGGCGAAAAGCCGCATGGGTACAAAAGTTGGGAGCCTATAGGGCTCGATGCTAGCTCCATACAACCTTATCTCTGAATACTCTTCAAACAAAAACCAATCTCCGAATCTGCAACTGGGTCCTAGCTGTAGGAACTCTTGGGCTTTTGGTAAAAAACATGGGGGAGGAACTCCATTCAAAATTCTATAAGCAACAGACATATAATGACTAGCAAACTCAAATAGCCCTGCTTCATTTCCTTCTTTTCTAGTCATGTCAGTCCAAAATAAAACTGATTTCTTTTGTTTGTTGACATCAACTATATTCAATCCCAAACTCATAAATTCTTCGACATTCTGATATAAGAATAAATAAAAAATAAAAGATGGGAATCTAAAGAAACCTGTAAGAGGAAAGGCCATCAACTGAGAATTTACAATCTCCTGCCAGAAAGATGGAATGCCGAGAACAACCCCTGGTTTCATCATCAGCTCATTCATTCCCAATACTGATTTATAAACAGTCTGGTCATTGTATTTGCCTAAAATCTCCGCAATGCAACTCATAATCGACCTATACTCAGCTTCAAACACTTCCAAACTAAATTCTTCTCCTTCTAGTTGAGCTTCCTTTGAATTTGCCCTCAAGTATGACATACATTGACCAAATTATTCATTTGAAAGGTCCTCAAAATAACGAGCCAATGAATCTTCAGAGAATTGCAGTGGTGACTCATTTTCGGGAAAGCACAAAGCTTGGCGAATTAATTGCGTCGATACCTGCAGAACGTTTTCTCCTTGTGAGTTCATTATGAAACACTTACCAGGGTACATTGAAAATACCATCCATGAGATGAACTCGGGAAAAAAGTGGGCTTTTGGGATACAGGTGGACAAGACACCAGAATTCTTCACGGCGGAAAATACTGGGGATTTTTCAGCGTTTAGGGTCACTTGGTGATACAATAAGGGATGGTTGACAGAATACAAGGTATCCTGAACGTCTTTTTCACTGTCCATGAGGGAATTGAGGTTTGACAAACCAGACAGAGAAACTCACTTTGCCATGGCTTAACAGACAACAGAAGGCGAACGGAAAGGTGGCGGTGAAATAGATCGAGAGGGAAAATGACAGCAAGTGATTTTGAAAACGGGATAAAACCTTTTAACAGCGGCTTAACCACTCATTAAATGACCAAATTGACGTGTAAAGCAGCTGACGTGGAGTACATTTGTTTTCCCCCTCACTTTATGACATCACCGCAGGGACATCAGGAGTACGGCGGTGAACTTCGACTTGCACCCCCCGCAATGAATCCCAGTCGTCGATCACGGCATACCCGCGGTCAAACCAGTCAACTGCGGGGGCTTAGCATACAGTAATTTACGAGCTTGTTGTGTCCCCGCATTGATTCGTCTGGTTTCACTCTTCACCGATCGCTAATTCCGCTCGGGAAGTTGTTCTAACGTTAAACATGACGCATACATACCATAAATTCAAAAATAGCTTAGTAATAAACTTTAATTTGTAGCGAGCTCGTCAACACATTTCATTTTTTTATGATATAGTATAGAAGCATTATACTATAGCATATGATTTTTTTTGAAATTTTCAGATTTTTTTGCTATTTTTTTATTTTCAAAATAAAACACAAAAAGGATATGCAGATGATCCACAACATCTGGCTCCACCTGGGGATAGTGTTTTTGCCACGAAACACTAAGAACCTGCAGATCAGTGCCTTCACTTCGGACATGGAGTCAAACCTTGCTTGGTGGAAAATGTACAACGATCACACGGGATATATACAATGATAATGTAACAGCTCTTAATGCAAGAAATAATGCTTTAGATATTGCCCATTCACAGGCATATCTAGTACTTATCCTTCAAGATTTTCCAGCATGAAATTATTATTCATTCTGACTTCATTGATTTTGAATGGACCATACCACAAGGGATTAAATTTTCCGTGTTTACCTTTGTCTTCCCTTCAAGTATCCCATCTCAATACTAGGTCTCCCTTCTGAAACATGATCTCCTTTGCTTTCCTGTCAAATATGGTCTTCATTTTCTTCTGATAAGCAAGCAAATTCTCCCGAACTTTATCTCTGTTTTCACTTAGCTCCATTACATTATTCATTCTCCTAATCATGGCATTAGGTTTTGCTTGAGCATCTTGAAGGAAGGAAATCACAGGTTTCACCAACTGGGTGGGAAACAATGCCTGAGTCCCATATACGAGCTCATAAGGAGATTTTCCAGTGGACTTCCTAGTGGTCATCCTCGTTGCCCATAGCACAAAAATTAGCTTTGAATCCCAGTCCTTTTGGTTTTCATTTATTGTCTTCTTCAGAATTCTTACCAATGTTTTGTTAGAAGATTCTGCCAATCCATTCCCTTGTGGATGATAAGCTGTAGAATGAGACAATATCACATTGTAAGTATGAAAGAAATTAATAAACCTAATTGAGTTGAAAACCTGTGCATTATCTGTCACAATCTTTACTGGACATCCAAATATGATAAAGATATTTTCTTCTAGAAACTTCATAACAACCAAATCATTTGCCTTTCTGGTAGGGATTGCCTCCACCCACTTTGTAAAATAATCTGTAGCAGTAAGGATCCACTTCAATTGTCCACTATATGGTGGATTGATTTCTCCAATAAAATCCAATCCCCATTGTCTGAAAGGTTCTTCGACAAAAACAGGGAGAAGAGGTGAAGGAGCTAACTTTTTCTTTTCTGCAAACACCTGGCATTTTTGACAACTTCTGACTGCTTTATAAACATCAGCAAACACAGATGGCCAATAGAATCCTGATTTAAAAACTTTATGAGCAGTTACCTTCCAACTGTAGTGACCCCCGCACAAGCATTCATGATATTCTTTGATTACTTCTGGAACCTCCTCCTCTATCAAACATAACAATAACACACCAGCAGGATCTTTCCAATATAGCTTTGCTTCAATTATGACATAAGGTTGAGCCTTAAGTTTTAAAGCTCTATATTTAGTTCTGTCTATTGAAGGAGGACAAGAAAGAAAGCATAAATAATGAACAATATCTTTGTACCAATTTGAGCAGTGGAATTTATATTTAATTGTTGGATTTGGCTGATTATCACCTGTTGCTCCACTGACTTCTTCTACAGGGGCCAACAAATTAATTCCCAATGCTTGGAAATTTGACTCTGCTAATAATTTGGCCAATCCTAGTCCTCTGACCAATTTGGTTGGTTTGACATCTAGGTCGTATTCTTGGATTTTAGCAATCCATTTTCCCCTTTTTCCTTCTACATCGCTCTGTACTAAGACATCCTTTACAGCGGAATTAGGAACGTATGCCAAGATTTGAGAATGAAGGATATAGGTTCTGAATGCTTTCAATGCTTTCACCAGAGCATATACTTGTTTCTCCAATATATTATATTTCAATTCTGCATCTCGAAGCACTTTACTGAAATATGCTACAAGTTGTTCATACTTTTCTTCATTTCTCTATAATAACACAACAACAATTGTTAAAGGAGACGCAAATGAGAAAATATGAAAAGGCTTCAAATAATCTGGACTAATTAGAATGGGTGCTTCCTTTAAAGCTTCTTTAATTCTTTGAAAAGACTCCCTCGCTTCTTTGTCCCACTTCACTTCAGCATCCTTTTTCAACATGTCCGTTATCTTCTTGACAATCTCTGCGTAATTGGGAACAAATCTTCTTAGAAAATTAATTTTTCCAAGAAATCTATGAATATCTTTCTTACTTCGGGGCAGTGGAATTGACTGTATTGCTTCGACCCTTGCTGGATCAATCTTCACTCCTTGTTTGGAAACAATATGGCCCAGCATTTTACCCTCCTCCATTGCAAACAAAGATTTTTTAGGATTCAGCGATAACCCAAACTTCCTACACTTCAGGAAGGCTTTCTGCAAATGCTGTAGATGTTCTTCATCAAAGTTTGAAAAAATTGTGACATCATCGAGATAAATAACCGCAAAATTATCCCCTACAAATGCAATATCCATTGCTCTTTGGAATGTAGCCCCTGCATTCATTAAGCCAAATGGCATTCTAGCATACATGAATGTTCCCCAGGGCGTAGTGAAAGCAATTTTCTTTTGATCTTCCTTCTCCACAGCAACCTGATTATATCCTGAAAAACTGTCTACCATAGATAATCTGTATGCTCCAGTCAATTTTTGCAAGACAAAATCCATTTTCGGCAATGGATAATTATCCTTCAATGAAGCCCTATTTAAGTTCCTAAAATCTACACACAGCCTTATCTCTCCATTTTTCTTTCTGACTGGTACAATATTGGAAACCCAATCTGAATATCTGAGAGGAACAATTATTTTGGCCTGCAGCATTTTCTTTACCTCATTTTCAATCGGAGCCAATAATAATGGATTAATTTGTCTGAGTTTCTGTTTATGCGGTTTGAATCCATCTTTCAGCGGGATTTTATCCTGTATAATACTCTTATCATACGTCTTCAAATCATCATAAGACCAGGCAAATACATCTTTAAATTGTTTGAACAGATTTATATGCCTTTCCTTATAGTTTGGCGGGACTCCCTTGAAGAATTTGATCATTTTAGGCTCATGTTGAGTTCCTAAATTATAATCTTCCACATTCTCATCTTGGTTTACTTTATTTTGATTCACTGCCACGTCATTTGCATCAAACAGTCTTTTGAGAGGCACCAAGCCTTTTGGAAAAACATTGTCTTTCAGCTGAATAATTTCCTGACCACCAATCTTCTTTTTCAGAGTCTTACCAGCCAACTCATCTCCATCATTTTCCAAATAAATCTGATGATCTTCAAAATCTTCAATCATCAACAAAAATTGCTTAATCTATTCATCATCCTCAAAAACCTGCCAGTGTTTGATATTATCTGGGATCGAAGGTCTATGTCTCATCTCAATTTCATATCTTAGTCTTGGATTGATTGGAGGTTTGAACGTACTAGCTGCAACTGCTAAAGAATCAGCCATTCTATTCTCATACCTTGGAACAAACTGTAGGTTGAAAGCTTCAAATTAATTTTCAATTAAATCCCAAACCTCATTCTGATATGCTCTTAACCTGGGATGTTTAGTTTGACACAAGTTCTTAATTTGTCTTATGATTAATTCATAATCAGCAAACACAGTGATAGACTCAATTCCCATTTTCTTAGCTGTCTACAGACTAATGATTAATGCTTCATATTCTGCCACATTATTTGTGGACTCAAACTCCAATTTGAAAGAAAAAGGTACAAGGTTACCTTCCGGAGATACAAAAATGAAACCAGCTCCAGTGCCTTCTTTAGAAAACGTGCCATCAAAATAACACTTCCAAATTATGTTTGAATGCAGCTCCTTATGTACAATAGCTGAAGGGAGTTGCCTTTTTGTTTCTTTAGCAAATTCTGCATCTTCATGCAGCATGAAACAAGAGAGGTCATCCTTCACTTGGCCATAATTTAGATTACCTGCATCTTTCTTGGTATCAGTTTTTTGAAAGCTAGTTTCTCTATACAACCTCCTTTCTTCCCCATTAAAAACAGGAATGATAGCATATGTAAAGTCTAGCTTCAACACTCCTCAAAGCTTTTCCCCCCAAGACCTAGATAACAACATACCAAATCTGGCTGGGATGTTTGCCACTACTACATCCATCATAATGCTCTTGGCTGGGATTTGAGCCAATGAAACAACCATATCTTTAATAAGACCTACACACTTCACCCTTTTTGAATCAAAGGAATAAAGATCCCTGTATGGCTTAGTGATTTGTAAATTCAACTCTTTCATCACACACAATGGCATCAGATTGTGGGATGCACCAGAATCTAGCATACAATTATGTAAAACAAAATCATGTAACATAAGTGATATGTAGAAAGGAGGAACAGATGAATCTACCTCTTCAACATGAGGCCCAAAGGTAACCACTGGTTTATCTTCTTGCAGATTTACTATGTCGCCCACTTCATCAGACTGAGATAAATTGATAAACTATGCAATCACCTTCTTATAACCAGGTGTTTTCATTAACTCAAGAAGAGGTACTTGAATTTTTACTTTCTCCAACTCTTTCGACAAACTGAAAGTTTGATTTTGTTTTGTCAACTTTTGGGTTCTTCTTGATTTTTATTGGAATTTAGACCTTGATTAGAAACGGTAACAACCTTCTCCAAAATATTAGGATCATGTGTTGTTTGAGAAACCCCAACTGGCCATTTTTCTTCTGTTTTCTTTGGATATTTGGTTTAACTACATATCTTGATTTCTGTCGACCTTGTTGTAATGATCTTGGCATTGGAGTAGATACGGGTCCACGGACCTTTTTCCTCATCATCTTGAGTTCTTAACCTCTTTTTTGACCTCAAATCGTATTTTTTATGTAATTCTGATTGCATGAAGTCCGTGAACTGTCCGCAATAGTCATCCATATCTTCTTTATCGAATGAAAGATCGGTTTCTTCATTTTCTTCCACTCCTTCTTCCTCTGTTTCATCTTCTGTTTCATCATCTTCCATGTAGACAGCAGAAATTTGAGCATCATCTTCTTTTTCATCATCATCATCCGCTGAGTGGGATGAAGCTTCCTCTATATACAAGGGTGCTTACACCTGATCTTGTTCTTTTCTTTCTCTTTGTAGAATCTGCAGGGACTATTTTTTAAACCGGGGATTAAAAACCCCTCTATTCTGTCTTGCAGACTTATTATTGTCTATTTCCAACTTCACCAACTTATTAGACAAATTTTTGACCTTGGCTCCTCTTCAATTCTCTGATCGTTTTGAACAGGACTTCTTCCAACACTTCCTTTTGACCATGGACTGTTACCTCGACGGTTTCAAAACATTTGATTTGAATGCCTCCAGTTGGAATTATTTCTCTCAATGGCAAACCAAACCTAAGTTCGAAACGCATTAAAAACGACATATCTAATAGGAGAGGTTTCATTTCGAGCTTGAAACCATAATTTGATAAATCTTTCAGAAATCCTTAATAATAATGAGACTGTACTGTTCCATTAGATTATAAAGAATAACCATGGTCCCTTTTTTCACCCCATCTCTCGGTGAAATGTCTTTCTAGGGTATCCCAATCATTTATGGTACCATTAGGCAATCCTTTAAACCATTTCCTTGCCTCTCTTCTTAGAGACTGAACAAAAAGTCTCATAACAACGTCCAAATGTTCAACATTTAAATTCTCAGAAAATGTGCAAAACAGGGGCAAGTGCTGCTCTGCAGTTATTTCATCTTCACCAGTAAATCTAGGGAGTAACTTGAGATACTCCTAAGGAATATCATGCAGTGGTTGGGCTAGATTCAATGGTGCATATCTATTCATCAAGAAATCAGGGGCCGCCATGTTTATGCCCGGATTAACTGCTCCTTGAGTAGGGGTAAAATGAAAACCAGTTGTAGGTGGGGATGAATGAGGTGGAACAACTGATATAGTAGTTGGAGTATGAACGATTGCAGAAGAGCTGGTAGCTATATGGGGCTGAGTTTCTGTAAAAGGGAAAGACACAAACTCCAAAGATTGCTCTTCTAACGTAGGTTCTTGAAAATGAATGGATGAAGGTGATGATTCTCCTTCCGAGAAAATGAGTTTCTTGGAAAAAAATTTGGACGATAAAGTACGTGAACTGCTGCCTGGTGCAAGCAGTGTAACTTCTGGTGTGTCAACTATTTTTGGTTTCTGGCCCTTCTTGGAAACAAGCTTCTCAGGATCAGACAAAACAGGAGCTTTTTGCTGTGAGGTATCCGACCTCGTGTGAGGTTTCTTGGGAGCCAGAGCGTTTTTCAAATGAACACAGCTTATTATTTCCTCCTCTCTGAACAACCAGAGGAAATATCAAACAAAACCCAGGGAAAATCTTCGAATCTTCGTCCTCGGCAACAACGCCAATTAATGTTGTACCTCAAGAAACAATTCCTTGCTGTGTAAAGGAATTTGTGCTCAAGACATTATTAAATTATGTCACAAAAAGATGTATAGTTGTCTCTGTTTTATAACCTTAAAAAATTAATTATATAATCTTCAAATATCAAACCCATGCAATGTTCTACAATGCCATATTCTTCTTATGCTGAAGTGAATGAATGGAAGAAACAGGAAAGAAAAGGATTTCAATTTGATATGCTGATTGAAACAGAATTTATCATTATAAAATCCTTAAGAAATAAGTAATGATAAAGTTAAAATAGAGGAGCGCCCATTAAGGTTTGTTTAACTCTTAAATACACTTGTATAAAGAGACCCGCAGTTCAAATTACTCTATTTTATTCATAGACATGAAAACATAATGAGAACTGGAAAACTATTCAGCATAGATAGAATGATAGAAACTTGCAAAAATCCTTCATTGATTCAGTATTCTCAAGTACAAAATTTTGCTTCAAGGTTCAAAAACTCAGAGACTTCATCTTTCTTGAAATTGTCTTTAAATGCAATATCACAAGACAGTTTCCAGCAATGAAACTAATTCTAACTGCCCTAACTAATTCTAACTACTTAAACTGCTGACTGTTACGGAGGCACATGCCTCAAAAAAGGTTCTATTACATTTACATGATTTTGAGAAATAATATAATGAGAATTTGAAAACTTCTAATCTATGATAACAGCTACTCCTGAAGTGGTTGTTGAATCAACGGCTACTTTCGGTTGATCCATTGAGACCTCTTTTGTTGAGTCCATTGAAAATTTCTTGCACTTCTTCCACAGCTCATTTTGAGTTGTTGAGAAATTTTTGAAACTTTGATATTCTATCCTGAATGCCACAAGTTGACTGTGTGTAGGCTTTCCTGTAAAGAGAGTCTTCACCATCCATAGTAAATTGAAATGCCTATGTAAGAAGTTAAACACAATTTCTCCTTTTAAGATCTGTGTCTTTTCATGCCTATTATCTGCTTTACTTTTTGCTAATGACAACTGATCTTCATAAAACTTCCACGACATGATATTTCCTTTCTCAGTCCAGCATGAAGGTAAACCTGTTCTAGTCAATTTGTCAAATGATATATCAAACTTCTTTACAGACTCCTTGATTCCCAGTAACCTTTTCTCTGCAACCTTCCGAAAATCATTCTTAACTATCATCTTATTAACTTCCTCGGCATAAAAATATTTGTCTTGTATTCCAATATCTTCTAATTCTTCATCTGATTTGGAATTGATAAAATTTATAAACTTCCTAGCCCAATTTTCTCTTTTCATGGCTGTCTGTTTTTCAAATAATATCTCCTCTTCATGTTATAAGATAAGGCCTTTCTCTTTAGCAACTATATTCAGGGAATTCCAGTTTGACTTCATTTTTGAAATTATCTCACTCCAAATGATATTCTTAGCTTTTATGAGTGACATATTACCTTTTAACTTCTCCTTGAGATCTTTAATTTCATCCTCAACCTTCTGTAATTTCTGCTTATTGTCATCTGCTTTATCTTCTAGTACCCGCATGATCTTAGTGGTTGTTTCTAGCTCTGATTGAGCCTGCTTTCGATCTCGTTCCGCCATCTTCAATTCTGTACTGAGCTGCACAATTTGTGCTTGAGGATCTGCATCACCTGTAGGGAAAACAAAAGTACAAGTGTGATTTTTAATATGGTTTTGTAGTGAAATAGCAGTCTGCTTCACTTTAGTCAATTCTTCCTCCTTCCGCAACAATTGCTGACGCAATTATTCTTTCTCTTTTTCTACCTCTGCTACCTCTGCAGCCATTGAATGCTCTGCAGCTGGTAACTTTAGCTTTTTCTCAATGAGGATATCTCTATTTCTACACTTTTTATGAGCTTTTGAATCGCAGCTTTATCATTAGGATCTACACCAATTTTCATAATGATCTTCTTCAATTCTTCATTTTGAATTGACAAGGCCCTTGAATTAGCCTTCTCCATCTTGAACTGTTTAATAACTTTTGCAAGCATGTTCTTAACCTTAACTGCTATGGCATTAGTCTTGGTTAAATCATTTACAATTAACTGCCCAGTTTGCATATGAAGATTCATTTTATCCCACAGTGGGATCTTTTTAACATCCATAGTTATGTTTACTTCATTAAAACTGCTCGAAGATCCAAGGGACATCCCAGTTGGATGTGTCAAAGCCATCCTAAATTGATCCTTTTCAAGGTCCATTACAATCAATAACCTGGTCTAATCAGCAGCTATGTGATGCTTTGCCTGAGCTCCTACATTAGCTTTTATTCTCTGATTTCTTTCTTCAATCTGTGTAAAAACTTGTTTGACTGAAGTCATCTTCTCTGAGTAAAGTTCATGTCCTCTAGGAGAAGAAGGGACATTTTGTTCTTCATTGATATGAAAGGTAAAACTAGGCGAGTTGGAAGAATGATCTTCAGCCAATTTGGTTCTCTTTTCTTCCCTGGGCTCCTCATCATCTAGTTCAACAACATCTTCCCTACCTCTTTTGTTTGCCCTTTCAGTAATAACAGGTGTTTGAATGCTCGTTTTTGATGCATTTATTTCACCTGGGTTTGCCAGCTTCTCTTGATCATGTCTGCTTACATGAGAAAACACAGAATATCCATTCTCAATTCTTCTCTGGGAAATTACTCCATGTGGATCATAAGACCATTTTTCTCCTAGTAGAAAATGTGTCTCTTCCAAAATTTTAGAAACTTCATCAAAATCTTGCCTCATATTGACCACGAAAGGTCCCATACTCACGGGCAATTTATACATAAAACCTTTCTTCATGGGAAGAAAGTGTATCTGATCCACATTAAGGGTCTGTCTTATGAATTCCAAGGCGAAAAGCCGCATGGATACAAAAGTTTGGAGCCTATAGGGCTCGATGATATCTCCATACAACCTTATCTCTGAATACTCTTCAAACACAAACCAATCTCCGAATCTGCAACTCGGTCCTAGCTGTAGGAACTCCCGGGATTTTGGTAAAAAGCATGGGGGAGGAACTCCATTCAAAATCCTATAAGCAATAGACATATAAAGACTAGCAAACTCAAATAGCCTTGCTTCATTTCCTTCTTTTCTAGTCATGTCAGTCGAAAATAAAACTAATTGCTTTTGTTTGTTGACATCAACTATATTCAATCCCAAACTCATAAATTCTTCAACATTCTGATATAAGAATAAATAAACAATCAAAGACGAGAATCTAAAGAAACCTGTAATAGGAAAGGCCATCAACTGAGAATTTACAATCTCCTGCTAGAAAGATGGAATGTCGAGAACAACCCCTGGTCTCATCATCAGCGCATACATTCCCAATACTGATTTATCAACTGTCTGGTCATTGTCTTTGCCTAAAATCTCTGTAATGCAACTCAGAATCGGCCTATACTCAGCATCAATCGCTTCCAAACTAAATTCTTCTCCTTCTAGTTGAGATTCCTTTGAATTTGCCCTCAAGTATGACATACATTGACCAAATTCTTCATTTGAAAGGTCCTCAAAATAACGAGACAATGAATCTTCAGAGAATTGCAGTGGTGACTCATTTTCGGGAAAGCACAGATATTGGCGAATTAATTGCATCGATACCTGCAGAACATTTTATCCTTATGAGTTCATTATGAAACACTTACCAGGGTACATTGAAGATACCAGCCATGAGATGAACTCGGGAAAAAAGTGGGCTTTTGGGATACAGGTGGACAAGACACCAGAATTCTTCACGGCGGAAAATACTGGGGATTTCTCAACGTTTAGGGTCACTTGGTGATACAATAAGGGATGGTTGACAGAAGACAAGGTATCCTGAACGTCTTTTTCACTGTCCATGAGGGAATTGAGGTTTGACAAACCAGACAGAGAAACTCGCTTTGCCATGGCATAACAGACAATAGAAGACGAACGGAAAGGTGGCGGTGAAATAGCTCGAGAGGGAAAATGACAGCAAGTGATTTTGAAAACGGGATAAAACCTTTTAACAACGGCTTAACCACTCATTAAATGACCGAGTTGACGTGTAAAGCAACTGACGTGGATTACAGCTATTTTCCCCCTCACTTTATGACATCACCGCGGGGGCATCAGGAGTACGGCGGTGAACTTCGACTTGCACCCCCTGCAATGAATCCCAGCCGTCGATCACTGCTTACCCGCGGTCAAACCAGTCAACTACGGGGGCTTATCATACAATAATTTACGAGCTTGTTGCATCCCCGCATTGACTCGTCCGGTTTCACTCTTCACCGATCGCTACTTCCGCTCGGGAAGTTGTTCGAACTTTAAACATGATGCTTACATACCATACATTCAAAAAGAGCTTAGTAATAAACTTTAATTTGTAGCGAGCTCGTCAACACATTTCATTTTTTTATGATATAGTATAAAAGCATTATACTATAGCATATGCTTTTTTTTGAAATTTTCATTTTTTTTTGCTATTTTTTTATTATCAAAATAAAACACAAAAAGGATATGCATATGATCCACAACAAAGTGTATAATTCAATTCCAAATGAGATAAAAATTCCTCTAGGTTTATGTCTCTTTCATTATCTGGATGCTTTTGATCCATACATGGAATACTAGCTCCAAGAGAGAATTCCTGCAACACTAGAAGATATGAAACAAAACGCAGTGAGTGTCGAAGAAAATTTGTCAATGAAAAAGTCAAATACCAAAGGTGAAAAAAAGGTAACAATCAAAGAAGAAACATCCACATCCTCTGAGGTCAAACTGTATACTATAATTAGGACTGTAAAAATAATGGTTGTGTTAGTCATCAACAATTTTTTCCTTTGTTGATGACTAAATGATTTCCATAGATTTCTAGAAACAAAGTTCATGAACATTGTGAGTTCTAGAAATCTCACTGCCTTCATCATACTTAAGATGATTTCTCACTATTTCATCATTCCATCATGTCAAGCTTTTCTTACCAGTCCCAAAAAACCCATTAGGGGCTCATGTCACTCCTTTTGTACATATTTTGTCACCTTTTGCCCAAATCCTTTATTTTTTTTTTGCCTAAACCCTGCACTGCTACCTAAGGCCACCAATCAAACAGCTCTGTGTGTCTTCCCAAAATACCCCAAGCATTGATGATCTCATACTATCTTTATAGGCTCTTCAGATCAATCAAGTACATTGGATTTTGGATCTTCAATACATCAATTTATCATAAACTCTATATTACACTTGATGACCCCAAATTCTAAATTTCTGTCCGAAATCCAAGTCCAAGGAACCTTCCACTAGGTCACCTAGGGTTTCACAAGTCATATGATGGATTTGGTATCCTAAAAAATATGTTTTTCCTATATGAAGAAACTACATTCAAAGAAGAAAGGGACAAGTGATTTTGTCCAAAAATCATTTAAAGGTCATTAAAAAAGGGCCCTCCTTGGCCTAGTGCACAAATTCTACAAGGGACAGCTGCCCTTGCTCACATTACTACAAAAATATCAAGATGGCCATCAACTTAGCAAGAGGTAAGGTAATAGGGTGAAAACATCACAAGAATACCATCCACAGTAAAAGAAGGTAGCAAGACCTATTTTTGAAGAGAATCGGGGTTTGTGACTACTTTGGCTAAACAAGGAATCAGTACTAGGGCTACAAGGACAAAAGATCACCTCCACACCATCAAGTGCACATTTAAGATTCTTTAGAAATGATAAATTAGTTTTGAAAGGTTTTAGAGAACTTAGAAGACAACACTATGTATTTTTTTCTAATAGCCCTAAAACCGAGGAGTTTGGGAGATTGAAAAAATTGGTCAAGAAATGTGATGAAGCCTCCTTCTAGCAGATGGCATTCAAAGGGTTTCAAACTGCCCTCTAAATATTTGACAAAGAAGCACTAATTCCACCTCACCAAAAGGACAAAAAGGAAAAAAATATCAGTGCAAAGGCTTGAGTTTTCAAAATACAGTCAAGAGGTCTTAATAAAGTATCAAAAGAAGTAAAGCACGAGGTAGAATTGCCCAAGAAGGTAATTATGATAAGCATGGGTTCATTGTTGAAGAAAAGAGTTGTAAAACTTCAAAAAGGAAACTGATCAAAAGCAAAAGTTGTGTAGGCACCTGCAAAAATAGAAGTGGCCAAGGGGAAGACACAAAAATGGTTTAAATTGGTCACCTTACCCACCAAAGATATATCACAAGCAAACTGATCAAAGGAAAAAAAATGTAATTGGTCTAAGAGCAGTAAAGCCTCCAACAAGGTTTTCCTTATCAAAATTATATTCTACAAAATATAGCTAAACATGAATGACACTTTTGAGGGACTCTCAAAAATGGTTACCTACATGAAAATTCATAAGGTCAAGAAAGCCTAAATATATCTCACAATGGTGGCACATGTGAAAACTAAAGAAGTTGTTGATGCCAATTGATAGGGTTTTTTACACCAAAAGGTCTCCACTGATTTACAGTAAAGACATGACATAATGATAGTCAGAGGAAGGGAAAAAATATTCTTTCAGTCTATCCACCAAGCAATCAAAGGCATAGAGGATGCAGGGCTAGAGAATCCAAGGTGAAAGTTCCAAAATGGTCACAAGTTTTATCTTTCCAAGTGTTGAAATTCATGAACAAGACATCGTGAAGAAAACCTTCAAAATAGAGCACTAATGTCACTGTCCGCATATTTTCATCAAAAAATTTACAAAATACCTTTTTCTTTTCAATTATTGGTTCATTTTTCCAAAATCTAAGTAAAAGGCAAAGTTTGAGCTTGTTCAAAAGTTTGAAAATCTAAGGAGAACACCAAGATGATCCAACAAAGCAAAAAACCATTTTTTCTTATGGTTCTGCCACCTACAAGACAAGAAGACAAAAAATGTCAGTGGAAAAGAAAAAAGGAAAAACAAACTTTAGAAAGTGGGTTTTAAATCATGAAATATTTTTCAAAAAAGGTATTATAAAGATCTCTTTTACCTCTCCCCCAATTCATTTGTGTCTTCGAAGGCGAAGCGGAGAGTCGCTGAAGCGATTTTTTGGGTTCTCTGCAAAACTTGGTAAAATTTTCAGGTGCTACGCACAGAGCCATCGACATTGAGCATAGAGGAGGTAGTTGTAGTGTTAAAATACACTGCGCTACGCATCGGCCCAGGTTCAGCCTAGCTCGCCCGCAAACCCTCCGGTGTTGCGCACAAATCAGTCAAAACGCCCGACCCAACCAGACGCCACGCACAGGAAGACCCGACAGGAATGACCTGTCGGGTGGCGCTACGCACAGAGAAGACTTGGTCAAATTTGCTCAAAAATGGAAAAAATCAAATATTTTTTCCTCCAAGCTCCTGCACATAGTTAGATAAGGTTGGTAGTCATTTTCATTGCCCTCCAAATTGATCTTTTTACATGCATAATCCAAAGAGAATTTAAAAAAAACCTGATTTGCCCAAACCCTAACCTTCATGGCCAACTATCATTTGACCTTCTAGGGAAAGGATTGCCATTTTGAGAGTGATAATGAGCATAAAGACACTCAATGTAGGGAAAACATCCTCCTAAACTCTGAAAGCATTCCTTGATTAATTCATTTTTCCCTCATTCGCTAAAATCTGCCCTCACATCTCTCATTCTTCCTCACTAGACATAAAATCTCTTACCAAGCTAAAACCATTTTTTTCAAGAACACAATAAATCACCATGTCTGAGGAAGATATCAGTACCAGTAGTGATGATGGCCAAAGGCCTATCAGGCCAAAACACAAAGGAGGAAGGGCTAACAGGTTTGAGACTTTAGATAAAATTCAAATCACCTCTTCTCCCATGATCCTTGCATGTTTTCAAGATGTTAATTGCTATCATTTGTATGGGAAGGTTAAATAGGTCCAAAACCACTCAGAATTGACCAGGTTGTTTATTCTCAGCTTACAAAACCATCAGGTCAACCTAGCAGGAGTAAAATTTGAATTATCATCTGATTCCATTTCTAAAGCCACAAGAATACTAGATATTGGTGAGAGATGGTTCAATCAGAAGAAATTTGACTTAAGCTACTATGAGCCCTTCCTCAAACCTAGTTATCAATAGGGATGTAAGGCTATTTTCCCCTTCTCCTACCTACTAGAGAAATATGCCCTATTGATGTGGCATATTATCAAGTACTTCACCTGTGAGGGGAGGTACTCCAGGATCTATTCATATCACATAAGGCTACTAATTCACTTCACCAGGGTTGAATTGCTAAACTTAGCATACTATCTATACTGGAGCATTAACAAGATGGCTTCAGTGGTCAAGAAAAGAAGTTATGCCCACCAAATGAAAAGCCTTTTTCACCACTTCTTGATTAAGAAGATTGTTTTGCACCAGCTAGAGTAGCAGGGAATTCCTTGGGAAGTTTTTATCTCACATGATGTATTTACAAATCCCCAAGCCTTCATTTAGCAAAATTTTCCTTCCACTTCACACCTACTTACCTCCACTCCTCCACCTCCTCCACAAAGAATCTTACCTCTTTCTTCTTCCCCTGATACATCAAATGAAGATAATGACAGTGGTAATGATGAAAAAGGAGGTGGCAGTAATAATGAGGAACAAACAGATGATAGTGGAAATGAAGAATACAATGACGTAGATACAGAATTAAATGAGGAACAAGGAGGTGACAGCAACAATGAAGAAAAAGAAGATAATGATGAAAGTGATGAAAATAGTGGGGCAGAGGCAGAGTTTAATGTGGAAGAAGATGATGGTAGTAGCCATGAAGAACAAGAAAATGATAGTGGAGAAGAGGAAAACAGTGAGCACTATGAGGGAGACAGTGATAGTGATGATACAAATAAATCACTCCCAAGTACAGAAAAATAAGTTGCTAATGAGCAAGATGAAGACCAAGAGGATAATGAAGAAAATGATGAATATGATAGTCAACAAGAAAGTGAAAATGACAGCCAAGAGAAGAATGTACATGAACATGACAGTGAGCCTAGTCTTAGTGAAAACACTGACAATATAAATAAAGATGATGAACTTGAAGAAACAGAGGGAGATGATGACGAAATAGAAGACAAAGAACAAGTAGATTATGAGGCTGAAATATTTTCTTAAGAGGCAAGCAGTGACCAAGGCAATAGCACAGATAAAACAATAAGTGATCAGCAAAATAGAAGAGAGGAAAGTCATGACTGTCATGACAGTATTCATGACATTCATGACACAAATCAGTCTTCTAATGATGAACGAAGCCAAATTGAAGCTGATGTAGAGATGGATGATCTAATCCAAGACCAAGGTAATAGAACTGAAGACAGCAAAGGAGGTGAAAATGATAAAGGTATTGAAGGCAACATTGAGGCTCACATCTCTCTCAATGAGAAATATGATGATGTACACAGTGATGGGACATCTAGTAATGAGGGAAAGATGGAAGAAGAGGCTACACACAGCAGTACAAAAGGTGAGAAAGAAGGCTTTCCAGTAGATGATAACATTTATGACAAGGAACCTAGAGCAGAAATCATTAGACCTTTTGATTTTTCATATCACATGGGGAAGAGGGATTTGTTTTCTACCTCAAAAAGGCAAGGGGCCATCTCTTCTCCAACTATCAAACCATTGGAAAAAGGTAAAGAAAATATGGATGAAAATTTTGAGGATCAACATAATGAAGAGAGAGAATTTGAACTTATACATATTGATAGTGAGGAAGAAGAGAAAATCTCTAGGTCACTCCTCCAAAGTAAGAATTCCCAAATAAGATATCTTTAGGCAGAGTTGGATAGACCCAAGTACAAATATGATGTTTTAGATTGGGAGAACCAGAAAAGGAGTACACACGTGGAAATTTATGAGGTAAGGGAACTCAAGGCTCAAAGACAAGCCATAAAGGTAGAGGTTCAATTAGAATAATACAAGAAGACCTATCTAGAGAGTGAAGAAGAAGAAGAGGAACAACCTAGAAGGAGGCCAAGGACCCTTGGGCTGAGAAAAACCTTGGCCAAAGAGAGGGAAGAAGAATCTGCCCTAGATTAGAAAATTCCTATCAGTGAGCTACTTGAAAGAGACATAGAGTTTGATAAGGAGATTTGGCTTGAGAGGGCCAATATGCATTTAGAAGAAAAATTGGAGAAGGAAAACAAGGCCCTTGAGCTCCAAAGGAAGATGAAAAAACACTATGCCCTCAGAAATCAAATTGTTAGGGCAAAGCTCAAGAAGGCATTTCTTGAAAGTAAAACACTAAATGAGGGAAAGAGCCATGATAGCCTTGGATTTTTGGCTGAGGCTTCTCAATAGGTGTCCAAGACATCATGAGGGACCTCTCCACAAATTTTGGGCCAAATTGAAAAAAAAATTGTCTTTTTGAAATTTTGAGGCCTTTATGCGCAACACCCTAGGTGCTATGCACAAATTTGGTGCATCCTCAGCTTGCCAACCTTACATTTTTGGATTCTTCACATCACCATCAGTCTGCTCACAAAATTTCCGATCATTTGGAGTAGTTTTGACCCCTCAAAAGTAAAAAAACATCAAAATTTTGACCTTTCTGCCTCATTTTCAGACCAGATGCTGCACACAAATCAGTGTTGGGAGAATTGGTTTTTGGATAGGTAAATGGAACTCAATCAGGAAAAATCAAGAATTTATGGAAGGTAGACTCATCAATATTTCCAACGAGCCATCACAGAGCCGAATTCGACATCAGGAAGGAGTCCAAAACTCAGCCACAAAAGACCCTATTTTCTACTGAAGTGGCGCTGCGTAGAGAGATTGTCTAGTGTTTTTTGGACCAAAAGTCAACAAAACACATTGATTTATTGTAAATAGATATTTTTGAGTTTTTTAAGGAAAATTACTCTAGAATTAGGTGTAAATAGTTGTTTTTCCATTTATTTCTTAGGATATTATGTGCCTTAGGCCTTGCATGGTCTCTTGGCCATAAATGACATTTATGGTTGAATTTGACATTTTCCTGCCATATTTATGGTTTTAGTCCTCCTTTGCTCCATAAATAGAGCATGATGCCCCTATGTATTTGGTTGGAATTTTATGAGCTTGAAGAGCAATATACATGGTTTTATGAGCTTGGAGAATAAATTGGTTTTGTGAAGTTGATGAATGGCTTGTTTGGCTTGATGATGCATAAGTTTGTTTGCAGGATTCCTTAGCTTGGTGAATGATGATGTCTTCTTAACTTGTTAATGTTTTATTGTTCTCATTATATTTCATTCTTCTTGGTTGCTATAAAGCAGAAAAGTATATGCAGAGACATGTACTTTGAGGCACCTCAGTCCTCCTGTTTGTTATAGCTTTGATGTTTTCCTCTGTTTAGTCGTCTTAAGGAATTATTGATTGTTCCTTAGGTCCACCAAAACTTGTTTTTTGTTTCATGTATGGTTAGTATTCTAGTTTAAAATTATGATTCATGGTATGCCCTGCTTATTTGAAGCTTTCAAAGCTCTATGTTGAAACCTTTCTTTGGAATATTGTTTGTTAGGTTAAGTCAAAGAGGTCTCATTCAATCTTGCCCTTTGTCCATGCCTACCAGCGTGTTTTAGAGTTCTCAATAGCTTTTTATATGATGTTTAGGAGTTCCCTCTTTATATTTTGAGTTATTTGTGTTATCATATATGTTTTCCTAAATTCTGAAGGTTAATTTCTAAAGTTATAAGCTCTTATGCTTTCTATGTTTCACTGGAATGTTTATCTTGGATATTTATCAGTTTAAGTATTGTTCATTGAGCTTAATGGTTTGCCCTACCTCATGAGATGTAACTTTTTAACTATATGTATTTAAGACCTCCTAGTTTTTCCCAAACTTGATGTTCACTCCACCTCATACATCACCTTAAGGATCAATTAACCTTGATAAATTGGCCCTGTAACACACTTTGTTTCATCATTCATACATCCTTCAATTTCATTTGAATCCATAGCCCAATGGCTTTGACAAAATCTCACACCACCTATTCCACTTGACCATATTACCCAACCTAAACAATCAACAAACCCTACACTTAACAACTAGCCTAAAATCAAAACCCTAAAGAAAAAATAACACATCCTTTGTACCCAATATAAATATCCCTCTCTAAGTCCAGGAAGGCTAGGACTTAGGACTCCAAATACTGGTTCCATGTTACCTTGTCATTTGGTCTTCCAATCTGCCAAATCACGGGACCCTAACATTTTGGTGATCACGGTGGGAACTTCTGAGTATATAGTTTCCTAAATACCTCTTAAGACTCTTTAGACGCTCAGTTTGACTTAGAAATCCAGTGAATCTGCAACCTCATTACCACCCTAACATGCTGGCGATCATAGTGGGACCTTCTGAGTCAGTGACAAACTAAGTATCCCTTAGGAATTCTGATCCACTTGTCAAATCATTGAGAGCTCAAACTATCAGCCATAGAGTAGCCTATATTTGTTTCACCATCCTAGCAATATGATGACTCAGTTATAGGACACTCTTACAAAACTTAAAATTATAAAAGAAAACTCAGAAAACCCCAAAACACCCTTAGATTGGTTTATTGTTAGTTATTGGTGGTGGACCATAAACATACATTATTAAAAACAAAACAAAAAATATCCACCTGGTGACTCCACTAGCATCCAGTAGGCCTATTACTTCATTAACACTCATTTGACTTCCTAGATTTGTTTCACACCAACCCTAGGAAGCTTATGAACCCACTTATATACTGTAAGAGTTTACCAAACATTAATAGAGGTCAGCCTTCAGAAAACAGTACTAAAACTTGCAGCCTCTCTGAATTTTGAAATTTGAAATCTAACTTCACATAGGATTAGTACCAAATCTCATCTGAACCCAAACCCTCCCAACATAGTTGATGATCTAGAGAAGATTTTGTGGCAAACTTCTAGATCTAGAAACTTAACCACTGTTAGGACAATCCATAGAGTAAGCTCTATACCTGAACATCTTACAGCTTTGCAAGATCCCCAGATTGACTTGCACCATACCAGGTGTTAGACTCCGTCTTGTCAGTCTACTGTCAGAGGCAAACTCACCAAGGTTCAATAAGTTTATTATTTCGAGAGTTTTATCATTATTAATAATCAAGGATGACTCTTCTCCAAAACCCTGTTTTGGAGAAGAGAATGTCAGATTAGTAGTTTGTAATAATGTGTTGGAGCATAATTGGCAAGAATATTCTGAAGAGGATTTCATCGAGATGGTGGCTTGTCAGCGGTATACTCCTTGTTAGCTCAGTATGTCAAGTATGTCAACCTTGAAAAAAGCACTGGCAAGCAATTCAGGCGCCTTGCATCAGATGCTAGATTGAAGTTTTTCAGTACGCAAAATGGTGGAAAGGTTATCAACTCGAAGATAAAGGAACTGATTGAGAAGAGTGCAACGGCTCAGAGAATTCTGCTTGTTGCTGTCATGATGGGCACTTGTATGGTGATTGTGATGGAGCAGACTCTACAATTTGTTCAGTGAAGTGTTCAGTTTGTGCAAAGAAATTCGATGCACAGGCAGGTAATATGAGCTAAGGCATTGTTGTACTTGTGTCATTTGCCAATCTGTTACTCTTGTTTGCTTTGGGCTTCGGTATAAATCAAAGTTAGCTTCACGATTTCTCACCCGCGTCCTGAGTCGATTGATAACATGTGATAGGACTATATAATGACATATTATCTGCGGCATTCAAGGCATTCAACCCATATTATATATACTATTACTTTCTGGAATATACAAACAATCTTTCGTGATGCTTGGAAGGTGTAGTCTTATGTATAACGGAGTAGAAAGCGGCATCTTTCTGTAGCTATAGCAAACTTAAACACGAGGCCCTATGCTCTGTCAGACCATACAACTGCCCCTATGCAGGATCGGAATGTTCTGTCACAGGTGATATTCAGTTTCTTGTGGCACATCTAAGGGATGATCACAAAGTTGACATGCACACAGGTTGTACTTTTAATCACCGCTATGTAAAATCCAATCCACGTGAAGTTGAAAATGCCACCTGGATGTTGACAGTCTTCCACTGTTTTGGACAGTATTTTTGTCTTCATTGTGAAGCCTTTCAATTAGGTATGGCGCCGGTATATATGGCTTTTCTGTGTTTCATGGGAGATGACAATGAAGCAAAGAATTTCAGCTATAGCCTTGAAGTTTGGGGCCAATGGAATAAAAATGATCTGGAAAGGAGTTCCAAGAAGCATCCGAGACAGTCATCGAAAAGTGCGTGAGAGCCATGATGGGTTAATTATTCAGAGAAACATGGCATTGTTCTTTTCAGGTGGAGACAGAAGGAGTTGAAGCTAAGAGTCACTGGGCGAATCTGGAAAGAGAGGATCTTATAAGCTTTCGTTTTATCTATTGAGAGTTTTGGGGTTTCCGAGCGACCCACACAGGCCGAAGCGACCCACACAGGCCCGAGCGACCCACGCGAGAGGTGGCGACCTTGAAGGTCGAGCGACCGCAGACAACGGTACTGAAATTTCATTTGAGCGCCCGGTTTCTTTTAATTCGTCTTGCTTTACGCTTGCAAACATGTTCATACCTTTGCTCAGAAGATTTTTGTCATGGTTGTATTGATATTGGGAAATAAGCATTGCGTGAGGAAATTATTGATATGTTTTATGTTGTGGCATAAAAAAAAACATGTGTTCGATTTGTGAAGGTCTCATGGATTGTGGGCATTGGCGCAATTCTAATCGCCTTCATTCCTCTTCGCCCATTCGCTTCATTCCTCAGGCTTTATCTGTGTGAATTCTTTTTCTACCTAGCAGCATCCTTATCAATGTGCAGTTTGTGCGTCCCAGAGGTGTACTTATATTATCACCCAAGCAGTTCATTCTGTTTTAAGACAAAGAGCTCGTATAACTGACATAGAGTTGAAATTTTTTAGAGTATGGAAATTCTCCTTTAAAGCTAGGAAGAGGCCAACGCATTTCCGAGAACATTCGGAGCAGTGCAAAGTGGCATTCCAAGATGCAATTGCCTATGCTTATTTTTAGTAATAGGATTGACACCTGTAATGCCACCTCTTCATCAGATTCAACAGATTCGAGTAGAAGGAGCGCTATTCCATCTTCTGAGCGCTAATTATTTATTTTTAGGTTTATTTATTAATAATAATAAAACAAATCCCTGGTCTTGGTGTCGATTTGTTTTTTCCCTTAGCAGCATTTATTTAATGTATTGAAAATCATTTTTTAGTGGGGGGAGAAGTTAGTGCGGGGAAAACGAGAGCTTCCATTGTCTTGTCTTTGACGAAGATTTAATGAAAATACTCGAAATGGAAATACGAGATTCACATTGGCTTTGGATTTAGCATTTGTGTCCTCTTTTGTTTCATTGTAGCCTGATATGTGTTCATGTCATTCATGATCATTTCCAATCGAACAAATGAAGTGTTAAGGTAGAATTCATATTTGGTATGCTCTGCCTTTAAATTTGTTCATATTTAATGTTTTCTACGTTCGACAAGGATTCATCCTCTATGCCCTTGTCGGCTCCTCGACGATCTTGTCATTCCGTTTATCTCAATTTAATTGCTAAACTTCTTGCTTACCTTGCCTCAGGAAATAATCTGCATCTTTCATTTGATCTCTGCTCTCACTGTTTCTTGATCCCACACAGCCCAGAAACCCAACATTTATTTATTAAAAAACCCTTTTCTATCAGTTTGCTAGCCTAAGATCAGTTATGCTTTTGGTCATCTCAGCCCTTCTGAAAACCTTTTGCTGAGATAGACCCGGAGAGAGCCCTCTCCTGTCCTCGTAGGGCTAGCTACGAGACTAAGGTTGGTTTGATGTTGCCTCGAGTTTGCCTTCTTCAGCCTGAGGCAGAATCAAGCGCTAACATAGTGGCGACCATACTGGGGAGACGGTTTGCTGTTGATGTGAAAGTCGACTTGTAGATTGTCTTGCCCCAGTGCAGGAAATCAAGTTGCAGATCTGATGCTGATGGTGGGTAGCAGTCAGACGCATATGAAGGCTGAAACATTCACCCGACGACTCCAGCTCGATCCAGAGATTCCAATGCTCGCTGATCCACTCATGCAATGGTAGGGTATGTGGCAAACCCTGCACTTTCTAAAGCTGTAGAAGATGCTAGAAATTCGTTAGCGGATTTTGAAATTAATGAAGAATTTTTCAATGTCTTTCTTCAATGTTTGAAATCTCCAAAGTTTCCTCTTGAAACTAAAACTAGGTTCTGTGAGTTAATTGTTGAAAAGTTTGAGAAGGAGATTCAATATTTAAATGAGCATATCCAGTCATATGACTTCCGAGATCCCAAAAAGTTTTTGGAAGCTCTTCCTCCTCCAAAACAGGAAACAATAGAGTTGGAGACTTTGAACAACATTGGCCGGTGTTGAATTTGACTTTATGTATTATTACTGATTTGGAGGCGTCTTGAAGTCTGGCTTTTGTGATCCCATTGCAACGTACATGGAAATGTTTTCAGTTTGAAAAATATATCAGATTGTCTTTTACATAGCCAGATTCATTATGTGCATGTAGGGCTGCCAGCAATTGCATCTGTGATTTGGTTGAAGCATTCTCAAGTGGCATCATTTTCAGATTTACTTGAATGGTTGATCTGGCATTACAGTATTACCTGATCTATTGTTTTTACAGCAGAGTAGGGTAGATTTTGTAAATAAATAAGCAGCCAAAGGCCAGCATCTTGTTCCAGTTTCATTGCAGCTTTAGTTTGAAGTTTGTTAAGCCAGTTTTTCAGTTATTTTAGTCTTGAGATCGAATCAGTTTGAGTTCAGTTTAAATTTAGTCAAAATTCTTGTGTCAATTTGTCAAATAATGGATTCCATGGCCCAATGAAAAAAGGCACTGGTCTGCTCTCCCAAAGATCTGTTGTTCTTGGCACCTCCAGGGAGATAACATCCCCATTGGAGCCAATGTTAGACTTCTGATCTTGTCGGTCTCTTGTCTGAATGCTTGAGGCAAACTCACAGGTTGAAAACCGTTTTATTATTTCGAGAGTTTTATCATTATTAATAATCAAGGATGACTCTTCTCCAAAACCCTGTTTTGGAGAAGAGAATGTCAGATTAGTAGTTTGTAATAATGTGTTGGAGCATAATTGGCAAGAATATTGAAAAGAGGATTTCATCAGATGGTGGCACATTCGCGGTATACTCCTTGTTAGCTCAGTATGTCAAGTATGTCAACCTTGTGAAAAGCAACCTTGGCAAAGCCATTCGGGCGCCTTGCATCAGATGCTAGATTGAAGTTTTTCAGTACGCAAAATGGTGGAAAGGTTATCAACTCGAAGACAAAGGAACTGATTCAGAAGAGTGCAACGGCTCAGAGAATTATGCTTGTTGCTGTCATGATGGGCACTTGTATGGTGATTAGCTGATAGACAGCGACTCCTGTTTTTTGAGTGAATTCGTGCAAATTTTCAAGGAATTCGGTCTGCAAGGAACAGTAACATGAGCTAAGGCATTGTTGTACTTGTGTCATTTGTAATCATGTTACTACTGTTTCTTTTTCAAAGACTCGGTATAAGTAAAGTTAGCTTCCTGTTCTCACCCATAATGATTGTCTGATTCGTGAACAACATCATGATAGGACTATATAATATTGTGACATATTATCCTGCAGCATTCAAGGCATTCAACCCATATGATATATACTATTACTTTCATGAATATCACAAACAAGGATGGGTGATGCTTGGAGGTGTAGTCTTATGAATACTTGTAGGTAGAAAGCGGCATCTTTCTGTAGCTATAGCAAACTTAAATACGAGGCCCTATGCTCTGTCAGACCATACAACTGCCCCTATGCAGGATCGGAATGTTCTGTCATAGGTGATATTTAGTTTCTTGTGGCACATCTAAGGGATGATCACAAAGTTGACATGCACACAGGTTGTACTTTTAATCACCGCTATGTAAAATCCAATCCACGTGAAGTTGAAAATGCCACCTGGATGTTGGCATGTTGGCTGATCTTCCATTTCGGACGAGTATTTTTGTCTTCATTGTGAAGCCTTTCAATTAGGTATGGGTTGTAGGGTATATATGAAACTACATTGTTTTATGGGAGATGACAATGGAAACAAGAATTTCAGCTATAGCCTTGAAGTTGGGGCCAATGGAAGAAAAATGATCTGGCAAGGAGTTCCAAGAAGCATCCGAGACAGTCATCGAAAGTGCGTGAGAGCCATGATGGGTTAATTATTCAGAGAAACATGGCATTGTTCTTTTCAGGTGGAGATAGGAAGGAGTTGAAGCTAAGAGTCACTGGGCGAATCTGGAAAGAACGGTAAAATCTCTTTCAGTTTTGCTTCCAATTTTGGGAGAAGCTCGACGACCCACTGGCGGCGACCTTGAAGGTGGCGACCCTTGTGAAGAAAGTCGGCGGCCTGAAACAATGGTACCCGAAATTTCATTTGGGTGCCCGGTTCGTTTTAATTCGCCTTCAGCTGCCTGCAAACATGTTTTAACCTTTGCTCAGAAGATTTTTGTCCTGGTTGTATTGATATTGGGAAATAAGCATTGCGTGATGAAATTATTGATATATTTTCTGTTGTGGCATAAAAAAAAAACATGTGTTCGATTCGTGAAGGTCTCATGGATTGTGGGCATTTGTGGGCATTGGCGCAATTCTAATCGCCTTCATTCCTCTTCGCCCATTCACTTCATTCCTCAGGCTTTATCTGTGTGGATTCTTTTTCTACCTGGCAGCACCCTTATCAATGTGCAGTTTGTGTGTCCCAGAGGTGTACTTATATTATCACCCAAGCAGTTCATTCTGTATTAAGACAAAGAGCTCGTATAACTGACATAGAGCTGAAATTTTTAGAGTATGGAAATTCTCCTTTAAAACCGGGAAAGAGGCCAACGCATTTCCAGAACATTCGGGAGCAGTGCAAAGTGGCATTCCAAGATACAATTGCCTATGCTTATTTTTAGTAATTGGATTGACACCTGTAATGCCACCTCTTCATCAGATTCAACAGATTCGAGTAGAAGGAGCGCTACTCCATCTTCTGAGCGCTAATTGTTTCTTTTTAGGTTTATTTATTAATAATAATAAAACAAATCCCTGGTCTTGGGGTCGATTTGTTTTTTCCCTTAGCAGCATTTATTTAATGTAATGTAAATCATTTTGTAAAGGGGGGAGAGTTCTGAGAGCTAGTGTAGGAGAAAACTAGAGTTTATTTGTACAGTCTTAGACAGAGATTTTAATGAAAATACCCAGCGCTGGCTTCTGAGATTCCTGTGGTATGAGATTTAACATTCGTGTCCTCTTTTGTTTCATATGTAGCCTGTTATGTGTTCATGTCATTTTATGATCATTTCCAATTGAACAAATGAAGTGTTAAGGTAGAATTCATATTTGGTATGCTCTGCCTTTAATTTTGTTCATATTTAATGTTTTCTTCTGTTCGACAAGGATTCATACTCTATGCCCTTGTCAGCTCCTCAGCAGTCTTGCCATTCCATTTAATCTCAATTTGATGTTAAATTTTCCTGCCTACTGCCCCCTCGAAGGAGACAATACGTGTTTTTGATTATTTCTCTGTTCAAGGCTTGTGGGTTGCCTCACCGGCCAGAAACCCCATCATTTTATCAAAAAACCCTTTCATATCAGTTTACTAGCCTAAGATCAGTTATGCTTTTGGTCATCTCAGCCCTTCTGAAAACCTTTTGCTGAGTTTGACCCGGAGAGAGCCCTCTCCTGTCCTCGTAGGGCTAGCTACGAGGCTGAGCTTGGTTTGATGTTGCCTCGAACCTTGCCTTCTTCAGCCTGAGGCAGATTCGAGCACTAACACCAGGAACCTATTCAGAAAAAAGTATCAAATTGATATTTACCAAACTAAAGTTGAACCCTTAGATTTACAGCAGATTTTTAGTAGAGAAGCCTCTCCTTCCACACCACCTGACTTTCATCTTCTCCATCACTTCAACTCTTTCCATACCAAGTCTACTAAAAAATAGTTGGTTGGTCCAAGTACCTCCACCACACCCATCCATAACACCGTTGTGAAAACCAATCCACTTCATCAAAAACCCCCTTTCACAAAACCACCTCTTGTAAATCCTCCATTAGCTCCCATCATGGAAGCTTGGTATGCATTGTTGGCCTTACCTAAACCCTTAGTGCCTTTTCCAAATGATTATCAGTCCAAGATCCCTCATTTCATAGGGGCCGAATCCATCACTACCCAACAACATGTGGATAAAATCAATGATGCTTTTGATTACATGGAGATAGAAGAAGAAACAATAAGATGAGGATCTTTGCACAGATATTAGGAGAAGAGGCCAAAAAATGGTTCAAAGCATTAACTTCTAATTCAATACATGATCTCCCTTCCCTTTACCAAACTTTCATAAAAAAATGGGAAATCAAGAAAAACCCCCTCAAAATCTTGTCTAAATATAACAATCTTAAAAGGAATGTAGGGGAAAGTGAGCAAGACTATTGCACCAGGTTTAATATTGTCTACAATTCCCTCCCACCTCACATGAAACCTCCATAAGGCATAGCACTAGTGAAATTAACTGAAGGTTTTGAGCCTGACAAGACTTTCCAATTGAGAGAAAGAGACCCTGAAACCTTAGAAGAAATTCAAAAAGCAGCTATTAGTGCAGAGGTAATATTAATTGAAAAAAGAGCTAGGTTGAGATTGGAAAGGAGAGTGACCTACAAAGATGAAACCATGCCCTCAACCTCCTCATCTGACTCTAAAATAGACAGCCTAATGAGAACTGTGGAGAGAATGATAGAAAGGATAATTTTTAAATAAAATGGCACCTCCTAAGGACAACCAAGCTAATCCCCAGAACAGAAATAGAGCTCAAAATTTCAGAATAGATCCTCCCAAAAACTAGCCGAGAGACAACGATCAAAACATTAGGCCACATTTCCAAGATAATTATGTAAATGGAGAAGGAAGAGAGGTTGAATAAAATAAGGAGAAAAAATTAAACCTAATAAGCTCTGATAATGAAAATGAAGTTTTTCTCACAGAAGAAGAACAAGGTTTTTTTGCCTTTGATCAAACTCAAACTGATTGTGAAGACTCTGAAGATTACCAATTAGGATTGGAAAATTCCATTATGGAAGTCCATAGGCAATGTGACCTCAGGAGCAAAAGAAACCAAGAAACCTCTAAGAAACACCAAATTGATACTACTGCTAGGAAAGCTCTAGAAAACATTCATAAGGGAACATCAGATAATGCAAATAGAATAGCCAAGAAAACTAGCCCAAGAAAAGAAAAAATCAGCCAACAAAGTGGTGACACAAGCTACCCTATACCTCTACTAGTGGCTCTAAAAAATTTCTTTTGTCTAAAACACCTGATCAAAATCAGCAAACCAAACTTGTGGAGAAGGCAGTGGCTGAAAAAATGGATGAAAATATGTTTAAAACCCAAATCCCTTTAATCTTTGAGGTGGAGATTGCCAAAAATAAGACAACCATGCCTCTGACTAAACTAGTAACCCAAGGAGTGTATAAATCTCAAGTGATGAAAGTCTTGAACTTAGGAAATGATACCGACACATTAAATTTAACTGATGACAGTACTGAATTGTTATTCAGACCTAAGGTTGAAGGAAAGTACCAAGAAGGAGACGTCCCTCCCTTCTATATCAGTCTAAACATACATAATAAAATATTACAAAATATTATGCTGGACTCTGGAGCCTCTCACAACCTCATGCCTAAAGTTGTGATGGAAAGCTTAGGCCTAGAAATAACTAAACCTTACAAAGACTTGTACTCATTTGATTCGAGTAGGGTTAAGTGTTTTGGCCTAATCAAAGATATTTGTGTCAATCTGGCACAAATTCCTACTAAAGGTCTTTTCATGGACATAGTGGTGGCGGACATTTCCCCTAAGTATGGAATGCTTCTATATAGATATTGGGGAGCCAAACTTTAGAGAAACCTTCAACTAGACATGTCCTATGCTACTATCCCCGCTTTCAACCAGACCAGAAAACTTTATTAAAAATCACACATGAAGTATATGGTGAGTAACTTGGATAGGCCAAACAACACCCCTATCTATTGCATGCATTCAGATTTAGATTCATTCATCTTGTATAATGAAAATGACATTAGGGAACAAGTAAGTGAAAATAAAAAAGATCTAGTATTACCAGAACAACCAAATATATCCTCATCTTGTATAATGAAAATGACATTAGGGAACAAGTAAGTGAAAATAAAAAAGATCTAGTATTACCAGAACAACCAAATATATCCTCAACTGAATAACATATCATCCCAAACTCTAGCAGCCCCGAACAACAAAGTGGTGAGCATGAAATAGAAACACTACGGAACATAACATTTAATGGTTCTTGTTGCAAGGCTGGATCAGGGGCTAGTATCTTGATACATAACACTAATGAAGGTCATTCTTACAAACTAGACTTTCAGTGCACTAATAAAATTGGAGAGTATCAAGCTCTCCTCCTTGGCTTAGACCTGCTCAAAGACTTAGGAGCTAAGAAAGTCTCTACTCAAGGAGATTCTGAACTAATCATTAAAAAAATCAAAGGTGAGTATTCAACTAAGAATCCAAGATTGAGAGAATACAGAAATTAAACCTTAGATCTCCTCAAAACCTTTGAGAAATATGAGCTAGATTACATTCCTAGAGCCCAAAATAGTCTTGCAAACGAGCTTGCATTTGCTGCTAGCAACTGTCAAATGCCACTTGAAAGTGAACAATACACTTTCAAACTCAAACACTAGCCTACAGTACCTGATAACATTGACTATTGGAAAGTGTTCAAGGGTGAAAAACAAATTGATGATATTTTTCAATCTAGGAATGAATTTACATTGAAAAAACCAAGTTTAGAGCATGAGGAAGATGTTTCTACAGAAGAAAATACCTTAGAAACAGAGCTGCCACATTTTGCTGATATAAACCTACTTACACATCCTTGTAAGGCAGAAATGTGTGAGGATCCCAACCAAAGGAACCTTGAGGTTTTAGAGTGTGAATATGATACATTACCAAGAGGCCTTGCGCCATTAGAAGAGCTTTTTGAATTTAATGATGTAGCTAAGAAACCAAAAATGAAATCCACAGAAAATGATGTAGAGGAGTGTAACATTGGCCACCTAAAGGAACCTAAAATGATCAAAATCTCCATAACTCTTCCTCCTTGCATAAAAAAAATATATATTAAACTTTTCCAAGAATTTAGAAATGTTTTTGCATGGGTATATGAAGATTTAAAATCATATGACACAAGAATGATTCAACATAAAATTCCTCTTAAAGAGAATCACAAACCATTCAAACAAAAGTTAAGGAGAATAAACCTTGCCTTATTACCTTTAGTTGAGAAGGAAATTAGAAAGATGTATGATGTTGGGATCATAGTTTCCCTTCGATACTCAGAGTGGGTTTCAAACCTTGTGTCAGTTAGGAAGAAGACTGTGGATATTAGGCTTTGCATTGACTTTAGAAATATGAACAAAGTCTCCTTAAAAGATAACTACCCCTTGCCTAAGATGGATCACATTCTTCAAAGGGTGGTTTGCTCTAAGAGGATCACCCTCCTTATGGTTTTTCCGGCTACAACCGAGTATTAGTATTCCCCAGTGATCAACAAAAAACTGACTTCACTACCCCTTGGGATACATTCATGTATGTTAAAATGAAATTTGTATTGATGAATGTGGGGGCCACTTTCCAAAGGGCCATGGATATATATTTTTCCAAAGATATAGGCTACTTCATAGTCATTTACCTTGATGACATCACTGTTTACTCTGAGATTGATGAGGAACACTTAATCCACTTAAGGAAAGTTTTTGAAAAATGTAGAAACTATGGCCTTTCCTTGAATCCTAAGAAAACATTGTTTGGTCTCCAAAAAGGAAAACTCCTAGGTCACATCATCTCAGAAGAAGGAATAAAAATAGACCCCAAAAGGATTGAATTCATATTACAAATCATCCATCCTAGAAACATTAAAGAGCTACAATATTTCATTGGGAAGATAAACATTCTAAGGAGGTTCATCCCCAATCTTGTTGAACTTCTGAGGAATATTAAAAACATGCTTAAAAAGGAGATAGGGGTTAAATGGACCTTATAAGCCAAACAATATTTTGATAAGGTCAAACTAGCCCTCACTCAAACTTCGGTTCTAATCAGTCCCAATTTTACCAAAGACTTCTACATTTTCTCATTTTCCTCTGAGCATACCATTGTTGCAGTGTTACTACAAAAGAACATGACAGGAAAAGAACATCCCATAGCATTCTTCAGCAAAGCCCTTAGAGATGCTACTTTAAAATACAACATCATGGAGAAACAAGCATTTTCCTTGATCAAAGCATTAAAATACTTTAGATTTTATATGTTACATTATCCTATCATTGCTTTTGTTCCACACTCTATTGTCAAGGATATTTTAAATCAGGACCCTGGTGGTAAAAGGGGAAAGTGGATTGCCATTATATTAGAATATGACTAAATTAGGCCCAAAAAAATGGTTAAAGGACAAGGGCTTGCAAAACTCATGGCTGAGTCAAATTTCAAAGCTTTAGATATGAACATGGTTGATGTTTTAAAAGAACAAGAAGAATGCACTGTTCCCCATGTTGAAGAAACATTTCTGAATTCATCTTGGTATGCTGATATTCTTTATATGCTTTTTTATCTTAATGCTCCCCCTACATTATCAAAGACAAAAGCTAGATTCCTAAAACAAAAAGCTTTGAAGTTTTGCATCTTATATGGGATATTATATTGGAAAAATCATGTCGGTATACTACTTAAATGTTTGCCTGAGGATGATGCAGGTAATATCATGCATGAACTGCATGAAGGAGAGTGTGGAGGTCATCTTTACTGGAAAACCACAACCAATAAAATCCTTAGAGCTGGCTACTATTGGCCCACCCTTTTCTTTGATACCCAAAAACTATTCATGACTTACCATAAATGCCAAATTTTTGATAGCAAGAGTAAACTCTTACCTTTACCTTTACATCCCATTACTGTCTGAGATCCTTTTCAACGATGGGGTTTAGACTTCATTAGAGAGATTCACCTCACCTCGTCTACACAACATAAGTCGATGCTCACCACCACTGATTATTTTACCAAGTGGATAGAAGCCATCCCCTCTAGAAATGCCACTGATTTAGTCATTATCCAATTTCTTGAGACAAACATCCTATCTATATTTGGTTTCCCTAGAAATATCGTCACAGATAATGTTACTACCTTTTCATCCGAAAAGATGATTGACTTTTGTCATAAATATCACATCACACTAGGACATTCCACAACTTATTACCCTCAGGGTAATGGGTTAGCTGAATCCTCTAACAAAATCTTGGTCAATATCATCAAGAAACTACTAGAACAAAATCAAAAGGCATGGCATGGCATGGCAAGCTTATACATGCACTATGGGTTGATAGAATAACCACCAATAAATCAATCGGTATGTCTTCATATCAACTAGTGTATGGCATGGATGCCATTTTTCCAACATCCTTAGGAGTTCTGGTGGTAAAAATTCTCCAAGAAGTGCAATCAGAATAAAGTGACATGCCGAGAAGGCTAAACCAAACCATTCATTTGCAGCAGACAAGGGAAGAATTTTATAAAAAAACTCAGGAAATACAGGAAAGCATAAAGAAAATATTTGACAGAAGAACCAAAGCTAATAATTTCCACATTTGAGACATTATAATAAAGTGGTATTCTAGGAGGGAAGGCAAAGGTAAACATGGTAAATTTGATAATTTGTGGAAAGGCCCTTACCTTATTCAGTCAGTTAGAGGTCATAATGCTTTCTTTTTACAAGGGCTTAATGGAGAAGAAATTTTTGGAGGTCCTGTAAATGGCAGGATGCTCAAACACTATTTCTGTCAATAGTCCTAAATTTTAAAGGTTTTCATTCATTGAACGTAAACATTGCATAAGAGAAATCACAAAAAGGAAAAAATAAAAAAGCATAAAAAAAATAGAAAGGAGGGCAGATTTGAAAAGAGGTTGTAGAAATTTGCTGAATAATGATTAATTATCCACCGAGACTATCCTGATCACATACAATTCGAATTTATATGCAACACATAATCTCTTCCACTTAGATCATCACACATGTGGAAATAGAACAAGCGATAGCACATCAAATCATCATACACATTAACACAGTATGTATGGGGAAAGCTTATAGCTGAAAACCCCGCAGCTATTGTGTATATTATAATGGAAAAATAACGTAACAAACTTAGTACAATACTCCTCACAAGTACTCAGTACTTTCTCATGAAGTTACACACAAACTAGCTTGGTTTTGAACAGGTTACTGGTTCAAAACTCACCACTAATTGCCTTGCCTCTATTGTGCAATCATGGCCTGTCTATATAGAGATCCAAGGTTCGAATCTCCTTGGCTTGACATCGCAATCATCATGGGCAATTCTTCCAAGTGTGGTGCAAATCTCAGGCACAACTGATGTCGCCACTGATAGCTAACTCCACCCTTTCATCTACCTCTTTCACTGGTCTCCACTGAACTGATCATGCACTGTAGTGAACTGATGTGTTATTGAGTTGAATAATGAGTTACTAATTAATGAATTAAATAATATTTAATTCACTCCACTCATAACTAGTTTATTAGCTAGTTAAACTAATCTCAACTAGTTCAACAAAGTTAAACCGAACACAACTCCACTATCTGTCTCATTAGCTCCACCAAACTTCTGCCACTGAAGTCCTAACTGAAGTCAACCATGAATGTGCTCACCAAACCCTTGGGAATAGCGTAATTCATCTGTCATATGCATGAGCCACTTCCAAGGCTCGAACTGAAGTGCTCCAAGAGAGTAAAATGAAGTTTATAGTCTAAATATTATTAAGGGTAAATAATATTTGACTTCCCTATTTTAAGGAGAGGCAGTCTAAAAATAGACTTCGACCTATAGGTCCTAAAAATAGAGTCCCATCTATTTTTACCAACATGACCAATACTCCAAGAATAACATACTGCAATCCCCGGACCATGCTCCATATGTCTAAAAATACTTTGCGCGAGAATTTTTGCGGGCCCACTTAGTGAATGCGACTTCATTTCACTAAGCTCCATCATCTTGTTGCATTTTCAACACTCCCTCTCGTGAAGATATGGATTATACGCAACCCTTATCCACGCCTTTGTGGAATTCGAACTTGCTCCTGGGAGCGCCTTTGTCGGGATGTCGGCATCCAGAGAGAAGACAGTTCGCGTGGGAACATATGAAATCATCATGATTCTCCAATGAACACAATCTACGATATGATTATACCAATACGCGAAGCCATGCGCCTCCAGCCAGTCCTCCACATGTGTGCTGCATGAACCATATCCCAATGTGCCTCTGATATAGCGCAATACATGCTTTCCTGCCTTCCAAAAAAGCTTGGTAGGCTTAACCATAGCTTGCGAAAGCTGGTTAACTGCATAGAATATATCGGGTCATGTATTGACCAGATACATAAGCGACCCCACCAACTGTCGATAGATAGTGGCATCCACTACCTCCGCTGAAGTAGCATCCTCCTTCCTCCAACCACCAGGAAGAGGAGTGTCAACAGGCTTGTAGCCTTGCATGTTGAACCTCTCCAGAATCTCTCGGGCATACTTGCCCTGAGAAACAAACAGTCCTCCACTGTGCTGCCAAATCTCCAATCCCAGGAAATAATGAAGGATGCCCAAGTCCTTCATCTCAAATTCTCGTGCAAGATCCTCCTTGCATGAAAGTATCAACTGCTCATCGCGAGTCAAAATCAGATCATCTACATACAGTACGATGATCAACAGCTTCCCCTCCACCACAATCTGGTACAGGTTAGGATACGCCTAACTCTTGGAGAATCCAAGCCCGGTGAAGTAACTGTCTATCTGAGTGTACCAAGCACAAGGTGCTTGCTTCAGCCCGTACAGTGCTCTCTTGAGTCGGCACACATGCGACTCACTGCTAAAGATCTAGAAACCTTCAGGCTGCTCTATGTACACCTCCTCCTCAATGACTCCGTTGAGGAACACAGTCTTCACATCCATCTGATGAATGTGCCACCCCATCTGCGCTGAGAGAGAAAGGATCGTCCGTATGGAAGAGTACCTTGCGACAGGTGCAAAAGTCTCCTCATAATCGATCCCCTTGATCTGTGAAAAGCCACGGGCGACAAATCTCACCTTGTACTTCTCCACACTCCCGTCAGCCGCCTGCTTCACTTTGTAGATCCATCGCGAACCCACCACTGATTTCCCCACCGGTCTTGGGAAAATATCCCATGCACTATTCCTGACGATCGAATCATATTCTTCGATCATGGCATCAACCCATGCGGGTTCCTCCACAGCTTCCTCAAAAGAGGATGGCTCCATCACGACACATTGACTCACAAGAGCCATGTATCCAGTGTACCGATCCGGTGACTGCCTCTGTCTGCGCTGTGTTGTAGGTGGTCCTACAACCTTCTCTGCATCTCGAGCCAGTCGCTCAGCTTATGTAGTGCGCTTGCGCCCTCTGATGGTTGGCGCTGCATGGGTGGTTTCTTCCACCTCCTGAACTTCCTCTTGTGGTTGATCCACATCCGGAAGCTCCTCCTTAGGAACTAACAGCTCCTCATCTGCATGCAAGTGTAGCTCCCTCTCAAGCGAACATTGCATGGCTTTCTCCTCCTGGAATTTTATATCCCGTCGCACAACAGTCTTGCGACTGTCTGGCACATACACTCGATAGTTATGAGGTGTATCAGTGTACCCCACAAATATTCCAACTTCAGCAGTTGGATCCAGCTTCCTTCTTGCATCCTTAGTCACATGCATGTAGACAGGAGATCCGAAAATCCGCAAATGGGAAATATCAGGCCTCTTGCCAGAATAAGCCTCCTCTGGTGTACTCATGCCAAGAACCTTGTGAGGACAGCGGTTCTGCACATACACTGCTGTATTGCATGCCTCAGCCCACAAGTGAAGGGGTAGGCCCTGATCATGCAACATCGCCCGTGCAGCACCCACGATCGTTCTGTTCTTCCGCTCGGCCACCCCGTTCTGCTGTGGGTTATGGGGTGCGATGAGCTCTCTCCGAATCCCTTCTGCGCTGCAGAACTCCTTGAATTCAGCCGAGATGAATTCACCACCGTTATCACTCCTTAGAGCAATCACCTTCTTCCCCGACTCCTTCTCGACCGGTGCTTTAAACTCACAGAACTTCGTGAATGTATCGCTCTTCTTCTGCATGAAGAAGATCCAACACTTTCAAGAGAAATCATCAACAAAGATCACATAATACTTGTGCTTTGCTGTCGAAGCAACTGAGAAAGGACCACACACGTCTGTGTGAACTCTCTCAAGGATTGTCGTGGTGCGACTATCCTTCTCGTGAAAGGTGGCTTTCACATACTTCCCTAAGGTACACCCCTTGCACTGATCTGACTGCGCAAGAGTGCCCTTAGGAAGCCCAGTAGAAATCTGCTGCAGGATCTTCAAAGCTCCATGGTGAAGGTGTCCCAATCTCCTGTGCCACAGTTCGCCCTCATCATCCCGGCTCACCACTTCTCCCGCCTTGCATGCCATTGCTGCGCAACCATCTACCTGCAACTGATAAAGGTTCTTGGTTCGAACCCCTATTTTCCGGGTCTCTCCAGTAGTCTTACTGTGCAGGAAGGCTTTTCCTTCGCTGAAGACCACATCATACCCCTTATCCTCCAACATCGCCACAGAGATCAAGTTCTTCTTCAATCCAGGTACATGCATGACATCCTTCAATACAAAGGGTCTACCAGACTCCCTCTGAAAGGATATGGTACCAATACCAGTCGCACTGTATCTACCATCATCGCCCATCTTGATGTGCACACCCAAATCTTTGTCCTCCAGCTCTGAGAACAAATCCCGATCTCCCGTCATATGAAATGACGCACCGCTGTCCAAGAACCATACCGATCCCATCACACTTGAAACCAAGCATGCGATCAGTGAAAAGTCAAGCTCGAACTGTGAAGCCAAAGCTTCTCCATCTGCAGATCTTCCCGCTTGCTTATTCTTCTTCTTCTTTGGAAAATTGGTAGCATAATGTCCGTGATCATGGCAGTGAAAACACTTCACTTTCGCCATATCCTGCTTCTTGCCCTTTGCACCGGAATGAGAAGTTTTCTTACCCTTCCCCTTCTTTGCTTTGGCAACCAAAGCGCAATTTTCTTCATCGGCTCCCTTTGATGAAGATCCATCCCGAGTAGTCCTCCTTATCTCCTCCTGCATGAGATCCGCCCAAAGGCGCTCCCATCCCGGCAGCTTCTCCCGACCATTGACACTATCTTGATATGAGTTCCAAGCCTTCGGAAGACCAAGGAGAGCCAGGTCGACCATGTCCTCATCTTCGACAGTCACCCCCACACTTCCTAGCTCATCTCTGCACTGAGTGAACTTCGTGAGGTATTTGGCGATACTGTCGCCTTTCTCCATCTTGATGTTCCTGAGCTTATCTTTGAGCGCCGGCTTCCTTTGGTCGCTCTTACTCTGGAATAGATCCGTCAAAGCTTTCCACATTAAATATGGAGTAGCCTTTCCATGCAGGCTGGATACAATATGATCCTTGACGCCCTCCAAGAGGATCCTTCGACACTTCGCCATCTTCTTTTGCCATGCTTCGACTTCAGCAGGATCAGTGGGCTTTTGGACATCCGTATCTACGAACTCCTTCAAACCATTATCTTCTAATACTGCCTCCATGCGATCCTTCCATGAAACATAATTCGAACTGCCTTCAAGAGCATATTCGAGTCGCAAACCGTTGAAAGACATTTTCAACACTGGCACCAAGAAAACAAAACTGCTACAAAATTTTGAATTCCACCTCAAAGCTCAACCGCTCTAGATCTGTGAGAACAAATTATTTCTAGCACAGAGATTGACTGCAAGGGACATTTACCAGACCTTTCACTTTCCGAAGAAAGATGAATCCGGAGGCTACCTGGCCCGCATGCAGACTCTGTCTACCGAAATAAGTTTGTAATCACTGTGATGATCAATCTCTTCTTCAATAGCTCCGATACCATGTAGAAATTTGCTGAATAATGATTAATTATCCACCGAGACTATCCTGATCACATACAATTCGAATTTATATGCAACACATAATCTCTTCCACTCAGATCATCACACATGCGGAAATAAAACAAACATAGCACATCAAATCATCATACACATTAACACAGTATGTATGGGGAAAGCTTATAGCTGAAAACCCCACAGCTATTGTGTATATTATAATGGAGAAATCATGTAACAAACTCAGTACAATACTCCTCCCAAGTACTCAGTACTTTCTCATGAAGTTACACACAATCTAGCTCAGTTTTGAACAGGTTACTGGTTCAAAACTCACCGCCAATTGCCTTGCCTCTATTGCGCAATCCAGGCCTGTCTATATAGAGATCCAAGGTTCAAATCTCCTTGGCTTGACAACGCAATCATCATGGGAAATTCCTCCAAGTGTGGTGCAAATCTCATGCACAACTGATGTCGCCACTGATAGCTAACTCCACCCTTTCATCTACCTCTTTCACTGGTCTCCACTGAACTGTCCATGCACTGTAGTGAAATGATGTGTTCTTGAGTTGATTAATGAGTTACTAATTAATGAATTAAATAATATTTAATTCACTCCACTCATAACTAGTTGATTAGCTAGTTAAACTAATCTCAACCAGTTCAACTAAATTAAACCGAACACAACTCCACTAGCTGTCTCATTAACTCCACCAAACATCTGCCACTGAAGTCCTAACTGAATTCAACCATGCATGTGCTCACCAAACCCTTGGGAATAGCGTAATTCCTCTGTCAGATGCATGAGCCACTTCCAAGGCTCGAACTGAAGTGCTCCAAGAGAGTAAATTGTTGTTTAGAGTCCAAATATTATTAAGGGTAAATAATATTTGACTTCCTTATTTTTAGGATAGGCAGTCTAAAAAATAGACATCGACCTATCGACCTATAGGTCAAAAAATAGAGGTCCATCTATTTTTACCAACATGATCAATACTCCAAGAATAACATACTGCAACCCCTGGACCACGCTCCATATGTCTAAAAATAGACATAGTCTAAAAATAGACTTTGCGCCAGAATTTGCCTGCGGGCCCACTTAGTGAAGGCGACTTCATTTCACTAAGCTCCATCATCTTGCTACATTTTCAACAGAGGTAAAGCCCCATACCCAAAAAATAAAACTATTGAAAGTGTGTAAGCCTAAATACCACTACTAGTGCATAAAGAAGTCTTGTTTCAGTCATCTAGCCTAATGATGGCTGAAACATGTTTTAAATTTATTGTTGATAAGTTAGTGAAAGGTAGTTGGGAAAATTATTCAAGCTTGACTTGTCAAAATATAGATCAGGGAATAAAGATACTGGTTCCACATGCTTAAAAAAGAACCAAGGAGAAAAATAGGGATGAGTAGCAAACAATGTATCCTAGCTCTGTTTTTTCTAGTCTTATTTTGTACAAAAATAACATTTGTGTGCAGCTTGTTTTTATGTCACAAACCCACGGTAAGTCAGAATGTCTAATTTTGATTTAACCATGTTTTGAATTTCATGTTTATAGCTTAGTGAATGAGTCCTGTCAAACAGTTTAACCTTGACAGTTGAATAGTCTAGGTAGAGAATCAAAGAATTTCATTAGTATAATCTGAACTTCGGGAAGAAATAATATAGAAGTAGATAGTTTGTTTTTCTTTCAAAAGAAAAATTTCAAGGGTTGGCTAGTCCAAATGCACCCAAAGAGCAAAAAATGTTAGGCAAGTAGGTTGGGTAGGTAGAGATGAAATTGAGCAAATCATATCTTTAATATTATTGATATTATCGCTTCAAGAAAGCATCAACAAGAGAAAAGAGGTAAAAAATATGCCCAATGGATGAGGCACTAGTCTCCATAAAGCTAGAAATTTGAAGTTCCAGACACCTCTTGAAAAGGAGCTGCCCTCCCCAAGTGGAGCCACTGTTAGTCATCAGTAATTTTTGCCTTTGTTGATGACTAAATCATTTCGCTAGATTTCTAGAAACAAAGTTCATGAACATTGCGAGTTCCAGAAATGTCACTACCTTCATCATCCTTAAGATGATTTCTCACTATTTCATCATTCCATCATGTCAAGCTCTGCCTACTAGTCCCAGAAAACCCATTAGGGGCTCACGTCACTCCTTTTGTCCATATTTTTTCACCTTTGGCCCAAATCCTCTTTTTTTGTTTTGCCTAAACCCCCCACTACTACCTAAGGCCACCAATCAAACAACTCTGTGTGTCTTCCCAAAATACCCCAATAATTGATGATCTCACACTACCTCTGTAGGCTCTTTAGATAAATCAAGTACATTGGATTTTGGATCTTCAATACATCAATTTATCATATAATCTATCTTACACTTGACGACCCCAAATTCTAAATTTCAGTCCAAAATCCAAGTCCAAGGAACCTTCCACTAGGTCACCTAGGGTTTCACAAGTCATAGGGTGGATTTGGTATCCTAAAAAGTCTGTGCTTCCTATATGAAGAAACTGCATTCAAAGAAGAAAGGGACAAGTGATTTTGTCCAAAACTCATTTAAAGGTCATTCAAAAAGGGCCCTCCTTGGCCTAGTGCACAAATTCTACAAGGGACAGCTGCCCTTGCTCACATTACTGTAAAAATATAAATATGGCCATCAACCCAACAAGAGGTAAGGTAATAGGGTGAAAACATCACAAGAAGACCATCCACAGCAAAAGAAGGCAGCAAGACCTATGTTTGAAGAGAATTAGTGTTTGTGACTACTTTGGCCAAACAAGGAATAATTACTAGGGCTACAAGGACAAAATATCACCTCCACATCATCAAGTGCACATTGAAGATTCTTTAGAAATGATAAATGAGTTTTGAAAGGTTTTAGAGAACTTAGAAGACAACACTATTTATTTTTTTCTAACAACCCTAAAACCTGGGAGTTTGGGAAGATTGACAAAACTAGTCAAGAAATGATGATGAATCCTCCTTCTAGCAAATGGCATTCAAAGAGTTTCAAGTTTCCCTCTAAAGTTTTGACAAAGAAGCACTAAGTTCACCTCACCAAAAGGAAAAAAATCCAAAGAATATCAGTGCAAAGGCTTTAATTTTCAAAGTACAGTCAAGAGGTCTTAATAAAGGATCAAAAGAAGGCAAAGCATGAGGTAAAATTTCCCAAGAAGGTAATCATGATAAGCATGGGTTCACTGTTGAAGAAAAGAGGTGTAAAACTTCAAAAAAGAACATTGATCAAAAGCAAAAGTTGTGTAGGCACTTGCAAAAATAGAAGTGGCCAAGTGGAAGACACAAAAATGGTTTAAATTGCTCACCTTTTCCCAACAAAGATATATCACTGGAAAATTGATCAAAGGAACAAAAATGTAATTGGTAAAAGAGTAGTAAAGCCTCCAACAAGGTTTTCCTTATCAAAATTATATTCTACAAAATATAGCTAAACATGAATGACACTTCTGCAGGACTGTCAAAAATGGTTACCTATAGGAAAATTGATAAGGTCAAACAAGCCTAAATATATCTCACAATGTTGGCACATGTGAAAACTAAAGAAGTTGTTGATGCCAACTGATAGGATTTTTTACACCAAAAGGTCTCCACTGATTCACAGTAAAGACATGACAGAATGACAGTTAGAGGAAGGGCAAAATTCTTATTTCAATCTATCCACCAAGCAATCAAAGGCATAAAGGATGCAGGGCTAGAGATTCTAAGGTGAAAGTACCAAAATGGTCACAAGTTTGCTGTTTCCAAGTGTTGAAATTCATGAACAAGACATAGTGAAGAAAAACCTTCAAAACAGAGCACTAATGTCACTGTCTACCTATTTTCATCAAATATTTGCCAAAATACCTTTTGCTTTTCGATTATTAGTTCATTTTTCCAAAATCTGAGTAAAAGGCAAATTTTGAGCTTGTTCAAAAGTTTTAAAATCTAAGGAGAACACCAAGATTCTCCAGCAAAGAAAAAACCATTTTTTCTTATGGTTCTGCCACCTACAGGATAAGAAGACCAAAAAGTTAGTGGAAAAGGAAAAAGGAAAAACAAACTTTAGAAATTGGGTTTTAAATCATGAAATATTTTTCAAAAAAGGGATTATAAAGGTCTCTTTTACCTCTCCCCCAAGTCATTTGTGTCTTTGAAGGTGAAGAGGAGAGTCGCTGAAGCGATTTTTGGGGTTTTCTGCAAAACTTGGTGAAATTTTCAAGCGCTACACATCGACAGAGGCACTACACATAGAGTCGTTGGCGCTACGCACAGAGGAGGAAGCTACAGTGTTAAAATACACTGCGCTATGCACCGGAGAGCCAGCGCTACGCACCGGCCAAGGCACTGCCCATAGGCACAGGTTTGGCCCGACTCGCCCGCAAACCCTCCGACACTGTGCACAGACCGGTCAAAATTCCAGACCTGACCCGGTGCTATGCACAAGAAGACCCGATAGGAACGACCTATCAGGTGGCACTACGCACAAAGCAGACTTGGTCAAATTTTCTCAAAAGTGGAAAAAATCAAATCGTTTTTGCCTCCAAGCTCCTGCACATAGTTAGATAAGGTTGGTAGTCATTTTCCTTGCCCTCCAAACTGATCTTGTTACATGCATAATCCAAGGAGAATTTTTAAAAAACCTAATTTTCCCAAACCCTAACCTTCATGGCCAACTATCATTTGACCTTCTAGGGCAAGAATTACCATTTTGAAAGTGATCATGAGCATAAACAAAATCAATGCTAGACAAGCCTCCTCCTAAACTCTGAAAGCATTCCTTGATTACTTCATTTTTCCCTCATTCGCTAAAATTTTCCCTCACATCCCTCATTCTTCCTCACTAGACATAAAAGCTCTTACCAAGATAAAACCATTTTGTTCAAGAACAAAATCAGTCACCATGCCTGAGGAAGAGATCAGTACCAGCAGTGATGAAGGCTAAAGGACTATCAAGCCAAAACACAAAGGAGGAAGGGCTAACAGGTTTGAGCCTTTAGATACCATTAAAATCACCTCTTCTCCCATGATCCTTGCATGTTTTCAAGATGTTGGATGCTATCATTTTTGTGAGAAGTTTAAACAGGTCCAAAACCACTCAGAATTGACCAGGTTGCTTATTCTCAGCATACAAAACCATCAGGTCAACCTAGCAGGAGTAAAATTTGAATTATCATCTGAATCCATTTCTAAAGCCACAAGAATACCAGATATTGGTGAGAGATGGTTCAAGCAGAAGAAATTTGACTTAAGCTACTATGAGTCCTTCCTCAAACCTAGTTATCAACAGGGTTGTAAGGTTTTTTTCCCCTTCTCCCACTTGCTAGAGAGATATGCCCTACTAATGAGGCAAATTATCAAGTACTTCACCTGTGACAGGAGGTACTCCAGGATCTATTCATATCACATAAGGTTGTTAATGCACTTCACTAGGGTTAAATTTATAAACTTACCATACTATCTCTACTAGAGCATTGACAAGATGGCTTCAGTGGTCAAGAAAAGAAGTTATGCCCACCAAATGAAAATCATTTTTCACCACTCCCTCATTAAGATGATTTTTTTGCACCAACTAGAGCAGTAGGGAATTCCTTGGGAATTTTTTTATATCACATGATGTATTTACAAATCCCCAAGCCTTCATTAAACAAAATTTTCCTTCCACTTCACACCCACTTAACTCCACTCCTCCATATCCTCCACAAATAATATTACCTCTTACTTCTTCCCCTGATAGATCAAATGAAGATAATGATAGTGGTAATGATGAACAAGGAGGTGGCAGTAATAATGAGGAACACACAGATGACAGTGGAAATGAAGAAGACAATGAGGCAGATACATAATTAAATTAGGATCAAGGAGGTGACAACAACAATGAAGAACAAGAAGATAATGATGAAAGTGATGAAAACAGTGGGGCAAAGGTATAGTTTAATGTGGAAGAAGATGATGGCAGTAGCCATGAAGAACAAGCAAATGATAGTGGAGAAGAGGAAAATAGTGAGCGCTATGATGGAGACAGTGATAGTGATGATAAAAATAAATCACTCCCAAGTACAAAAAATGAAGTTGATAATGAGCAAGATGAAGACGAAGAGGATAATGAATAAAATGATGAATATGACAGTCAGCAAGAAAGTGAAAATGATAGGCAAGAGAAGAATGTACATGAGCATGATAGTTAGCCTAGTCTTAGTGCAAACACTAACAATATAATTGAAGATGATGAGCTTGAAGAAACACAGGGAGATGATGAGGAAATAGAAGACCAAGAACAAGCAGATAATGAGGCTGAAACATATTTTTAACAGACAAGAAATGACCAAGGAAATAACACAGATAAAATAGTCAGTGATTAGCAAAATAGCAGAGAGGAAAGTCATGATTGTCATGACAGTAGTCATGATAGTCATGATAGATCAATCTTATAATGATGAACAAAGCCAAAGTGAAGCTGATGCAGATATGGATGATCTAATCCAAGACCAAGGTAACAACACTGAAGACATCAAAGGAGGTGAAAACGATAAAGGTGTTGAAGGTAGCAGTGAGGCTCACAACTCTCTCAATGAGAAAGATGATGGTGTACACAGTGATGGGATATCTAGTAATGAGGGGCATATGGAAGAAGAGGCTACACACAACAGTACAAAAGGTGATAAAGAAGGCTTTCTAGCAGATGATAACATTTATGACAAGGACCCTAGAGAAGAAATCATTAGAAATTTTGACTTTTCATATCATAGGGGGAAGAGGGATGTGTTTGCTGCCTCAAAAAGGCAAGGGACCATTTCTTCTCCAACTATAAAACCATTGGAAAAAGGTAAAGAAAAAAACGATGAAAATTTTGAGGATAAACATAGTGAAGAGAGAGAATTTGAACTTATACATATTGATAGTGAGGAAGAAGATAAAATATCTAGGTCACTCCTCCAAAGTAAGAATGCCCAAATAGAGATATTCAGGCAGAGTTGGATAGAGCCAAGTACAATATGATGTCTTAGATTGGGAGAACCGGAAAATGAGTGCACACATGGAAATTTATGAGGTAAGGGCACTCAGGGCCTGAAGATAAGCCATAAAGGCAGAGGTGCAATTATAAGAATACAAGAAGACCCATCCAGAGAGTGAAGAAGAAGAAGAGGAACATCTTAGAAGGAGGCCAAGGACCCTTGGGCTGAGGAAAGATTTGGCCAAAGTGATTGGATGCCTACTTGCTAAACCCACATTTTGTACCTTCTGTGCATATAAATGCATTCCAAATTTTCACCCAAATAAATCTCAAACAATCTGGGCAAACTCACAATGTTCTAATTTCTTGAATTGGCAATGTAAAGTAATGATGTGTGGAAGCTTATTTTAAAAGGTTATAAAACCCTCATTGCATATCATATGCCCTTGTATTAAAACCTTTATTTCATAAATATCCTACAACCATATTAGCATGCGGGAGAGATCTAATAAAAGTATATGGTCTGAACCATATAATAGCGATTCTCGGTCCCACCACCTTATGTCTCATTAACGTAAACATGTGCCCTCATTCATATTAAGGAGTGATTGGGTTAATGCATATCAAATGGATAACAAAATTAAAATATCCTCAACCTTATGTATTAAAACCAAGGCTTAACTTATATTATGATCCAACTCCAAGGTTAAGAGACCCTACAATGGACTTCGACAATACATTCATGAGATCTTTGGGCCCACAACTCTACCATATGCATATCGCTTAGTTCAACAACCAGATTCTATGTTTAAACCCAAACATAGATTAAAACCCAAACGATAACATAAAATACTCGAGTCCACACATTAAATTGTTAATAAACAATTATCAACACAATAACATTGGCCATACCTTTGTAAACTGTCACGCCCATCCAACGACTGTAAGCCTATCGCGCTCTCGCTAACGAATCCAACGAAAATCGTGTGATAAACCTGCTTGCCTTTTAACTTCTCCAAATCACGTGATGTAGATGGGCCCCAACATTAACCTACCCTTCACATCCAATGGCTGATGCATTGTCGCTTCAACCACCCATGATCCAACGGATAATACGAATATTGCATTTTTTTGATGTCTGGACTTTAACATTAAAAAAAAACGCGATAAAAGTGGTTTGTATAAACCACTCTTGGCCACGTGTCCTTCAATCATTGATATCACTTTTTTTTTCGAATTTCCACTTACCACTTTTGAACTTTGCGAATACCGCTGGTTTTTCTTCTCAAACCACTTTTACTGTTCACACCTTTCAGTTCCGCCTTGCTTCCTCGCTCGAGGTTCTACACCATTCAATTTAATACGATTCTTCTGCATTATAACTTAATACACCCTCGCTCCTTGTTACACATAGCTTATCTATCAGACATCGCTCCCTTAAACACAAATAGAGTTAAACAATCCCGTGCACAATAGATCTCGTCTTTGCCTCAACCCTACAGTCTTCAACCTTATATCGCTTCTCACAAGGAATACACACATGGATATTGACTCTTAATATAGAGGCTTAACATGCACTGATATTTATATGGTTCCTCATTGAACTCCAAGCTAATTCACACCAAAATAAAATCAATAATAGAGGCAGCTTGTGAAATCGATCACTCTGTGATTGATTCACAGAATTTTACAGTCACCACTTCAATATTTAATACAAAAATTCCGCATATGCTTCTTGTACACTCTCTCTCAGAGACTTAAAGCATTCCTTAGGCATACCATTCGTATATCACATCCTTAACATAGGATTTAACCATACATAAATTAATCAATGCAAATATAATACCAAAACAGGTTCCTTCATATAAATGAATTTACTTATAGTCTTCTAGTCCTTGGCCAGATCTTCAAATTAAATGGCCTTCTATTCTCCTACTCTACCTCTCCGGCTCTCTAGCTCTATGCAGCTCTATGCAAGTCTACAGGTCTATGCCACAGAGGCTTATTTATACAAATTAACAATAATTGTTTCACCTTCCCTTAATGCTCAACAAGACTCTGAAATTCCTACAGTTCTAAATTTAGCCTAATCCCCAGATAAAATGAAACTGACTATCTCTTCATATGCCCACTAATCGTTCGAGGGCAGTTACAATTCTCCACATTTAACTAAAATAAATAAAAAACCACTAAATTCACTACATAAAATCTAACTCTTTTGAAAACTAGAAACCCTTAAGTCTAACAAAAATGCATGGAAATTGTTTTAGCCTAATGCCCCTGCATTAGACTCCCCAGGTTAAAAATATTCATGATATCCTGATCATGTGATTTCATCCTTGTCTTCCTGGATCCCACACTTTATTCTGTAGATGATCATCTGCTGCAACATTCTTCTGTACTTCACCAAACTTCCATACCTTATTTTTCATCTTTCCACTTGCTAATCTTTCATAGTCTGTGACTATCTTTCCCTTGCTACTACTATTTCTCTACTTTCTTATTGTTGTCTTCTTCTGAGACACTTTCACCATCAACTTTCTCATAAATTTAATTTCTTTGTCCAATATGTCTTCTGACTGTTGGATACTACTCCATCTTGATTGCTGAAATTCTACCTCTGCTTCTGCTTGTTGAGTTCTTATTTTTTGAACTCTTACTGTTTCTTTTTCTCTAGCTCTAACTTTCTAAAATCTTACAGTTTCACTAGCCCCCACTCTAACTACCACCCAATCATCCATACCCTCTTGTTCTATGCAAAAGTAAAACTCTTCTTGATTGTCACCCGTGACAATTTCTTCATTTTCTGACTTCAGCAACTCTCTGGACTGGTATTTAAATTGCTAGTCACTGTCATTATGTCTTTTCTTCTCTTGGACTAAAAATCCCTTAGTCCATCCATCAGTACCTTCAATCATGAAAGAAAAATAAAAGTTATAAAACCTTTGTGTCTCTTCCTCCTCTTCTAGCAACACTTCAATTTGTTGCTCCAACATTTCTTCCGGAAACACTTGAATCTGCTGCTCTGCTATTTCATTCTCTTCTCTAAATGTTTTCAGCAAACATTTCAACCATCCCTCTTGTATAACCATATGATCAACATGCTGCAAAATTGTTTCAGCATGTTCTTCTTCTTCTTCTTTCTTGACAATCTTCAGTAATTGTCCTTCATGCTCTTGATTGATTCTGGCAATCAAATCAAGTTTTTCGTCCTCTGGCAGAGTAAAATTCTGATTTTCCACTGATGTAGCAGTCCCAAAATTCTGCCCCACAATTTTCTCTTGGCCCATCAGACAAGTCAATTCTTCCTTGTCACCAATAGTGACAAGTTTCCGCATATGAGACATGATAGCCTCACCTTCCTCCAGCAGCCCATCTTCCTCCAAGACAACTCCAAAAGATGGATTGTCTTCTACCATACCTGTCAACACAACCAAATTATCAGTTTCAAAACCGCAAGACCCAATGGTCTCAATTGATGATTCAATCACCAATTCTTCCCCCTGTAGTCCTAAGTCTTTTTCAAGACTTAGAAAATCTTCATTTTCTTCATTCCTTTGTATCTTCACATTCTGCAATCCCCAATTCTGAAATTGAGGTTCTCTCTCTTGCATTGAATCCTACTGATTCAGCATAATCTCCAGCAACTTAAATTATTAATTCCATGGATTAAATTCTTCCACAGAATTCTCCTCCTTTAATTAGATACCAACCAAACCTGCATTCACAAAACAATTGTTAAAACAAAAATCATAAGGCCTCAGTGCCTTTCTCTCCTCTGCCAAAATTTCAGTATGCTATCCTAAAATTCCTTCCTTCTCTATTAGCACATTAGTATGTTGATTCCAATCCTTCAAACAATCCTCGAGACTGTCAGTTAGTCTCTCCTCTACATCATCCTCTTCAAGGATGTCCCCTTGCTCTAGTTCATAAAAATGAACCTTCTAATCCACAATCATCTCTTCCTTTACAGCATGAACACTTTTTCTATGTGTTTCTATCCTCTGCTCTGGAACACTTAACTCATGCCACAAATCTCTCATCTCATCTGAGAAAACACTCATACTATCTTCAAAAGTTAAGTTTCCTGTTGTCACTACTTCTTCATTCTTCATCAGAATAGAATTCTGATCTTCAAAATCTGCAATAAATTCAGTTACATGTACATCACTTTTCACTTGGCCATTCAATAAAAACAATTTGTTATTATCAACATTAATAACAAATTGATCATCATCAAACATGACTGTCATGTTCCCATTGAAATAATTTCTTTCACTAAACAAGGAATTTATTAATTAATTCTGTTGCAGTAACTCAATCTAATCTTCATCTGAAAGATAATAATCATATTTGACTTCGCAACTTTCAGCTTCATTTATCACAACTTCATCATATGAATTGTCTTCCTCAATACTTGCATTCACACAAATCTTGTCAGTTTTAAAACCATAAGACCCCGTGGTCTCATTTGATGATTTCATCATCAAATATTCATGCTTCTCCAAGTCTTCTATACATTTCGAAATTTCTTCAATGGTCTCCTCTTCAGTTTCTTCAAGTTGTCCAGTTGACTTCTCAATTCCCAACTTCTGGCCATCATCACAATTTAGAATTCCACGGTAGAAATTTGCTGAATAATTATTAATTATCCACCGAGACTATCCTGATCACATACAATTCGAATTTATATGCAACACATAATCTCTTCCACTCAGATCATCAAACATGCAGAAATAAAACAAGCGATAGCACATCAATTCATCATACAAATTAACATAGTATGTATGGGGAAATATTATAGCTGAAAACCCCGCAGATATTGTGTATATTATAATGGAGAAATAATGTAACAAAATCAGTACAATACTCCTCACAAGTACTCAGTACTTTCTCATAAAGTTACACACAAACTAGCTTGGTTTTGAACAGGTTACTGGTTCAAAACTCACCGCCAATTTCCTTGCCTCTATTGCGCAATCCAGGCCTGTCTAAATAGAGATCCAAGGTATGAATCTCCTTGGCTTGATAGTGCAATCATCATGGGAAATTCCTCCAAGTGTGGTGCAAATCTCATGCACAACTAATGTCGCCACTGATAGCTAACTCCACCCTTTCATCTACCTCTTTCACTGGTCTCCACTGAACTGATCATGCACTGTAGTGAACTGATGTGTTCTTGAGTTGAATAATGAGTTACTAATTAATGAATTAAATAATATTTAATTCACTCCCCTCATAACTAATTGATTAGCTAGTTAAACTAATCTCAACTAGTTCAACTAAAATAAACAGAACACAACTCCACTATCTGTCTCATTAACTCCACCAAACTTCTGCCACTGAAGTCCTAACTAAAGTCAACCATGCATGATGCCATCAAACCCTAGGAATAGCGTAATTCCTCTGTCAGATGCATGAGCCACATCCAAGGCTCGAACTGAAGTGCTCCAAGAGAGTAAACTGAAGTTTATAGTCCAAATATTATTAAGGGTAAATAATATTTGACTTCCCTATTTTTAGGATAGGCAGTCTAAATATAGACATCGACCTATAGGTCAAAAAATATAGGTCCATATATTTTTACCAACATGACCAATACTCCAAGAATAACATACTGCAACCCCTGGACCATGCTCCATATGTCTAAAAATAGACATAGTCTAAAAATAGACTTTGCGCCAGAATTTTCCTGCGGGGCCACTTAGTGAAGGCGACTTCATTTCACTAAGCTCCATCATCTTGCTGCATTTTCAACACTCCCTCTCAGCAAGATATGGATTATCTGCAACCCCTATCCTGCCTGTGTGGAATTCGAACTTGCTCCTGGTGAGCGCCTTCGTCAGGATGTCGGCATCCTGATCCTCCGTGGGAACATATGAAAGCATCATGATTCTCCACTGAACACAATCTCTGATATGATGGTACCTGATGTCGATGTGTTTGGACCTATCATTAAATACTGGATTAGCCGAGAGCTTGATGCAGCTCTGGTTATCACAGTAGATCACTGTAGGCTCCAAATGCAACCTGAACAAACCTGCGAGGATCTTCCTCATCCAAATAGCCTCGCATGTAGCCAAACTTGCTGCCATGTACTCGGCCTCTGCTAAAATGAGTGCCACGGATCTCTGCTTCCTGCTGTACCAGGAAACTACTGTCGACCCAATGCTGAAAACTCCTCCAGAAGTGCTCTTCCGGTCCGTTGGACTCCCTGCCCAATCTGCATCAGTGAAGCCAGAAAGCTTCGCTCCATCCTCCTGTCTGTACCATAGACCATATCCCGATGTGCCTTTGATATAGCGCAATACATGCTTGCCTGCCTTCCAAAAGAGCTTGGTAGGCTTAACCATAGCTTGCGAAAGCTGGTTAACTGCATAGCATATATCGAGTCGTGTATTGACCAAATACATAAGCGACCCCACCAACTGTCGATAGACAGTGGCATCCACTACCTCCGCTGAAGTTGCATCCTCCTTCCTCCAACCACCAGGAAGGGGAGTGTCAACAAGCTTGCAGCCTTGCATGTTGAACCTCTCCAGAATCTCCCGGGCATACTTGCCCTGAGAAACAAACAGTCCTCCGCTGCGCTGCCAAATCTCCAATCCCAGGAAATAATGAAGGATGCCCAGGTCCTTCATCTCAAACTCTCGTGCAAGATCCTCCTTGCATGAAAGTATTAACTGCTCATCGCCAGTCAAAATCAGATCATCTACATACAGTACGATGATCAACAGCTTCCCCTCCACCACAATCTGGTACAGGTTAGGATCCGCCTCACTCTTGGAGAATCCAAGCTCGGTGAAGTAGCTGTCTATCCGAGTGTACCAAGCACGAGGTGCTTGCTTCAGCCCGTACAGTGCTCTCTTGAGTCGGCACATATGCGACTCACTGCTGAAGATCTCAAAACCTTCAGGCTGCTCTATGTACACTTCTTCCTCAATAACTCCATTGAGGAACGCAGTCTTCACATCCATCTGATGAATGTGCCACCCCATCTGCGCTGAGAGAGCAAGGATCGTCTGTATGGAAGAGTACCTTGCGACAGGTGCAAAGGTCTCCTCATAATCGATCCCCTCGATCTGTGAGAAGCCACGGGCGACAAATCTCTCCTTGTACTTCTCCACACTCCCGTCAGCCGCCTGCTTCACTTTGTGTTGGAAATATGATGCAGGATGTTGTCCTTGATGGCAACCCACTGAATGAAGATAAAGACATGCGACTGTTGACATATGTTGTCCTTGATGGCAATCCACCTGATGAAGTTATTCTTGACTTGATGGACTTGGTAAATGATGTAAATCTGATGTGATATGATGTTTATATGATGCTGAGTGTTGTCCTTTTCCGGTGACTGTCTCTGTCTGCGCTGTGCCGTAGGTGGTCCTACAACCTTCTCTGCATCCCGAGCCAGTCGCTCAGCTTCTGTAGTGCGCATGCGCCCTGGTCCGCGTATATACGCTAGTTTACTGAAGTAAAGTAGCGTATGGGTTTTAAGGAATGAAAAAGTAAAAAGATTTGATTATGCAAGAATACCGATTCACTCTCTCAAAAGATTTTTCAAAACACTTTGTAGATCCATCGCGAACCCACCACTGATTTCCCCACCGGTCTTGGGACAATCTCCCATGCATTGTTCCTGATGATCGAATCATATTCTTCGATCATGGCATCAACCCATGCGGGTTCCTCCACAACTTCCTCAAAAGAGGATGGCTCCGTCACGACACATTGACTCACAAGAGCCATGTATCCAGTGTACCGATCCGGTGACTGCCTCTGTCTGCGCTGTGCTGTAGGTGGTCCTACAACCTTCTCTGCATCTCGAGCCAGTCGCTCAGCTTCTGTAGTGCGCATGCGCCCTCTGATGGTTGGCGCTGCATGGGTGGTTTCTTCCACCTCTTGAACTTCCTCTTGTGGATGATCCACATCCAGAAGCTCCTCCTTAGGAACTAACAGCTCCTCATCTGCATGCAAGTGTAGCTCCCTCTCAAGCGAACACTGCATGGCTTTCTCCTCCTGAAATTTTATATCCCGTCGCACAACAGTCTTTCGACTGTCTGACAAATACACCCGATAATTGTGAGGTGTATCAGTGTACCCCACAAATATTCCAACCTCAGCAGTTGGATCCAGCTTCCTTCTCGCATCCTTCGTCACATGCATGTAGACAAAAGAACCAAAGATCCGCAAATGGGAAATATCAGGCCTCTTGCCAGAATAAGCCTCCTCCGGTGTACTCATGCCAAGAACCTTGTGAGGACAACGGTTCTGCACATACACTGTTGTATTGCATGCCTCAGCCCACAAGTGAAGGGGTAGGCCCCGATCATGCAACATCGCCCGTGCAACACCCACGATCGTTCTGGTCTTCCGCTCAGCCACCCCGTTTTGTTGTGGGTTATGGGGTGCGATGAGCTCTCTCTGAATCCCTTCTGCGCTGCAGAACTCCTTGAATTCAGCCGAGATGAATTCACCACCGTTATCACTCCTTAGAGAAATCACCTTCTTCCTCGACTCCTTCTCGACCAGTGCTTTAAACTCACAGAACTTCGCGAATGTATCGCTCTTCTTCTGCATGAAGAAGATCCAGCACTTTCGAGAGAAATCATCAACAAAGATCACATAATACCCGTGCTTTTCTGTCGAAGCAACTGAGAAAGGACCACACACGTCTGTGTGAACTCTCTCAAGGATCGTCGTGGCGCGACTATCCTTCTCGTGAAAGGTGGATTTCACATACTTCCCCAAAGTACACCCCTTGCACTGATCTGACTGCGCAAGAGTGCCCTTGGGAAGCCCAGTATAAATCTGCTGCAGAATCTTCAAAGCTCCATGGTGAAGGTGGCCCAATCTCCTATGCCACAGTTCGCCCTCATCATCCCAGCTCACCACTTCTCCCACTTTGCATGCCATAGCTGCGCAGCCATCTACCTGCAACTGATAAAGGTTCTTGGTTCGAACCCCTATCTTCCGGGTCTCTCCAGTAGTCTTACTGTGCAGGAAGGCTTTTCCTTCGCTGAAGACCACATCATACCCCTTATCCTCCAACATCGCTACTGAAATTAGGTTCTTCTTCAATCCAGGTACATGCATGACATCCTTCAATACAAAGGGCTTACCAGACTCCCTCTGAAAGGATATGGTACCGATACCAGTCGCACTGTATCTACCATCATCGCCCATCTCGATGTGCACACCCAAATCTTTGTCCTCCAGATCTGAGAACAAATCCTGATCTCCCGTCATATGAAATGACGCACCGCTGTCCAAGAACCACACGGATCCCAACACACTTGAAACCAAGCATGCGATCAGTGAAAAGTCAAGCTTGAACTATGAAGCCAAAGCTTCTCCATCTGCAGATCTTCCCGCTTGCTTGTTCTTCTTCTTCTTTGGACAATTGGTAGCATAATGTCCGTGATCATGGCAGTGAAAACACTTCACTTTCGCCATATCCCGCTTCTTGCCCTTTGCACCAGAATGAGAGGTTTTCTTACCCTTCCCCTTCTTTGCTTTGGAAACCAAAGCGCAGTTTTCTTCATCAGCTCCCTTTGATGAAGATCCATCTCGAGTAGTCCTCCTTATCTCCTCCTGCATGAGATCCACCCAAAGGCGCTCCCATCCCGGCAGCTTCTCCCGACCATTGACACTATCTTGATATGAGTGCCAAGCCTTTGGAAGACCAAGGAGAGCCAGGTTGACCATGTCCTCGTCTTCGACAGTCACCCCCACACTTCCCAGCTCATCTCTGCATTGAGTGAACTTCGTGAGGTATTTGGCGATATTGTCGCCCTTCTCCATCTTGATGTTCCTGAGCTTATCTTTGAGCGCCAGCTTCCTTTGGTCGCTCTTACTCTGGAATAGATCCGTCAAAGCTTTCCACATTAAATATGGAGTAGCCTTTCCATGCAGGCCGGATACAATATGATCCTTGACGCCCTCCAACAGGATCCTTCGACACTTCGCCATCTTCTTTTGCCATGCTTCGACTTCAGCAGGATCAGTGGGCTTTTGGACATCCGTATCTATGAACTCCTTCAGACCATTATCTTCTAATACTACCTCCATGCTATCCTTCCATGCAACATAATTCGAACTGCCTTCAAGAGCATATTCGAGTCGCAAACCGTTGAAAGACATTTTCAACACTGGCACCAAGAAACAAAACTGCTGCAAAATTCGAATTCCACCTCAAAGCTCAACCGCTCTAGATCCGTGAGAAAAAATTATTTCTAGCACAGAGATTGACTGCAAGGGGCATTTACCAGGCCTTTCACTTTCCGAAGAAAGATGAATCCGGAGGCTACCTGGCCCGCATGCAGACTCTGTCTACCGAAATAAGTTTGTAATCATTATGATGATCAATCTCTGCTTCAATAGCTCCGATACCATGTAGAAATTTGCTGAATAATGATTAATTATCCACCGATACTATCCTGATCACATACAATTCGAATTTATATGCAACACATAATCTCTTCCACTCAGATCATCAAACATGCGGAAATAAAACAAGCGATAGCACATCAATTCATCATACACATTAACACAGTATGTATGGGGAAAGCTTATATCTGAAAACCACACAGCTATTGTGTATATTATAATGGAGAAATCATGTAACAAAATCAGTACAATACTCCTCACAAGTACTCAGTACTTTCTCATAAAGTTACACACAAACTAGCTTGATTTTGAACAGGTTACTGGTTCAAAACTCACTGCCAATTGCCTTGCCTCTATTGCGCAATCCAGGCCTGTCTAAATAGAGATACAAGGTTCAAATCTCCTTGTCTTGACATTGCAATCATCATGGGCAATTCCTCCAGGTGTGGTGCAAATCTCATGCACAACTGATGTCGCCACTGATATCTAACTCCACCCTCTCATCTACCTCTTTCACTGGTCTCCACTGAACTGATCATGCACTGTAGTGAACTGATGTGTTCTTGAGTTGAATAATGAGTTACTAATTAATGAATTAAATAATATTTAATTCACTCCACTCATTACTAGTTTATTAGCTAGTTAAACTAATCTCAACCAGTTCAACTAAGTTAAACCGAACACAACTCCACCAACTGTCCCATCAACTCCACCAAACTTCTGCCACTGAAGTCCTAACTGAAGTCAACCATTCATGAGCTCACCAAACCCCTAGGAATAGCGTAATTCCTCTGTCAGATGCATGAGCCACTTCTGTAGCTCGAACTGAAGTGCTCCAAGAGAGTAAACTGAAGTTTAGAGTCCAAATATTATTAAGGGTAAATAATATTTGACTTCCTTATTTTTAGGATAGGCAGTCTAAAAATAGACTTCGACCTATAGGTCCAAAAATAGAGGTTCATATATTTTTACCAACATGACCAATACTCCAAGAATAACATATTGCAACCCCTGGACCATGCTCCATATGTCTAAAAATAGACATAGTCTAAAAATAGACTTTGCGCCAGAATTTGCCTGCGGGCCCACTTAGTGAAGGCGACTTCATTTCACTAAGCTCCATCATCTTGCTGCATTTTCAACATCCTCTGCTTCCAATATTTTGGAAAACAAAAATTTTCTTTAACTGTGTATGGACATTTTCAACACATATGGTTGTTCCATTTTCTTCCTTAGTGACAACATCAGCAGTTTTTTCTTTCCCACATGTTCTTCCTGTAAACATACAAAACTGGTCAGATGTAAGGCCATTTGACCTCTTGGTCTCAGTTGAAGTTTCAGTCTTCAAGTCCTTCTCCAAATACTCAATCATTATAAGTAATTTATCTTTCAGTTAAGCATTTATCATTTTCTCTCTCTTCATCTATAGCCTCTGCCACTTTACTTTCTTCTTCATGAGCAAACTAACTCTCTGGCTTTCCTTTATCATCAGTTCCAATTTTTTGAACTGCTCTCTGATCTCATCTACCTCTTTCCAATATTCTTCTTTTTTCAACTTTCTCTGTATGCCATCTATATTGGCATCCTCTTTCTTCATCTTCATTATGTTGTGGCCTCTCTCAGAACCTCCGCAATCTCTACTATGGCTATCAGTAGCCATTTTCTCCTCCATGATTTCTTCACTCAGAAGTTGCACTAAGCCTCTACAACAACAAGTTCTCTTGCTGCAACTTACCTCACCAATCCTTTCCTCTAGATCTGGGATTTTGGAGAGTACTTTTCCCCTATCTGCTGGAACCTTCTGAGCACTCTCTTCTACTCTCTCTAGGCTTCACTTTGAAACTTTTCAAGAACACCTCTGTTCTTCTTTCATCCAACCTCTGTTGGGAATTCCCCAGGTTTTGCCACAATTTCTTCTTCACTTTAGAATCCTCTGCTGGACTCTTTTATCACTGCTCTCAAAGCTATGATCTGCCTTGCTGAGATTTCTTCAATTGTCTGCAACCTGAATTCTACAGACAATTCTTCAAACCAGAGTCAAATAATGCTCATCAAATCACCTTCCAAGATCCTTGAATGATCTTGTTGTCCCTCTTACCTGCACTGCATCTCTGTTTGTTGTAATCTTCAAGACACTTTGTCTTCAACTTCAGATTCTCCAAATCTGAACACCTTCACTGCAAACCTAATCAAATCTATAAATTCTATTACACAGATTTAAAACTTCAAACTTTTCATCACTGCTTTAGTACATATGCATTTCAGAAATAAATTTTCAAAGAGCTATTTCAATTCTAGCTTTGATACCACTTGATGGGATGCCTAATTACTAAACCCACATTTTGTACCTTCTGTGCATATAAATGCATTCCAAATTTTCACCCAAATAAATCTCAAAAAATATGGGAAAACTCACAATGTTCTAATTTCTTGAACTGGGAATGTAAAGTAATGCTATGCAGAAGCTTCTTTTAAAAGGTTATAAAACCCTCATTGCATATCATATGCCCTTGTATTAAAACCCTTATTTCATAAATATCATACAACCATATCAGCGCGCAGGAGAGATCTAATCAAATTCTATGGTCTGAACCATATAATAGGGATTCTCGGTCCCACCACCTTATGTCTTATTAACGCAAACCTGCGCCCCTATTCATATTAAGGAGTGATTGGGTTAATGCATATCCAATGGAAAAAAAAATTAAAAGATCTTCAAACTTATGTATTAACACCAAGGCTTAACTTATATTATGATCCAACTCCAAGGTTAAGAGACCTTACAATGGACTTCGACAATACATTCATGAGATCTTTGGGCCCACAACTCTACCATATGCATATCTCTTAGTTCTGCAACCAGATTCTATGTTTAAACCCAAACATAGATTAAAACCCAAACGCCAACATAAAATAATTGGGCCCACACATTAAATTGTTAATAAAAAATTATCAATGCAATAACATCGGCCATACCTTTGTAAACTATCACGCCCATCCAATGGCTGTAAGCCTATCGCACTCTTGCTAATGAATCCAACGACAGTCGCGTGATAAACCTACTCGCCTTTTAACTTCTCCAAATCACGCGATGTAGATGGGCCCCAACGTTAACCTACCCTTCACATCCAACGACTGATGCATCATCGCTTCAACCACCCATGATCCAACAGATAATACGAATATCATGTTTTTTTGACATCCAGACTTTAACGTTAAAAAAAAACGTGATAAAAGTGGTTTGTATAAACCAATCTTGGCAATGTGTCCTCCAATCACCGATATCGCATTTTTTTTCGAATTTCCACTTACTGCTTTTGAACTTTGCGAATACCGCTGGTTTCGCTTCTCAAACCACTTTTACTGTTCACGCCTTTCGGTTCTACCTTGCTTCCTCGCTCGAGGTTCCACACCATTCAATTTAATATGGTTCTTCTGCGTTATAACTTAATACGCCCTCGCTCCTTGTTACACATAGCTTATCTACTAGACATCGCTCCCTTAAACATGAATAGAGCTAAACAATCCCATGCACAATAGATCTCATCTTCACCTCAACCCTACAGTCTTCAACCTTATATCGCTTCTCACAAGGAATACACACATGGATATTGACTCTTAATATAGAGGCTTAACACGCACTGATCTTTATATGGTTCCTCATTGAACTCCAAGCTCATTTGCACAGAAATTAAATCAATAATAGAGGCAGCTTGTGAAATCGATCACTCTATGATTGATTCATAGAATTTTACAGTCACCACTTCAATCTTTAATACAAAATTTCCGCATATGCTTCTTGTACGCTCTCTCTCAGAGACTTAAAGCATTCCTCACACATACCATTTGTATATCACATCCTTCACATAGGATTTAACCATACATAAATTAATCAATGCACATATAATACCAAAATAGGTTCCTTCATATAAATGAATTTACTTATAGTCTTCTGGTCATCGGCCAGATCTTCAAATTAAATGGCCTTCTATTCTCCTACTCTGCCTCTCCAACTCTCTAGCTCTACGCAGCTCTATGCAGGTCTGCAGGTCTATGCCACAGAGGCTTATTTATAAAAATTAACAATAATTGTTTCATCTTCCCTTAACGCTCAACAAAACTCTGAAATTCCTACAGTTCTAAATTTAGCCTAATCCCCAGATAAACTAAAACTGACTATCTCTTCATATGCCCACTAATAATTCGAGGGCAGTTAAAATTATCCATATTCAACTAAAATAAATAAAAACCCGCTAAATTCACTACATAAAATCTAACTCTTTTGAAAACTAGAAACCCGTAAGTCTAACAAAAATGCATGGAAATCATTTTAGCCTAATTCTCCTGCATCACAAAAAGAGGGAAGAAGAATCTTCCCTAGCTGAGAAAATTCCTATCAGTGAACTACTTGACAGATACATAGAGTTTGATAGGGAGCCTTGGCTTGAGAGGGCCAATATGCATCTAGAAGACAAATTGGAAAAGGCAAACAAGGCCCTTGAGCTCCAAAGGAAAATGACTAAACACTATGCCCTCAGAAATTGAATTGCTAGGGCAAAGCTCAAGAAGGCATTGCCTGAAAATAAAAAAATAAAGGAGGAAAAAATCCATGATATCCTTGGAGTTTTGGTTGAGTCTTCTCAACAGGTGTCCAAGACCTCTTGAGGGACCTCTCCACAAATTTTGGGCCAAATTGAACAAAATTTTGTCTTTTTGAAATTTTGAGGCCTATGTGCGCAACACCCTAGGTGCTATGAAAAAAATTGGTGCATCCTGAGCTTGCCAACCTTGAATTTTTGGATTCCTTAGATCACCAAAAGTCTGCTCACAAAATTTCAGATCATTTGGAGCATTTTTTACCCCTCAAAAGGTCAACAAACATCAAAATTTTGACCTTTCAGCCTCATTTTCAGACCAGGTGCTGCACACGGAGCAGTGTTGGGAGAATTGGTTTTTGGACAGGTAAATGGAACTGAATTAGGACAAATCAATAATTTTTGGAACTTAGACTCATCAGGTTTTCCAACGAGCCATCACGGAGCCAAATCCAGCATCAAGGAGTAAAAAATGCAGCCACAAAAGACCCTTTTTTCTGCTGAAGTGGTGCTATGTAGAGAGACTGTCTAGTGTGTTTTCGACCAAAAGGAAAAAAAACACGCTCATTTATTGAAAATAGATATTTTTGAGTTATTTAAGGAAAATTACTCTATAATTAGGTGCAAATAGTTATTTTGGCATTTGTTTCTTAGGATATTATGTGCCTTGGGCCTTGCATGGTCTCTTGGCCATAAATGACATTTATGGTTAAATTTGACATTTTCCTACCATATTTAGGGTTTTAGTCCTCCTTTTCTCCATAAATAGAGCATGAGGCCCCTATGATTTGGTTGGCATTTTATGAGCTTGAAGAGAAATATACATGGTTTTATGAGCTTGGAGAAGAAATTGGTTTTGTGAAGTTAATGAATGGCTTGTTTGGCTTGATGATGGAGAAGCTTGTTTGCAGGATTCCTTAGCTTGGTGAATGGTGGTGTCTTCTTAACTTGTTAATGTTTTCTTGTTATAATTATGTTTCATTCTTCTTGTTTGCTATAAATCATATTAGTATAGGCTGATACATGTTCTTTGAGGCACCTCAGTCCTCCTGTTTGTTATAGTTTTGATGTTTTCCTCTGTTTGGTCATCTTAAGGAATTAGTAATTGCTCCTTAGGTCCACCAAAACTTGTTTTTTTTTTCATGTATGGTTATTATGCTAGATTAAAAATATGATTCATGGTATGCCCTACTTATTTGAAGCTTTAAAAACTCTATCTTGGAACCTTTCTTTGGAATATTGTTTGTTAGGTTAAGTCAAAGAGGTCTCATTCGATCTTGTCCTTTGTCCATGCCTACCAGCTTGTTTCAAAGTTCTCAATAGCTTGATATATGATTTTTAGGAGTTCCCTCTTCATATATTGAGTTATTTGTGTTATCTTATATGTTTTCCAAAATTCTAAAGGTGAATTTCTAAAGTTAGAAGGTGTTATGATTTCTATGTTTCAATGGAATTTTTATCTTGGATATTTATCAGCTTAAGTATTGTTCATTGAGCTTAATGGTTTTTCCTACCTCATGAGTTGTAACTTTTTAACTATATGTATTTAAGACCTCCTAGTTTTTTCAAAACTTGATGTTCACTCCACCTCATACATCACCTTAAGGATCCATTAACCTTGCTAAATTGGCCTTGCAACACTCTATGTTTCATAATTCAGACACCCTTGAATTTCATTTGACTCCATAACCCAATGGCTTTGACAGAATCTCACTCCACCTATTCCACTTGAGCATCTTACCCAACCAAAACAATCAACAAACCCTACACTTAAAAACTAACCTAAAATCAAAACCCTGAAGTGAAAAGAACACATCCTTTGTACCCAATAGAGAGATCCCTCTCCGAGTATAGGAAGGCTAGGTCTTAGGACTCCAAATAATGGTTCCATGTTACCCTGTCACTTGTTCTACAAATCTGCCAAATCATGGGACCCTAACAGGTTGATAGAATGTCTATCACAAAAATACAACCAGAAGCACAAGTATATAATCCTGATTTCTGAGGGTAGTAGCAACAACATCAGTTTAAGATTAAACAGGGGGAAAAAAGAGCTCCAAGTAGCCATCACAACAACAAATAAATACTCCTTTGTGATAGAATTATTCCTAAGGGGTTGAAGAAGAATATGAGATTCTGGAAGAAAGTCATTTATTCTCAGCAGATGGAAAACATATATTCTTGACAGAGGATGAAGAATACATTGAGAAAATACATTTTTCGAAAGATGAAGATTACATACATGAAAATGATGATAAGTTGGAGGTTCAATATGATGATTACCAGCATGGTTATCTAAATGCACTCAGCTCATAGCAAAGGAAATATTCATTGAGAAATAGATATGTTCCTTCCACTCCTATCCAGAAGAGGCATCCCAACAAAAATATACTTAGCCCTAGCAAAATCCCCAAGATAATCAAAACAAGGGAAAGGAACCTGTAGCTGCAAATTAGATCAAGATCAATCAGGAATCTACAAGCACACCAAGAAACAAAAAAGAGAGCTAAAGAAGGAAGTTGCAACAAAGACCAGCCCGACAAGAGGGATGCTGCTGTAAAATAGATAGATAAGAAATCCTATCTTTTTAGCTTAGAAAATGAAATATCTAAGTTAAAAGTCTATATCCCCTTGATTGAGCTTGTCAAAAACAATAAATACAAATATCATGTGGAAAAAATGTTGAAAGTAGATACTTTGTGTGATATGGTAAATGTTGAAGATGATCAACCCGAGCTCATTTTTGGTCCAGCCATAGATGGTCAACTAGAATATAGTCAAGTTCCTCCATTTTATTTGAGTTTGAGAATTCATCAGTGTATCCTTCATAATGCCATGCTTGACTCTAGAGCTTCGCATAACTTGATGCCAAAGTCCGTAATGGAAAATTTGGTCTTGGATATAACACGTCCTTACCCTGATATTTACTCCTTTGATTTTGGTAGAGTACGTTGTCTTGGTCTTATTAAGCATTTGGTAGTTTCACTTGAGAAAATTCCAGCTAAAAATGTCTTAATGGATGTGGTAGTAGTTGATATACTGCCACGGTTTGGCATGTTACTATTAAGGTCTTGGGGAGCGAAATTAAGAGGTACTTTGCAATTGGATTTCTCTTATGCCACCATCTCGGGTTTTGGACACTTAAGGAAGTTGTACACGGAAACAAAAATTAAATATATGATCACCAGTAAAGAGAAACCCAACAATAATCCTATCAATATTGTACATATTGATATTGAGTGATTTATTTTGTTTAATGATAGTGGTTTAAATGATTTATATAGTCAGCTCATAGAAGTTGAAGAAACTCTAGAACAATAGTGTCAGATAATTTTTGGATGAAAAACAAGGGAAGCAGCGTAGTTCTTCAGAGAAGTTATCATATGAGTCAGAAAAAGGTTTAGAACAGATTGAAGAAGTGGCCCGAAAATAAGAGAAAAATCAGAATGAAGAATTCCAACTTTCAGATGATGAGAATGGTCTTTGGACCATGGATTTCGACAGTGTGTTTGGGAAATATAGGGAAGGCATCAGAATCTGGATCCAAATTCCTCTTCATCAACCAGGTAAAGTTCCAAAAAGTGTGAGATTATGTTCATATAAGTTGGATTTTGATTTTTCTAATAATGAAGTTGAGTACGAGGCATTGATCATCATCATCAAATTTATGAAAAAGTTGGGTGCAAAAAGAATTTTGTTTATGGCGAATTTGAGCTTGTAATCAAACAGGTAAAAGGGGAATACAAGCTAATCATCCATGAATGAAAGCATATAGAAATTTTTTACTTGATATCCTCAAAAAATTTCCTAAATATACATTGTCAGTAGTACCAAGAAGTCAAAATTTTATGCCAGATTCTAATATCCCAAAAGGGAGAATGCAGTAATAATAAAACACAATAGATGAACAGCAGAAAAGTAAAAAATTAATATAAATACAACATCAGAATGTACAGAGAAGCTGAGCCATTTTATTATGTGGGAGGTGGAAAAATAGTACAACAGTGCTCAAAATATGAGACACTCAAGCCAAAGACATGGCTAAGAATGACCCTGAAATGATCCCACAAGAGATACTGTGTAACTGCTAGAATGCTGGAAGGAAAAATGCACTGTCCCTGCTACAAGTGCTGGGACACCAACTGCTGAAAAAATATAAATGTAGATCTAGGCCATTTGGGAGCTTCGATGATGCTGAAACTTTAGATCTGGGCTCTATGATGGATACCCAAGGTAACCCAGAAAGTGTTTTCTAGATATCTGAATATCAGAAAATCACCCTCTTATGGCTTCACTATACAACTGTTGGGTATGCAGATCTGAAGCTAGATCTGACAAATATATGGCTGCAGTATGTCACACAATCAGATCTATGCAAGAAGGGTTGATCCCTTCACTATATCCTTGAGCTAAAAGCTCAAGATCTAGCTACTTTTTCCTCCTCTGTTGAAGATAGCTGTTGAATACTCAACAACTTTAGAAAATGACACTTTCAAGGAGAGAGAAGCTCAATCCTGCTACTAGATAATGCAAATCAACTCTAGAATGATGGAAACAATGAATACAAGGTGAGGAGATGGTCCCTCATAGGATTTCCAGCTGAAATACTGGAAAATTCCTTCCTCCAGTAGATCTACAAGACTGAACTGTGCAATCCTTAAGGGGAATGCTATGGCATGGAGGTAAAATACAATGACCTGAATGCTAGATACAAATATGCTACTCCTGAAAGGCTGAATATGAAGAACAATGTGAAAGGATGAATCCTCCATCGTTTTCCTAGCTAGAATGCTAGAAAGAACCTCCTGAAGATGGCACCAATGCCTGATGAGGAATATATCTCAATATAAAACCTTCTCAGAGTAGGCACTCAAAGTCCCCCATGGGTAAGGGTGAGATTTCCGCTTGGAAAAAACCTATGCTAAACAACACTGTAGACTTAGATAAACAACATATTAAGTGTGCAGAGAAATGTCAAATGACAAATATAGATCTAAATAGATCATAAATAATAATACAAATCATGTCTTCTATTATGCCTTCATATTCATTATATATATTATGACCCTTCCATATCCTAGGCCTACCTCATAACTGCATTACCTATGTGGCCACTAGCCTCCATGAAGACTGCACTATCTCTCCATGATCTCCATCATGTCTGCATTTAATTCCCACTCTCTCCATCATGTGTGAATTATATGCACCACTTCCTCCACTATCTCATCATAAGTTCTTTATGATATTACTTTGAATGCACTATGATATTATTTGACCTCCTCAAAGTTCCTCATGATTTTGGATTAAAGACCCATGATCTCCACTCCTTCTACATTTAAGGAGTTGTTCCACTACTCCATAATGTAGATATAGATCTGAAATATCCACATACACACATCAAAAGTGGATTTTATTCATCTATGGGGTTTGTGAGTCCCTCCACCCTCTTATTTACTTTATTAATTATGAAAATTAAGATATCTAATATTCCAATTGTCTTGTGGAAAATTGGGAATATTATAGTTCTCCCAGCCAAAATGTTTCTTGTCCTGAAGCAACTACAAAATTGGATGCTACAACAAACATCCTCCCTCCAAATGGAATCCTCATATGGAAGGCCTCCCCATATGTCACAATGTGTCATGCATGTCCAACTCCAAAGCTGCCTCTCTAGAATGTCTAGAATGGCCTCCAACTGAAAATTTAGATACCCTTCCTCATCAATGAATCTGCAAGTGGCAACCATATGATGTCCAAATATCTCCTCTATACATGAGATACATGAAATGAAGTGTAATATTCCCAAAATTTCACATGACATTTGGAATATTAGAGTTTTTAATTTTCTTAATGAATTAAGTAAATAAAAGCATGGAGGGATCCATAATCCTCAAGATGAATAAATATCCACTTTTTATGTGTGAATGTGGATTAATTAAGCCTATATCTACATAAAGGAGGTAGTGGAGCAACTACTAATGTGAATGGATTGGAGATCATGCCTCATTAATGAGATAGATCAAGGAGGTTGAAGCATTCAACTGAGATCATGGAAGGAATCTAATGAAATATCATAGAGCATTCATGATGAAGTTATGGAGGAAGTGGTGCAATTAATGCACACATGATGGAGAGGGTATACTTGTATGTACACATGATGGATGATTTGGAGAGACGGCACAGTCAACCATGGAGGATTATGTCCACATGCACAACACAGTTTAGAGGTGGGCGAAGGCATGGGAAGGCTCATAAAATATATAAAGGAGATGAAGACAACAATGAAGGAAGGCTATTTAATATAGATGTTGAGGTCTGTTAAGATATGGAATTGTCATGTGACATTCCATGCTTTCTTTGGTTGTTTAGTTAAGATTGCAAGTGCTCTTTAGCATAGGGCGTTTCTGGTCGGGAATCCCTCCCCTTTCATTGAGTAGCTCTTGGAAGAGGGTTGTACTTAATTCTACATTAGGCATTGGTGCCACATATATTTTCCATCATCAGCAGAACATCTACCTTCAATAATTACGCAATCTCTGAAGATCAGTTTGGAGGTGGAGGTTGTCTTCAGTATTTTAGCTGGAGAACCGGTGTAGGAATATTCCTATCACTTTTGGATTGAAGATCAGCATTCCTAGGGCTTCATTTCATATCTAGCATCAGGCCAAACACTATTGACCTCCTAAAAGCAACAGTCCCATCAAGGATTGCATAGTCCATCATTGCAGATCCAAAGGAGGAAGGAAGTTGCTAGTATTTCAGCTAGCAATCCTATGAGGGATCATCCCCTCACCTTGTCATCACCATTTCCATTATCCTGGAGGTTATTGTAGCATATTTAAGCAATAATAGAGCCTCTCCCTCTTGTACAACGTAGTTTTCGTGGTAGCTTCATATTCAGTTGCTGCAACTTGAAGGAGGAAGAAGAGGAGACAAGATCTCAAGGTCCTACCTTGTAGATCTGAAGGAGGGATCAACCCTCAAAGATCAGATCTATTTGTAGAAAAAATTGCAGCCATATTTGGATTAGATCTAGATTCAAATATGTATAACCCAGCAGTCAAAGGTTCAAACCCTAGGAGGGTCATTTTCCAAATTTGTAGATCTGGAAAATACTTTCTGGGTTATCTTGGGTTCCCATCACATTGGTCAGATCTTGAGTCTTGGCATCATCAGAGCTCCTAACCTCCCTAGATCTGCACCTCCTTTTGTAGTAGTTTCATGTATATTAGTAGCAAAAGGGAAAACACGATATTTATTCATGTAACCTCATCAGTTACGCAGTGCTAGTAGTAGCATCTTTGCAGGGTGATTCTAGGCCATCTCTTTAGCTAGATCTACTCATATTTTGTACATTGTGTAACTGAATCATCTACATATAATAAAATGGCTCAAATTCTCTATATATTTTTATGTTGTCTTTAGATTTATTATTTACTTAGATGAAATTATTATATTGTGTTTCAGTATTACTGCATTTTCCCTTTTGGGATATTATAGTGGTATCAGAGCATGATCTTTGGCTCAACTTGTGGACATTTTTGACAACATAAGAAAAGAAGATAGTAGAGATATACTATGGAGGGATTAAGTTTTTCCTCATCTTCCTTTATATATATGACGGATATCTCTAAGGAGATCAATGATACAAGAAGATAAAGGAAAATAGAAACCTCGAAAACATTTCAATATGAAGAAGGTCCCAACACTTATTTTTAGCAACAAATAAGACTAGAGAAGCAAAGAGCTTCACATTATTCCACTAGATCCACTTTCTTTGAGAAAGAGGATTGGTCTAAATATGATGAAGGATTGGGGCATGAGACCCTAAGTGAATATCTATCTGAATACAAGTCATAGCCTAGAGCATTGAAGGATAATCTCTCTCTCCAATAGTTTCTGCAACTCAAAGAAGAGAGGAGATTCAGAAGCAACAATAGAAGAAAGAGGCATAGATTATTCTTGCCTACATTTTATGGATCTTCCACAAGGACCTTTAGGGTTTGGAGGGAAGAATTATTTACATTCTTTCTGAAATATCCTATATCAGAAAGAGAGTCTGTGGAATTTGCAGTGCTGCACCTTGATGGTGGAGCAAAGGTTTGGCAGTTCAATCACTTGGCACACATGAAAGTGTCTGCTTATGCAGATTTTATGCAAATACTAAAGAAGAGATATGGTGGAAAGAAAACAGAGAAATATCACATGGTGACATCTCCCATCATCAAGGAGATAGTGCATGAATATTTAAGAAAGGATGATCTCATTATCACTCAAGAGGAGGAGCCTCTACCACCACCAGCTACAGATGTTATTACATCAAGAGGAGGATCACATGCATCTTTGCAAAATGGTCTTGAATTATTGACATTTGGAGCCCCATGCATGATTTATGAGATGCATGAGGAGGAGGACATAGATACCAGCGTTGGTACACTTGTAGAAGTGCAGCCATTACTTCCACCAACAGTTGGAGAGTCCTTTGCACCAGAAGAGGAAACCCTTGTGCTCTTGCAAGATGTTTCTGAATCTCAGTTGATACAAGGTATGCATCCATTTTCATCACATATTGTTTTAGTACCTCTTATTGAAACTTATGGGGACATGCCATGAGGGCTATTGCATGACCAAGGGTTAGAACATCATGCTGACTTGGAGAAGTATAATATCACTGCATAGAGGACCCTTGATCTAATCAAGGAAATGAGGAAGAACTATCCTAGTTTATCATTGATGGACTACATGCAACCCTTTGAGTTGAAGTGTATAATTTCTGAATATGGGAAGAGTATGATCCTATGTACAATGGTTGGCTATGTGTTCAAAATTGTGCCTTGCTTTGAGATAAACATTGATCACCATGAAGATCTACAACGCTATCAATAAATAGCAGTGAGAAGAGGAGGACCCATTCCTTACGGGAGAAATCATATGGAAGCTTCATTCATGAAGCAATGGAGGAAAGGATGATAGATGGTAGACATCTTGAGATGAGAAATCTTTTCTCCTTTCTTGATGACACTTTCTAAATGAGCATCTCACAGCTCAAATAGAGACTTCTACCTGTAGCAGATCTCAAACCTCATTGGTTTTGGAAGGCCATGGATGAGAAAAAGGTCTCACTAAGAGATATCATTGGAGGTGCACTTCAACATTTTATGGAGTGCAAAGATATTCATTAGTTTGGGGAGGATGGTATTCTACAAAGGGAGGATACCATGTTTATACAGTACATCATTCATCATCCACATTGGGATGAGTGGGTGAGAATGATAAGCAATGGGTTGCATGACCACTTTTAGATATATGCCATGGGCCAGCAAGAAGCTTGGTTACATTGGTTTCCCTTGTGTGAGTTTGGTTACTACCCAAAGGCTACTATTTCTTTGATCCATGCCTTGAAAAACACTCATGTAATGAAGAAGGTGTTGGATGTGGAGCCTGATTACCTTGTTTATTTTGTATCACAGCCTTGGACCCCTGTACCTTAATGGGGCGGCAACTCCGCCCAAAATTAAATGCTGCCTGGGCGGTCCAGGGGGGGCAGCTGTGAATTTATGGAGCCCCCCCTTGGCGAGGGGTTTCATGGGTAGTGCCCCCGAAGCTAAAAACAGATGTAAAATTGCCTTGTAAAAGTATAATAATTTCTAGTCAATCTGGGCCTTTCATTAGGCAGATGATCTGATGGTAGAAGTTATGCTTAGTTTAGGGTTTTTTGCCCTAGAAGGAAACCCCTTGCCTGTATGAGGGTATTGTATCGTGGCTTTGTATTGCATGTGTATTCTGGGAGTGAGAAATAGATAGGGAGACTGTGAGAGAGAATAGAGGATATTACAGTGGATCTGCTGTAGGTTGTGTCTCTTCATTTTGTTGGATAATTGAAAGGAAGGACTGGCTGTTGAGGGTGGATGTAGCCCAAACTAGGTGAACCACGTATATCTATCTCTCTCTGGTTTTATGTGTTTTTTGTGCTTGTGTTTTCCACATATTTTATGTGTTTCATTGCTCTGTAATATTTAATTTTCGAACAACTGGTATTAGAGACGAAGGTCTATTTGGCTGATAAACTCATAGGAAAGAAGGTTTCTTGGTTTGAGTGGGAGTAATGGCGGAAGATGGTAAATTTAGGGTCGAGAAATTTAATGGCCAAAACTTCCCGCTGTGGAAGATGCAAATGGAAGATTATATGTATCAGAAAAATTTGTGCCTACCATTGAGCAGGAAAAAAAAGAAGCCGATGACTATGACAAACGTAGAATGGGATATTCTTGATAGAAAGGCACTAGGAATAGTACATTTGTGCCTCGCAGCATCGGTAGCCTTCAATATTTCGAAGGAAACAAGGACAGATGGTTTAATTAAGGCGTTGGCGAAACTATATGAAAAACCCTCACCTCAAACAAGGTATTTATTATGAAACGTTTATTTAATATGAAGATGTTGGAAGGTGGATCTATTGTAGACCATTTAAATTATTTTAATACAGTTATCAGTCAGTTAAGTTCTGTAGGGGTAAACTTTGATGATGAAGTTAGAGCTCTACTATTTTTGTGCTCATTTCCAGAAAGTTGGAATGGTTTATTTATCGCCATTAGTAACTTTGTCTCTGGATCTAGTACTTTAAAGTTTGATGATGTTGTTGGTGCTATTCTTAGCGAGGAAATGCGATGGAAAATCTTCGGTGATACATTGGGTAATGCTTTGAGTGCAGAGTCTAGGGGAAGAAGAATGGAAAGAGGAAAGAGCTCAGATATCTCATTAAATCAAGGAAAGGCGTATCCAACTCTAGATCGGGGATAGTGTGCTGGAAATGTGGAAAGAAAGGACAGCTAAAGAAAGACTATAGATCTCAGACGGGAAAAGAAGGAGACACACAACAATAAAACAATCATGAAGAAAATGTGACAGGTGATGTGTTACAATATTCTTTGATTCTTTCTTTCAAAAATGTTAATGATTCTTGGGTTGTAGATTCAAGGGCCTCATTCCATGCCACACCTGATAAGGAATATTTTCATGACTATGTTCAAGGAGATTTTGGACAAGTCCGTTTGGGTGATGATAAACCCTGTAAAATTGTTGGAATGGGTAAGGTTCTTTTAAAACAACAGAATGGAAACCAATGGTTGTTAAAGGAGGTAAGGCATGTTTCAGATCTGAAGAAAAATCTGATTTCAACAGGGCAGTTAGGCAGTGAAGGTTGTGTGACAACTTTCACAGATAAAACTTGGAAGGTCACCAAAGGAGCATTGGTAATAGAAAAATACGAAAAGGTTGGTACATTGTATTTATGCAATGGTATTTCTAACTCTATTAATGCTTTAACTTCCAAAGGAGTAGATGCAACATTATTGCATCATAGGCTCGAACACATGAGTGAGAAGGGGATGAAGATTCTTCACTCAAGAAATTTGTTGTCGAGTTTGAAGAATGTTGATTTGGATTTCTGTGAGAACTGCATTTATGGAAAACAAAAGAGATTCAGATTTCTCGGAGTTGGGAAAGAAAAGAAGAGAGAAAAATTAGAGCTTGTGCATACAGATGTATGGGGACCTGCTCAGGTATCATCTCTTGGTGGCTCTCATTATTATGTTACTTTTATTGATGATGCAACTAGAAAAACTTGTATTTATTGTATTCAGAATAAATCTGATGTATTATATGCTTTCAAGAAATGGAAATCTTTGGTTGAGATTGAGACATGAAAGAATTTGAAGTGTCTTAGATCATAAAATGGAGGTGAATATTTCAGCAAAGAGTTTGATAGGTACTGTTCAGAGCATTGAATTTGTAGAGAGAAGACAGTTCCAAGAACACCACAAGAAAATGGTGTGTCAGAAAGGATGAACAGAACAATCATGGAGCATGCAAGGTGCATGAGATTGCATGTAGGATTGCCTTTACAATTTTGGGTAGATGCTATAGATACTACTATTTATCTAATAAATAGAGGGCCTTCAAGTTCCTTGGATGGTGGTATTTCAGAGGAAGAATGGACAGGTAAAAAGGTAAACTACTCTTTTTTAAAGCCTTTTGGTTGTGAGGCCTTTGTCCATATTAATAAAGAAAATAGAACAAAGCTTGAGGAAAAATAAAAGAAATGTACCTTTATTGGATATGGTGTTAATGATTTTTGTTATCACTTATATGATTATGAAAATCTCAAAATCATTAGGAGCAGAGATGTAATATTCAATGAAAAGGTATTGTATAGGAATTAGTTGTAGGAAAAGAAACATGAAAGAGAAAACAAAGAATACACAGTTCTTGATGAGATCACAGAAAAGGTAAAGGTGCCTGAAAATAATAATAATCAAGAGCCACAACAACAACAACCACCACAACAGCAACAGGCACCTCAAACACCTAAAAGTGGTGTTAGAAGATCTACCAGGATAAGTAGACCCCCTGAACGATACTCTCCTTCATTATATTATTTATTGTTGACTGATTCTGGTGAACCTAAATGTTATGAAGAAGCAATGCAGGTTGAAAGTAGGAAGAAGTGGGAGCTAGCCATGGAAGAAGAGATGGAGTCCTTAATGCATAACCAGACTTGGGACTTAGTCAGGTTGCCTGCAGGTAAAACTACATTGCAGAATAAATGGGTTTACAGGCTAAAGGAAGAAGATGGAGGAAAACAGAGGTACAAAGCTAGACTTGTGGTGAAGGGGTTTGCACAGAATAAAGGTATTGATTTTGATGAAATATTTTCTCCTGTTGTTAAGATGAATTCAATCAGAACTATTTTAAGTCTTGTAGCAGCGGAAGATTTACATCTTGAACAGTTAGATGTAAAGAGAACATTTCTCCATGGAGATTTGGAGGAAGAGATCTATATGCAGCAACCAGAAGGATATGAGGTCAAAGGGAAAGAAAAATTAGTGTGTAGGTTAAAGAAGAGCTTGTATGGCTTAAAACAGGCTCCAAGGCAGTGGTATCTAAAATTTGACAAGTTTATGTCTAAACAAGGTTATACTAGATGTCACTCTGATCATTGTGTTTATCTGAAAAGGCAAAATGATGGCAACTATATTATATTGTTATTGTATGTAGATGACATGCTTGTTGCAAGGTCTAACATGCAGGAAATAAATGTGCTCAAAAGAAAATTGGAAAATTCATTTGCAATGAAGGATTTGGGAGCTGCAAAACAAATCCTTGGTATGAGAATAACTAGAGACAGGAAAAATCGCAAATTAGCACTGTCTCAGAATGAGTACATAGAAAATGTGTTGAAAAGATTTAATATGTAGAATGCGAAACTAGTTATTACACCTTTTTCTAGCCATTTCAAACTTATTAAGGAGATGTGCCCCAAGAACCAAGAAGAAATGGACTATATGTCTAAAGTTCCATATGCATTAGCAGTTGGAAGCTTAATGTATGCAATGGTTTGCACTAGGCCTGATATTGCACATGCAGTGGGAGTTGTAAGCACACGAAAAATCCAGGAAAAGAACATTAGATGGTAGTAAAATGGATTCTCGGATATTTGAGAGGTACCACAAATCAAGCATTATGCTTTGGTGGTTCAAACATTGCTCTATAGGGATATGTTGATGCAGATATGGCAGGCGACAAAGATAACAGGAGGAGCACTACACGATATGTATTTATTGCAGGTGGAACAACTATCAGTTGGGTTTCAAAAATACAAATTGTTGTTGCACTTTCAATAACAGAAGCAGAGTATGTTGCTGCTACAGAGGCTAGTAAAGAAATGATTTGGTTACAAAGGTTTATGGATGAATTGGGTAAGAAGCATGATATGGGCACATTATATAGTGATAGCCAAAGTGCCATTCATCTTGCAAATAAATTAGCATTTCATTCCAGGACTAAACACATACAGCTCAAGTACCATTTCATACAATCAGTATTGGAAGATGGACAGTTGAAGCTGGAAAAGATACACACTAGCCATAATCATGAAGATATGCTAACAAAAGTTGTAACCAGGGAGAAAATGAGATTATGCTCAGTTTCAATTGGTCTTAAAGGATGACGATGAAGATGAGAAACAACCAGGTCCAAAGAGTATTCATTGTCCAAAAAATGAAGCAGCGGTGCAATTGCTACAATCAGTCTCCAAGTAGGAGATTGTTGGGTGTGGAGCTTGATTAGCTTGTTTATTTTGTATCACAGCATTGGACCCCTATACCTTAATGGGGAGGCAATGCTGCCTAGGGGGTCCAGGGGGGGTGGCTATGACTTTATGGAGCCCCTCCTTGGTGGGGGGTTTTGAGGGTACTGCCCTCGAAGCTAAAAAACAGATGTAAAATTTCCTTGTAAAAGTATAGTAATTTCTAGTCAATCTGGGTCGTTCATTAGGCATATGATATGACAGTAGAAGTTATGTTTAGTTTAGGGTTTTTTTCCCTAGAAGGAAACCCCTCGCTTGTATGAGGGTATTGTATTGCGGCTGTGTATTGCATGTGTATTCTAGAAGCGAGAAACAGATAGGGAGACTGTGAGATAGAACATAAGATATTACAGCGGATCTGTTGTAGGTTGTCTTTTCATTTTGCTGGATAATAGAAAGGAAGGACTGGCTGTTCGGGGTGGACGTAGCCCAAACTAGGTGAGCCACGTATATCTGTGTCTCTTTGGTTTTATGTGTTTTGTGTGCTTGTGTTTTCCACATATTTTATGTGTTTCATTTCTCTATAATATTTAATTTTCTAACAGGAGGCATGGTTGTGCTGGCTACTCTTGGGTGAGTATGGCTACTACCCAATGGCTCATATTTTCTTGTCTCATGCCTTGTGTATCAACGATAGTATGCAACAAACAAATACATGTTCAATTGGGTTGTCCTTAAGAGAACTTGGCCATCACATGACATCTCCCATGTTTATGTGTTTTGTGTTATTGGTAATATGGCATAGTACGTTCATGATGTGTGATAATGGAGTTTTCTTGTATTGGGCTAGTATGAAATTCTATATGTCCTTCAGTATGTTGTTGTTACTCCAAGATTCACATGATGATGTGAAGAGGCAACAATATCTATTTTTTCTTTGGTTGCTTTTGGGGGAGTTTGGCTTGTTCATCTTACATAGAGGAGATGGAGGATGGTAGCAAAGGGCCTTACTCCGGTGGTTACTGTTGGGATAATATGATTTGACATCTTTGTATACCCATATATCTCTAATTCTTCTTTTTCATAATTTTGGAATGATGCTTGGAACCAACAAGGCCAACAGGGCTAAGGATGAGGGCATGTCAATGCTCAATATAATTCATAAAGCATGGGATGAAGAGGTGTATTGTAAGATGGATATTTTCCTTTTTTGGAAGAACCACTTTATTTTATGTATCTCAGGTATTGATGATGATGTTGGACATAATATGGTGGTCACTTGGTACTTCATGGTGGAAGGAGGACAGCTAACCATACAGTTGGAGGTCATTCTATACTTTCTTGAGAGACAAATTTGGACCCAAACATACATAACACATTGCAGAAAATGGAGGAGGCCTTCCTTATGTGGATGCAATTTGGAGGGAAATGGATGTATTTAATATCTACTTTTGTAGTTGATTGATGAAAAGCAACATTTTGCTGGGGAGGACTGTAATATTCCCAAATTTTCACATGACGTTTGGAATATTAGAGTTCTTAATTTTCTTAATGAATTAAGTAAATAAAAGGGTGGAGGGACCCATAATCCTCAAGATGCATAAATATCCACTTTTTATGTGTGAATGTGGATTAATTAAGCCTAGATATACATAAAGGAGGTAGTGGAGCAACTACTAATGCGAATGGATTGGAGATCATGTCTCATTAATGAGATAGATCATGGAGGTTGAAGCAGTCAACTGAGATCATGGAAGACATATAATGAAAGATCATAGAGAATTCATGATGAAGTGATGGAGGAAGTGGTAAAATTAATGCACACATGATGGAGAGGGTGTAAATTGTATGTAGACATGATGGATGACTTAGAGAGACAACGCAGTCAAACATGGAGGATTATGTCCACATGAACAACACAGTTTAGAGGTGGGCCAAGGCATGGGAAGGATCATAAACTATATAAAGGATTTGAAAGAAACAATGAAGGCAACCTATTGAATATAGATGTTGAGGTTTGTTTAGATCTGGAATTTTTATGTGACATTCCATGCTTTCTTTGGATGTTTAGCTCAGATTGCAAGTGTTGTTTAGCACAGGGTGTTCCTAGTCGAGAACCCCTCCCCTTTGATTGAGTAGCTCTTGGAAAAGGGTTGTACTTCATTCTACATTAGGCATTGGTGCCACATATCTTTTCCATCATCTGAAAAACATCTACCTTTAGGAATTACACAATTTCTGAGGATCAGTTTGGAGGTGGAGGTTGTCTTCTGTATTTCAATTAGAGAACCAGTGTAGGAATATTCCTATCACATTGGGCTTGAATGTCAGCATTCCCAGGGTTTAATTTGAGATCTAGAATTAGGCCAAACATTATTGACCTCCTATCAACAATAGTCCCATCAAGGATTGCACAGTCCATCATTGTAGATCCAAAGGAGGAAGGAATTTGCTAGTATTTTAGCAACTAATTGTTGGGCACCGAATTTGGCTATTTCTTTGCCCACTGTTGTCATCCTTTTTGACCCCTTTTTGCTTTATTTACCCACATTTGTTATGATAAACTTCTAAGGTAAATACCCTGACTTTTCCGATTGATCAGAGAGTTGCGCCCGTTCTTCTGATTAGGTGTTGCTTCTGTGTATATGTGTGGATTAATTTCTGTTGTGCTATGGTTGTTATTTTTATTTTTCGCTAATTAAGATTGTTGAATGTTCTGTATTAACTTTACTTCACGACAATGTTTTGAGTTTTAACTGTGAACACTTGGTTGAATGGATTATGTGTTTGTTCCTACATATACCTTGCACGTTGCCTTGAAATGATATGCTCTCGGATTGATAAGATTAATGTCGGATTAGGGTGGATAAATCATCCCTACCTAAACACCAACATTTTGGCACTGTTGCCTGGGAGGATAACAAGGTGCAAGAAACAATTCGAGGCAACTAGAGGGTCGACCTCTTGTCCTGGGGAGAGAACGAGTTTTCTCACCCTGCTTTAGGTCTTGAGCGTAGGTTTTGATTTTGGTTTGTTTGTCTTTGATTTTTTTTTGAGTTTTGGACCATCTTCTTGTCCTGGGGAGGGAGGAGTCTTTTTGACGCCCTGCTTCAGATCTAGGAAGTATTAGGTATTTTTGTGGGTTGTGTGGTTCTTTTTCTTATCCCAAGGAGGAAGGATTCTTTTGACGCCCTGCCCTGGGTCTGAAACTCCAGTTTCCGTCTTGTTGTTTTTCTCTTTTTAAATCCTTTTGTCTTGGGGAAGGAATGGTCCTTTGACACCTTACTTCAAGATTGAAGTGTTGTAGGCTCATGCAGAGATTCTCCATCACATTAATTTTTGTATGAACAAAGAATAAAATAAGAGGGGTGGAGTGAGAGCCCCAAAGAAGGGAAGACCAGATTTGGGAAGAAATACTTACATTCAACAGATCATCGAAAAGGTAGAATCAGAAGCATCTTCTCGCGCAGCTGCAAGGCCAGGGGCTAGGAGAGTGCGATCCGAAGGACAATCAATGGATCAACCAGTGAATACCATAGCATCCATTGGTGATTCAGTACAGCAGGTTCCTCCTGTAGCAAAAGACTAAACTAGCATTGGACCTGATCAAGAGGATCTTGAATTGGGAATAGAAGGAGAAGAGATCGCAAGTATAATATTGACAGAATCAGACTACTTCAATAATGGAAATGAATTTTTCGTTGAGGGATTGAGCCATAAAGACACAGGCAGTAGAAACGAGGCGATATTTGTATCACCGAGAGACCGGGGGAGTGCTACCAAAGCCACTCAAGTTCCAGTAGTAAGGAGACCCCAGTCATCCTCTACAAAGCCTGTTGAAATCCCCAGCGACTATTGGAAGATTTTCATGGCTCCCACAACCTCTACTATCAAGTTTCCCATTGAGAATATGGGAGGAAGTGCACCTACAAAGCTTATCCCATTGGTAGCTTTACCAAATTTCCATGGGCTCGTTTCAGAGGACCCCGACATATTTCTGTTTGAATTTGATATAGTGTGCCGGAGGTATGATTACATGACAGATGCCCAGAAATTGAAGATTTTTCCTTCTACACTTAAGGGGACGGCTTTGCGATGGTTTATGGACCTCAGAGGGAAATCCATTACCACATGGGAGGGCATGCGAACAGCTTTCCTGGAGAAATATCAGGACTATTGTAAATCCCGGAATATCAAGGAGGAGCTTTTCAAGTTTACATAGAAATAAAATGAAAGTCTGGAAGACTGCGTGGAGAGGTTGAAGTACCTCTTACAGAGGTCAGGACATTCTGACTTGGATAAAGAAATTTTGAAGGTTATCCTCCTTCGATCTTTTCGAGAGAATTCAATGGAAATGTTGAATATAGTGGGGAAAGGAGACATCTCCAAGGAAACTTTTGAAAATATTTGCGATTTGTGTATCCAGTGCTCAAGAGGGCTTGCAAGAAACAGATCAGGGGTTCGTTTAGTAAAAGGATCTAGCAGGGGTATTATGAAAGTAGAAATTAGGAACCTATTAGACAACCTGAAGACAGATATTCTTAGTACCCTGTCAACACAGATGGATACTTTGCAAGTGAAGTAGAAGCAGTTGGAGCAGGAAAGGGCTATGGCGATCTTCTTCCCGAAATGTAAGACGAATCATTTAGAAAGAGAATGCCCATTAAAGTCTATAGAGAAATGTGACATCTGTGAGCTAAATCATGTTACCAGCTCATGCGCTTCCTTTCCGGGCCTGAAAGCAGTGTTTCAAGGAGCGGGGGAGGACACGGAGCAACTATATTTTATGGGCGCCAGGAAGCCATGAAAATTTCGACCACCAATGGGAAATCAAGGTATGTATCTGGATCCAACTCAGTATTTCAATAATTATAATATGAATCCCCAACCCATACCTTGCTCCCCTATGTGGCCACAATACCAGCACCCACTATGGCAGCAATGGAACCCTCAGGCTAGTATGAGCTTATCATGGGCTCCAACTTAGCGAGGACCCTCTATAGGGCAGTTCCCTCAGCAGATGCCACAGCAACAGATACCAAAGCAGCTCCAATTACCCTCCACTGTGCCTCCTGGTAACCAACCTGTTCATCCTCAGCTTCTAATGTAGCATAATCCTAACCCCAATAATAAAGGAACTCACCAAGCTGATGTTCTTAACCTGCCTTCGTATAGCATTTCTATGGCAGATCTGTATGAAATGAATTTTCGATCTGGCCGAACAGTTAATGTCCAACGTCCTCCAGTCATCATTGAACAGCTTGATAATGAAGACAGAGAGGCACAGCGAACCAATAGAGAACCAAAACAAACTGTTAAGGTGCCTCCTATAAAACAACCTCAATTTGAACCACCCTACCCAGAGAGACTGATTATAAGTAAACCAAGCCCACAAGTTGAATTTGACTTTTTAGAAGAATTGCATAATTTATTTGTTAAAATTCCCTTGTTATAAGCCATGAAATATGTGCCCATATATGCAAAGACTCTTAGGGAGTATTTTTTGAATAAACCTGCAAAGAAAACTAAGGACCCCCTCACTATACATGTTATGGGAAAACTATCAGACTTCATGATAGGGAAATCAATGCCAGTAAAGTATGGAGACTCGGGAAAACCAGTTCTGATAGTACAGATTAATGGGGTAGAGATTCCAAACGTACTGGTAGACCTGGGTGTTGCCATAAATGTCATCACTACTGAAACCATGCATACATTAGGCCTTCAGAATTTGAAGTATACACCTACAGTGATGGAATTGGCAGACAGGTCCATAGTCAAGCCTGTGGGAAAGTTGGAGGATGTGACAATTTTAGTAGATGCAGGGCATTACCCAGTCGATTTCCTGGTGTTGCATACACATTCTTCAATGGGCGGCCACCATTTGATTTTTGGGAGGCCATGGCTGGCTACTACAGATGCTTATATTGGATGCTGATCAAGAAATATGGTCATTTCCAATGGTCATAACACTAAGAATCTAGTGCTATACCCACCGGCAGAACCAGATGCATCCAAGAAGTCAGCAGCCAACAAGGAGTCTGTATCTAGGGTGGAAGTCGAAGAGCAAGAGAAAGAGGTGAGACCAGTCCTTACTATTGGCCAGGCCCTTCAGTTGAAGATGGAATAAGAATATGATGTGATCACTTCCTTTATGAACGATCCTTGCTCCATTTCAGAATTAAATCAGTAAGCATTACAATCTATTTTAAGCTGTGAGACTCAGGAATATATTGAGTCAGCAGAAGAATTAGAAGAAGGTGTTGATGCACCTCATGAAAGCATCCAAGTGGAGATAGAACCAGGAAAAATCTTGAATATCAATCCAGGTCTGTCGGAGTCCCAGAGGAGGCAATTGATAGATGTTCTTCAGAAGTATAAGGAATATTTCACCTAGGATTACTCAGACATGAAGGGGATCCCTGATAATTTTTGCACCCATCATATATACATCAAAGAATATTTTCATCCTATAAGACATCCTCAGAGAAGGATGAACCCGACATTAAAAAAAATTGTGAAAGAAGAGCTTCAGAAATTACTAGATGCAGGGTTTATCTACCCTATCTCAGATAGCCAATGGGTTTCACCACTGGTAATGGTTCCTAAGAAAAATGGTAAGTGGCGAATCTGTGTGGACTACCGAGAGTTAAACAAGGCAACGTAGAAGGATCATTTCCCTTTGCCATTTATCGATCAAGTCTTAGACACATTGGCCAGTAAGAAATTTTCACTTTTCTGGATGGGTTTAGTGGATACAACCAAATTCAAATTTCTCCTAAATATCAGTACAAGACCACTTTCACATGCCCTTGGGAACATTTGCATACTAGGTCCTTCCTTTTGGCCTATGTAATGCCCCCACAACATTTCAGAGGGAAATCTTGGGAATCTTCTCTAATTTAATAGATGACGGTGTTGAAATCTATATGGATGATTTCACTCCCTGTGGGGAATCATTCCTGGAGGGGCTGAAAAATTCAGAAAAATTCCTTGAAAGGTGCATACAAGCGCATGTTTCCCTGAGTCCAGTAAAGTGTCACATGATGATGGAATAATGAATTGTTCTGGGAATTTTCTTTCAGCTGAAGGAATCAAGATGGACCCAGCGAAGGTAAAGGTAATTCTCAACTTTCCAACACCCAAAACGCCCACACAGGTATGTAGTTTTATTGGGTATGCTGGTTATTATAGGCACTTTATGGAGAATTTTGCAATAGTAGCCCACCCATTATTTAAATTACTGACAAAAGACTCATAATTTGTGTGGAAAGAGGACTGTGAGGTAGCCTTTGCAAATATTAAGGAATTAGTCTCTAGTGCTCCGGTTCTTAGGGGACCAGACTGGGCGTTACCTTTCCATATTCATACAGATGCTTCTCAAACAAAAATTTGTGCAGTATTAGGATAGCAAAAAGATAAAGTCCCTTATGCAGTCTACTACGTTAGTAAAAATTTTGCTCCAGTTGAATTAAATTACACAGTGACTGAGAAGGAGTTCCTTGCTATTGTCTACCCCATCAAAAAGTTCTGGCATTATATTACCAAGTATTCTACCTTTGTGCACACTGATCATGCTGCCATCAGGTATTTAATGAGTAAACCTATTACCCCTTGTTGTGTTACATGATGGTTGTTGCTACTACAGGAATTTGATATTACTATAGTAGATAAACCAGGGAAGGACAATGTGGTTGCAGATTTATTATTTAGGTTAGAACATGATGGTAAGAATATGCCAGTTGATGATAATTTTCCAGATGAGGATATTTTTGCAGTATCTACTAATACTCCATGGTATGAAGATATTGCTAATTATCTTGCTACAGGTGAAGTGCCCCGTCACTTATCTTATAAGGAGCAGAGGAAGATCATTCATAAGAGTGCCCATTATTCATGGATGGCAGTGTATCTTTTCCATATAAGGATTGATCAACAGATTCGGCGTTGTGTGGCAAGAGATGATATTTATGAGATCCTAAAAGCCGCACATGATGGACCCTATGGAGGAAATTTTGCAGATAAATGGATAGACCATAAAGTGTCGCAGATGGGATACTATTGGCCCTCCATTTTTCGTGATGCTCGAGATTATATTCAAAGGTGTGATAGCTTTCAAAGGATGGGACAACCTGGGAAAGCAGATGAAATGCCTCTTCAACCCCAGATATTCCATGAACCATTTGAGAGATGGGCCATTGATTTTTTTGGCCCCTTTAACCCACATTCTCATCAAAAATCTTACATCCTAGTTTGTACTAATTATGTAACCAAATGGTGGAAGCTAGAGTAGTCACAAGGGAAATAGAGCAAGTAGTGTCAGACTTTCTTTTTGAAGAGATCTTTGCGAGGTATGGGACTCTGAGAGAAATTGTATCAGATGAAGGATCACAGTTCACATCTCATATGATAGAGAAATTGATGCAAAAGTATGGGTTCAAACATAGAATAACAACCCCCTATCATACACAGGAGAATGGACAAGTAGAGAGTAAAAACAAGGTATTGGAAAATATCTTGACAAAGACAGTAGCAATTCATCGCCAGGATTGGGCAGAGAATCTTCCAAAAGCTTTATGGGCCTATAGGACAACTTGGTGCAATACAACAGGATTTCCCCCCTTTAAATTAGTCTACGAGAAAACTCCCTTGTTTCCAGTGGAATTTTAAATAAGCACACTCAGAACAGCCCTAGAAGTAGGCTTGGATTTATCAGAAGCACAAAAGCACTGATTGGAATAGCTAAATGAGTTAGAAGAGATCCGATCAGCAGCTGTCCATAGAACCACTGCTGTTCAACAACAGAGGATGAAATGGCATGAGAAATTTATTAAAACTAAGGTGTTTCATGAAGGGGATTGGGCGTTACTATATGACTCCAGATTTAAGGATTCAAGGGAAAAATTCATTCTAATTGGATGGGACCTTATCAAGTGGATGCGGTGTTCGATAATGGAACAGTCAGACTAATTACAATTGATGAGAATAAGACTTCATTTGTAGTAAATGGACACTGTCTAAAATTATATCATCGTCCAGCCTCTAAAGATGCCTTTTTTAAAACCCTTTCACATTCAGCTGATTTAATGATTATTGCAATAGAAGACACTCTCACCCCTCATTAAAAAATAAAATAAAAATTCAAAAAATTCAAAAAATTCAAAAAAAGTGTGGTTATTTCTCACTTGTTTGTGTTTTGCAGGAATTAAAGATTTTCGGCCATGAGGAAAGCTATATTGCTAGTGCTGTTACTCTAGAGTTGCTGCTACACTGTTGTTGCTGTTACTCCGAAGTTGTTGTTACACCACTGTTGTTGTTACTCCGAAGTTACTCCGAAGTGTTGCTACTGCTATTGTTGTTACTCCGAAGTTGTTACTACATTGTTGTTGTTGTTACTCTGAAGTTCTTGCTACACCGTTGTTGCTGTTACTCCGAAGTTGTTGTGACACCATCGATGTTGTTACTCTCAAGATTTCTACTACTCTGAAACTGTTGTTATACCTTCGATGTTGTTACTCCGTAGCTGCTCTGATTCCATAGCTACTGTTACTTTGTAACTGCTGTTACTCCGTCATTGTCGTTACTCCGCAACTGTCATTACTCCGTTACTGTCGTTACTCCGAAACAGCCGTCATTCACTCTTGTTGCTACTCACTATTATGACAAACACTTTTTCTGTTACTCCACCTTAAGGTAAGTCTGCAAGTATGTCTCCACTGATTTTTACAGATTTAATTAAATATTCCGAAAGGACAGTTAGAGTGCGCCGAGGACAGCCGTCACTTTAAGTTGGGGGGTAGGTACCATCATAATAATTGATGGCGTACTTAACAAAGGTATTTATGACACATGAACATTACTAAATTAAACTTAATGACTTTAAGCACCTTGTAATTATGTCCTTGAGTTGGGATGCATACTTGCACACATAAGAGTCACATCAGTCACCTTGTAAACATTCCGTATTAAAACCAAACATATCTAACAGTACCACTGCAATCTGTTAATTAATTTCAAATGTACCAGTACTGTTTTATCCATTATATTTGGAAATGGCCATGACGTCATTACAGTTACTAACAGATTGGAGCCTGCCACTCTTCCCTCACCAGCCGACTGTAGCCGTCATGCCACTTCTGCCTTCGCAGCAATGGGTGGTCAATCTTTGCACCATGAGCCTGACGATTCATCAAGGATCCGACGCAATCGGGAAGTATGGTAGATATTTGTAGATGTAGGTTGGTACGTCTACTTGGATAGGCTAAATGGCTGGGATGAGGCAATTACGCTGGAATTTTCACTGAACCTGGAAAAAGGAGTTTCTCGGGTTCGCAGACTCAAAATCATAGTTATAGATGAAAAAATTGCAGAGGTTAGCAGACTATCATAGGGAGGTGAATGATGGTTTTCCAGAATAACTCCTCTTCCAGAATTCCCCGAAGCTTTTCTCCAAGACGGGGAGAGTATTGCACAGAAAGGCTGGGGGTACGATAGAATGTCATTGTCACGGCCATGGAGTGATGTTGTAGAGGCTGTAATTAAATACATAAGTTGCGAAGGGAGATATTATACTGTCTTTAAATACCATCTGCGTATAGTAGCACACCTGCGGTTTCCTCATGCAGAAGCCTTTTCAATTAATGTACCTTATTTTCTTTTGAGCAGCTTGAATCTGATGGCGAACTCAGCTCGAGAGGTGCGGCAAGTGGTAGAATTCCTTTCCCACCATGGACTAGTGCGGTTATTAGTATTGAACGCTATCGACAAGATTCCGATTCCATGGGAGTGGTTCCAAAACTCCACTGAAGAAGAAATTGAAGCTGCTATAGCTGCTATGGCAGAGGATCCTGAGATGATGCAAGAGGATAAGGCCATGCAGGGAGACGAGGAGGATGATTATGTTGATCAGGAAGAGCCTAAAGAAATAGATATGGAAGCCGAGGGATGTGAAGAGGGGTCAGCTTTAAAAATGCAAGCCGAACAAATTGAAGTTGCAGAAATTCTTATTGGCACTTTGGCTGAGGCTGCTCCACAAGAACCAGCCCAGTATGCGGAGCCAGTTCAGCAGATAGATAGAGTAATTGGCACAGAGGCCACTCCACACGGATCCCATGTTAATGTGGAACCTGTGGAGGAAATATTTATGACCACCCCAACAACGAAAGCTACAAGGGAAATGGCGGGTGAAGCGAGGAGTGAGGCCGATGCTGCTCCACAAGAACCAATGTCGACCCCGAAATTGGATGGAGAAAATATGTTCTAGTTTCTCGTCTTTTTTCCAAAGGGGGCACGGGTAACCCATTCCCCACAACAAAGAGAAGAAGAAAATGTTTCCATTCAAACACCTCCAAATTTGAAACAAAGGCTGCAGTTGGAAGAAACCCCATCAAGCACATCAGCAGAAGGGGATCCTACTGGGCCACCATTGATTGAAGAAAATGTACTTGAAGAAGGAACGACCATTGGTGGAGAGGAGGGACCAAGCGAGGTGGTCCTGACGAATCCACTAGTGGCACACGAAGGTATCAAAAGGGTAAAGCAAGAAAGGATAGAAGAAGACCAGGCAGCAGAAATCAGACTGTCTTTCAACCCGGTAGAGGGAGCTTCGAGGAACTCACCTCTAACAGTTAGAGTCGAGGAAGTACAGATGAAACAAGAGGAAGTAGAGCTGGGTAGGTCATGAAGACCACCTATCAAGAAAATATATCAGCATCAGTTTAGAGAAACAATGCAGTTGAAAATGGAAGTGAGGAGTTTGAGGAGAAAAGTGTATAAGATTCAGAAGTAGATGAACAGGTATAGACGGAGAGCCAAGAGACCTAGGGTTGAGAGGGTCGAAGCGGGAACCGAGACAGAACCACTTGAATAGATCTTTGAAGCCTGATAATATGCCCTAATGGCCGAGCTAGAGACATGGAAATCCACTACGGCATAGTACAAAAATGAAATCAAAAGAACCGAAAAGAAAGCCTCCGCAACCATCTTCGGATATGTGGAGCGTATGGATATTATGAAGTTGAGACATGCCAAGTAGTAGCTTAATATGGAGCAGCTGGAAAAGCAGGTGGCCGAGCTAAAAAATGATAAGAAACAAATGTTCAATCTGGTGTAAGAGGTGATGGCATGTTGCCCACTGCTTCTTGCTATTCTTTGTTTTTGCATGAATGTTTTCTTTTATTTTTCATGGAAAGCACTAAGAATGAGGTTAGATATGAGATTGAGGATGGTGTACAATTCCTCCGAATTATGAGGAATCACGATGTGCCAACTCAGCACTTGATGTGTGAGTTTTATTTGCATGGGTATTTGCTACGGTTAGATAGGAATTTTAATCCGATCCCATATGTGGGGGACATCCATCTAAGGGCCCTCACCTCTTATACTTTCAATCAAATTCATTGGTGGAAGGCTTGTGACACTTTTGAATCTAACCAAGTCACTAAGCCATTTATAATAAGGGCAGAGCACGAAAGGTCAGATATTGTATTCAACAGGCATTATGCCTTTTTGAAGTTTGAGGAAATCAATGCTAGAATGTTGAGGACACAAAGGTGGTGTCTTGATCTTTGCGTCAATCAAATAACTATTTTTCAGAAGGAAGCTCTGGATGCTTGTCAGAGGAGATGGATGATGTCACCAACAGCTGTTAAAAGCAGGGAGCCTTTTGGGGCACCAAATTTTGCATGAGTACTCACTCGTGTACCAAGGTACGTGGCATGTGTCCAAACATGTGGCACCCGGTGGATGGGGCTTCGATTTCAGTATCCTATTATTTGGTTGCTATTAGAATTTTATACTCCAACTTATAATGTTTCGACAGACTGGTGGAAGGAGGTCCTTCTTTCAGATGGGTTTAAAGTCCCAGGGAGAGAAATGACTCTGGAGTACGATCTTTCCGGGCTTCATGAAGCTCATAGGTTGTAGAACTTGGATCTGCGGGGTCAGCAGGCTGCATGAGGGCATGCAGAAGCCTAGCTGGGGGGAGATGTTGGGCACCGAATTAGGCTATTTCTTTGCCCACTTTTGTCATCCTTTTTGACCCCTTTTTGCTTTATTTACCCACATTTGTTATGATAAACTTCTGAGGTAAATACCCTGACTTTTCCGATTGGGATATTTTGATTAATGAAGTAAAATTGTGGGGTTTTACCTAATTGTGGCATTAAGGTTTGTGTTTGGCTGCATATTGAAGATAGGAACCCTCGCTCCAGCAGATCGTAGTAAGAATCGGTAATGACAAGCCAAAGGGGGAACGCGCAGCTGGACCACGACTCCCTGGGCCTATTCTCGACCCTTTTCTCCATTTAGAATATCTTTTGTTCGTGCTGTTTCAACCAGAGTCCATTTTTGAACACACGATTCTCATGTTTCGGGGAAATCTGTTATTCCCTTGTATTGTGTATAAAATGGACATTGTTCCTGTAATTCGACGTTCCGAAGAGAAGACTATAATCACATTTCATATATCAATAAAATACATCTGGTTTTACTATCCCAAAGCATTTTGTAGTTAATGCTACCCTGATCAAAGAGTTGGTCCCGCTCTTCTGATCAGGTGTTGCGTCTGTGTATATGTGTGGATTTATTTATGTTGCATTATGGTTGTTATTTTTTATTTATTGCTGATTAAGATTGTTGAATGTCTTGTATTAATATAACTTCACATAAATGCTTTGAGTTTTGAATGTAAACCCTCAGTTGAATGGTTTGAGCGTTTGTTCCTGCATATACCTTGCACATAGCCTTGAAAGGATACACTCCCAGATTGATAATAGTAATGTCGGATTAGGGCGGATAGATCATCCCTACCTGAACACCAACAGTGATCCTGTGAGGGATCATCCCCTCACCTTTCCATCACCATTTCCATTAGCCTAGAGGTTATTGAAGCATATTTTAGTAGGCATAGAGTCTCTCCATCTTGTATAGTGTAGTTTCTGTGGCATCTACCTATTTAGTTGTTGCAACTTCAAGGAGGAAGAAGAGGAGACAAGATCTGAAGCTCTTAGCTTATATATTTGAAGGAGGGATCAACCCTCAAAGCTCAGATCTATTTATAGAAAAAATTGTAGCCATATTTGGATCATATCTAGCTTTAGATCTGTATAGCTCAGCAGTCAAAGGATCAAACCCTAGGAGGGTGATTTTCCAAAGTTGTAGATCTGGAAAATCCTTTCTGGGTTATCTTGGGTTCCCATCACATTGGCTAGATCTTGAATCTTGGCATCATTAGAGCTCCTAAGCTCCCTAGATCTACATTTAATTTTGTAGCAGTTTCATGTATATCAGTAGCAAAAGGGATAACACAATATTTCCTCCTATAAGCTCATCGGTTATGGAGTGCTAGTAATAGCATGTTTGCAAGGTGATTCTAGGCCATCTCTTTGGCTAGATCTACTCATATTTTGTACATTGTGTAACTGAATCATCTCCATATAATAAAATGGCTCAGCTTCTTTGTATATTCTAATGTTTTCTTTAGATTTATTGTTTATTTAGCTACAGTTCTTATATTGTGTTTCAGTATTACTCATTTTCCCTTTTGTGATATTACATGAAGTGGTTTCTCCCGAGAGTGGAAAGTCCCAACTCATGAACTATCTCTCCAACCCATGATACATACATTAGATTGCATATATCAATGCTCTCATCATTAGCCCTATTGGCCATGTAGGATCCAAAAATCACATCAACATAGTGAAAAACATTAATTAGATACATATGAATAAGCATGAACAATGTCAAACCGTATTCTCCCAATAACAACCATCGCAGCAAAGCCTCCTACTTCCATGCTAGATCATCATGAAAAAAAGTAAGAGAGACATACTCTCTCAATAGAAGCCACCGTAGCAATGATTTCTTGCTTCCATGCCAAATCAGCATCAATATAGATATGAAAGCCATACTCTCTCAATAGAATCCACCGCAACAATTCCTCTTACTGCCACACCACCTCATCATTGTACCAAATGTAGTGGCCATATTCTCTCAAGAGAAGCCACCTTAGTAAGGCATCCTGTTTCCATCCTCCATCAATGTCATGCAATGTATGGGGAGAAATTGACCCATACTCTCCCAGTTGTAACCAAAGAAACAAGGATTCTTTCTGCCATCTTACATCATCATGATGCAAGTCATGAGGAAACAACATATTGATTAACATGTGGTATGTCACATTAGAAAAATATAAGTAATTTCCCTTCTACCACATCATGTGAGAGTCATGAAATGTCCCAAACCCAAATACATACATGAACATGAGATATATCCCAAATATAAATACATGTAAAGACATGAGGCATATCCCAAATAAGAGAAAATACATGGACATAAGATATATCATGAGATGTCCAAACTCTCTCATCAATAACCAACGCAACCATGCCTCATGCTATTGCATGTCATCAGTGATATACCTGGCATGGACCACAAAAGTGTGAATGGTTAGGTAGTATCCATACTCATCATAAAGAAACCAGCGCATCCATGCTTCTTTCTTCCCAGTATCATAGATCTGCAGTTAGGTAGGCAACCTCATGCTCCTCATCCAGATCCAATCATCCCAATGTGGATGATGAATCATGCCAAGATCAATCTTGGTATCCATGAGAGTAATGAAATGTCCCAAACCCAAATGCGTACATGAACATGAAATATATCCCAAATAGAAATACATGTAAATACATGGGACATATCCCAAATAAGAGAAAATACATGGACATAAGACATATCATGAGATGTTCAAACTCTCTCATCAATAACCGACACAACCATGCCTCCTTCTGCTGCATGTCATCAGTGATATACCTGGCAAGGACAACACAAGTGTGAATGGTTGGGAAATATCCATACTCATCCAAAATAAACCAGCGCAACCATGCTTCTTTATTCCCGGTATCATAGATCTGCAGTTAGGTAGGCAATCTCCTAGTGCTCATCCAAATCCAATCATCCCAATGTGGATGATGAATCATGCCAAGATCAATCTTGGTATCCTACATTTGAATAGCTTTTCATTCCATGAAATGTTGAAGTGCACCTCCATTGAGGTCCCTCCATGAGATCCTCTCATCAATGGCCCATTGGAACCCATAAGGCTCCATACATGATGTAGGTAGAATCTTCTCTTTGAGTTGTGAGAAGCTCATCAAGAAAACTTCATCTTGACAATGGAAAGTACTCTCCATCACAAGATGTCTACCAGATATCATCTGTCCCTCCATTTATTCATGAGTGAAGCTACCTTTATAATTCTCCAAGAATAATGGGGCCATCATCTTATCACTGCTGCTAAGTGACACCGTTGTAGATATGCATGGTGATACATGTGTTGTCTCATGGCTACATTCAATGCTAAAATCATAGTCTAGCATTGTATCAAATAGGATTGTGCTCCTCCCATCTTCTGCAACTCCACACTTCAACACAAGGCTACGTTGGGTGTAGCTCAACCGTCAAAAACTGGGATAGTAATACATATTCTCCTTGATCAAATCAAGGGTCCTATGTGCAGTGATAATTTGCTGCTCCAAATTAGTAGGGTTCTCTAATCATTGGTTATACACTTGCCCTGATGGCATGGTCTCACAAATATCAATATGAGGTACTAAAATAATATGAGATGAAAGTATGTGCAAACCTTGGATAAGATGAATCTCAGGAACATCTTTCACCTCTACAAGAGTTCCTCTAATCGGTGCAATAGTCTCTCCAAATACTGGTAATGATGATGGTTGCATATTTTCAACTGTACCAATGCTGGTATCTGCCTCCTCCTCCTCATGAATCTCATGAATCATGCATGGGGCTCCTAATTTCAAGAGCTCAAGACCATCTTGAAAATATTCAAGTGTTCCTCCTCCTAATGTAAGTACATCTACAACTGGTGGTTGTTGTAGAGGTTCCTCCTCTCGAGTGATAATGAGGACATATTCCTTGGGCTCTTCATGTAATATCTCCTCAATGATGGGAGATGTCACTATGTGAGGTGTCGTCGGTTCTTTCTACCATACTTCTTCTTCAGTCTTAGAATAAAATATACATAAGCAGGCACTTTCATATGGGACAAGTGACTGAACTACCAATATCTTGCTTCACCTTGTAGGTGCAGTGCTGCAATCTCCACAGATTTTGTTTCTTCTATAGGATATTGCAGATATAATGCAGCTAAATCTTCCCTCCAAGCCCTCAATGTCCTTGTGGAAGATCCATCAAATGTAGGCAAGAAGAATCTATGCCTCTTTCTTCTATTACTACATCGAGATCTTATTTCCTGTTTGAGTTGCAAAAATTGTTGGAGAGTTAAATTCTCCTTGAGAGCTCTAAGTTGTGCTTTTTACTCGGGTAGATATTTACTTAGGGTCTCATGCCTGAAGTCTCCTTCATATTCACACCATTCCTCTCTCTTATCAAATAAAGTGGATCTAGTATAATGATGTGAAGCTCTTTTCTTCTCCAGTTGCTTCTCATGCTGATAGGAAGTGCTTGGACCTTCCTCTTCTTGAAAGCTTATTGGATCCTTCCTTTTCCTTTATCTCTTCATTTGATTGAACTCCTTAGAGAGATATTGAATGGATCTAAAGAAAAGAGTGGAAAATTTTCAATCCTCCTTCATGATATCTCTCTATTATCTGCTTCTTCTTTTGATGGAAAAGATGAAGTGCCCACAAGCTGAGCCAAAGATCATGCTCTGATACCATTGTAACATCCCGAAAGGGAGAATGCAGTAATACTAAAACACAATAGATGAAAAAATTGAAAGTAAAAAATTAATCTAAATACAACATCATAATGCACAGAGAAGTTGAGCCATTTTATTATGTGGGAGGTGGATAAACAATACAACAGTGCTCAAAATATGAGACACTCAAGCCAAAGAGATGGCCTAGGATGACCCTGAAATGATCCCACAAGAGACACTGTGTAACTGTTGGACTGCTGGAAGGAAAATTGCGTTGTCCCTGCTACAAGTGTCGGGCCTCCAATTGGCTACAAAATAGAAATGTAGATCTAGGCATTTTGGGAACTCTGATGATGCTTAGATCCGAGCTCTATGATGGATACCCAGGATAACCTAGAAAGGATTTTCTAGATCTATGAATCTCATAAAATCAACCCCTTAGGGATTTACTATACAACTACTGGGTATGCATATCTGAAGCTAGATCTGACAAATAGATGGTTGCAAGATTTCACACAATTAGATCTATGCAAGAAAGGTTGATCCCTTCACTAAATCCTTGGGCTAAAGCTCAAGATCTAGCTGCTCTTTCCTCCTCCGCTGAAGATAGTTGTTGAATATTCAACAGCTTTATAAAAATTCGTTGTCAAGGAGGGAGAGGCTCAAGACCACTGCTAGATAATGAAAATTAGCTCTAGAATAACGGAAACAATGAATACAAGGTGAGGAGATGGTCCCTCACAGGATTTCCAGCTGAAATACTAGAAAATTTCCTTCCTGCAATAGATCTGCAAGACTGAATTGTGCAATCCTTAAGGGGACTGTTGCTGCAAGGAGGTAAAATACAATGGCCTGAATGCCAGATATAGATTTTCTACTCCTGAAAGGCTAAACATGAAGAACAAAGTGAAAGGATGAATCCTCCACCGGTTTCCTAGCTGGAATTTTAGAAACAACCTCCTTAAGATGGAACCAATGCTTGATGAGGAATATAGCTCAATAGAAAACCTTCCCATAGTAGGCACTTGAAGTCCCCCATGGGTAAGGGTGGGATTTCTGCTCGGAAACACCCTATGCAAAACAATATTGCAGACTTAGCTAAACAACATAAGCATGCATAGAAATGTCAAATGACACATCTATATCTAAACAGATCATAAATACTAATACAAAGGTTGCTTTCTATTGTGCCTTCATCTTCATTATATATATTATGAGCATTCCATAGCCTAAGCCCACCTCATAGTTGCGCTACCTATGTGGCCACTAGCCTCAATGAAGAGTGTGTTGTCTCTCCATGATATCCATCATGTCTACATTTAATTCCCACTCTCCATCATGTGTGCATTAGATGCACCACTTACTCCACTATCTCATCATAAGTGCTTTATGATCTTACTTTGAATGCACTATGATCTTAGTTGACCTCCTCCAAGATCATCATGATTTTACATTAAAGACCCATGATCTACACTCCTTCTACATTTAAGAAGTTGTTCCACTATTGCATAATGTAGATCTAGATCTAAAATAACCACATACACACATCAAAAGTGGATTTTATTCGTATATGGGGTTTTTGGGTCCCTCCACCATCTTATTTACTTAATTAATTATGAAAATTAAGAACTCTAATATTCCAATTATCTTGTGGAAAATTGGGATTATTACACAAATCCGCTTGCTACAGTAGAAAGTAACTTCAAGATTCCCATACATTCTAATAGGAATTTTGAAATTCATGTCAAACATTGACCAAATTTCCCTGACAACTTGAGGTATTGGCAAGTGTTTTGGGATGAAAAACAGGTGAATAATTTTCTGGAGATGCAAGGTGAATTTGAAAATTCCTTTATTGATGAGGTTTATGATAAAGATGATCGAGGCTACTCAGGTTGATGTATTACAGCTGAAAGATAACAACATTCCAAGGGGTCTTGTACCTTTAGAAGAATTGTTTGATCAAGATGATATTTCTAGAAGGCCAACCATGGTTCCTACCGAGAAAGGCGTCGAGGATGTGAATATTGGAACAAAAAATAAGCCCAAGATGGTCAAGCTATCCAATTCCTTATCTCCATAGGTAAAAGACAAATACATAGCTTTTTTGTCTAAATTTTCTAATGTATTTGCTTGGGACTATGCAGATCTGAACGTTTATGATAATAATATAATTCAACATACAATTCCGGTCAAGCCTGACCAAAATCCCTTTAGAAAAAAGTTAACAAGAATCAACCCAAGGTTTTTTCCATCGATAGAGAAAGAGGTAAACATACTTTTTAAAGTTAGTATCATTTTTCCCTTCAGATTTCTGGTTGGATGTCAAATCTTGTCATGGTGAGAAAGAAAACGGGAGAAATTTGTCTTTGTATTGATTTCAGAAACTTGAGTAAGATGTCTCTGAAAGATAGATATCCCCTTCCTAAGATGGAACATATCTTAAAAAGAGTGGTTGGGGCCTCCCGAATGTCTCTTCTTGATGGATATTCAGAATACAACAAATATTAGTGCATAAGGATGATCAAGACAAGACTGCTTTCACGACACCTTGTGGCACATTTAAGTAAGCTAAAATGCCATTTAGGCTCAAGAATGCAGGAGCCACCTTTTAGTGGGTGATGGACATGGCCTTTGAAAATGAAAAGGATGTTTTATTAGTTGTGTATCTTGATGATTTCACAATTTTCTCTCATTATAATGACAAGAATTTGTATCGTTTGAGAATTGTATTTCAGAGAGTTGGGAAATTTGGGATTTCACTCTGTTATCACTCTAGTAAATTTTCTATCAGAAATATTTAAAACTTTGTAACTTACTAGAGGTAACCAAGAACCACTTTTAGAATTCAGGATCTAGCCTTCCTGAGTTCCGGAGTGGGATCTCTCCATATGATTTAGCTTTGTTTTAGTAACAAATATTAGGCTAGCTATGATTGTGTAGTTGGGTTTGATTTTAAAAGATTGGTGGGAATAAAGAGATTTCAAGGTAAACCAGAATGATCTCCCAGAATATTGGGCAATGGAGTCAACTCTCTAGGCAAGAAAAACTAAGAAATAAGGCTCAGAGATGCAAATGTGCTAAGGGCAAGATAGGTGACCTTCTAAGGCTATGTATAGGCTTGATTTGATGGAGTGGGTGGAATCTGAGAAAAAGGGCACTTAAGAATCCTTAAGCTACAGATAAGAAGATTGAAGAAGGGGATCTAACTGGGACCTAGAGCAATTAAGAATTCTATGGTCTTGTTATCAAGTAGAAAACATTAAAATGCCAACAAGTTTCGAAACAGGGAGCTTATTATCACTAATCCTGTTTAATTTTTCCTTAGTTGATCATTATAGACAAGAAACACACAATATGAATGAATGTAAACTTTAAAATTTTAATGTATTAACCAATGGTGAAAACCATAGTTAAATATCATTAAATTACGGTTAAAAGGGTATGGTTTAGGAATACCTCCAGTGGTATTCGCGTGGGTGAATGGTGGTAAGTGGTATTGAGCTTTTCGAACGTGAAACAACGAGATTGAGACACGTCAGCACAGGGTGGTTTAGAAAAACCACCCATTTCATGTGGCTTTGTTGAAACTTCGATCGTTTATGTTTGGAGCATGAAGATTGATAATCACCGTCAGATTTGGTCTTAGGAAGTAAACGGTTCAGATTAAAAGGGAAAGTGCGGGGATAAATATTTATCGGATTCGACATGGGCCATCAATCTTGGGAAATGAAGGATAGATCAGATGGTCGGAATCTTATGCGATGGGGAGGGATAAAAGCATTGAAATATTTCACGCAAGAGTATTACCGTAGGATCAAATGGATTCTGGGGATCGGATAGTAAAAAATGAGTTCGACGGGACAAGGTTTGTTTAAGTCATATACAAAGAAATGACTATTTTTAATGGAAAATTAAGTGGTCAGGAGGTTTTATCAACTGTGGTTAGGGACTGGGATTAGGCGTAATGCATGCGGGGAAAAGATAAGGTTAAGGGACTTGGGGCAGAGAATATACAGGGAAAGGGTCATTTTTATTGAAGTTTAATTTAGAAAAAACTTCGGGTGATTTTCTGTTCAAAACACATAAAACACATGTTTTAAGATTTTTCTTCATATATTTTATCTATATGGTAAATTAAATCAAGAAGTCTTAATTACCATAGGGGCGGGATTAAGTGTAATGATAAAATTTAGCCAAAGGGGTTATAAGGGGGGTTTTATTTAAGCATGTGGGAATAAATTACTTTGGCTTAAGTTATAATAAGTGGGTTTTTGGGATTTACTTATAAAAAGAGTTATATAATAGGAGAAGGTTAATTATATAGGGAATTAATACATAAGTTAGAGTTAATATGACAATGGGACAATGTATACTCAAAACACATTAATATAACTAAGAAAGTGGAGATTTAAAAATAAAATTTGCATTATAATAGCTTCAACACTTAGACTTAGGATAAAATGTGATTTTGAGGGATTTATGATTTGAAATGATGTGGGAAGTAAATCAAATGAGGATTAGAGTATTTTTAAAGTAAAAATGAAGTTTTACTTAGGATTTTTCAGGGGAATGAGTGCATGAATGGTAAATGATATGATTAAGGGATTAATATAGACATTTCACACTTTCAACTGATCATTCATAGAGCCTTGGGTTCGGTCCCAACAAAAGTCAAGGAAATTCCTTGTGCCTTTCTGACTGATAGCTTGGAGTGCTTAATGACTATGGGAAGGGGAAGTTAGTTATTTTTCCGCCCATGATGAATGATATTTACATTGAAACTTTTCACCTTATTCTACCTACCCATCTTACCAAGCTAACATTTTTTTCTTCCTTTGTAGTAGTTGCATTTAATCTAGCAACCTTCACAGCATTTATTCTTTCTGAAAGAAAGTAAAAATATCTAATTCTACACTTATTTCATCCATGAATCCAGATTAAACTGTTGGATTCACTTTATTTCTCTACTTAACTACTAAATTGTCATGATTAAACTGTATGAAAACTCATTATTCTTTATCTACAACAAAGGAAATTGAAACAATGACAAGCTAAGATTGAACTGTTTAACTCATCATGGACTATGGCATCTATTGACAAACTGCAATAGTCAAAAAGTAAAAAGTAGTGGCATGTATGCTTGCACACTTTCATTTTTCTTTTGGGGTCTTTTATTTTTTCGAAGTCCTTTGATTATTCTTTTAGGACTTTTTACCCTCTTTTTGATTTTTTTGATTTTTTTGAGTTTTTACGAAATATGTGAATACAACTTGCAGAAGGAAAAGTATGTACAGATTTACAATATTATCAACAGTCAATTCAAAATTATGACCCCTATATTATAGGTTGCTAACACCCTCAATCCCAAAAGAGTATTTTTTCCATGGAGGAAGGCAAGCTTCTTGGTCATATAATATCCAAATATGGTATTCGTTTTGATCCTTCTCAGATTGAGGCTATTAAGAAAATTTATTTTCCACTTTGTAAGAAAGAGATCCAAGCTTTCAATGGTAAGATGAACTTCTTAAGAATATTTATTCCAAATCTTGCTGAGAATATTCGAGAGATGACCAATATGCTCAAAAATGATAGTGAGGTAAGGTGGTCATAGGATGCCAAAATTTCTTTTAATTCAGTAAAATTTGCCTTAACTTAAAATCCTATTTTGATCAACCCCGACTACTCCATTGATTTCATCATATTTTCCTTTGCCTCTGAACATACCTTGGCTGCGGTTTTGATGAAAAATAAGGATAAGACTGCTCAACGCATTTAATTCTTCATCCATACCATCAGGCATGCAGCCCTTAGATATAACATCATTGAGAAGCAAGCCTTGGCCCTGGCAAAGGAATTGAACAACTTTCGAGTGTATATCATTCATTCACACATTATATCCTAAGTCCCTATTGCAGCAGTGAGGGATGTTCTAATGCAAATTGATCTGGAAGGCATAAGAGGAAAGTGGATAGAAGCTATGTTAAAGTATGGCCTAGAGATCAAGCCTAAAAATTTTATCAAAGGTTAGGGATGATCCAAGCTCATGGATGAATAAAATTTACATGCACTTGATATCAATATCATTTCAGTTTTGTCCAATAAAAAATATGATGGCGTACTCATGCAAGTATCTGATTTTTTTCCCTCATCTCCTTGGTATTCAGATATCATATATGTTCTTCAGCATCTCAATTCTCCTCCAGACATGTCTAAAGCTAAGGGTAGGTCATTAAAGTTGAATTCTTCCAAGTACTACATTTTTGACAACCCTTTATATTGGAAAGACTCGGGAGGTGTCTTGCTGAACTGGTTTTTAGAAAAATAAGCCAAGGAGGTAAGGAATGATTTCCATAATGGAGATTATCGAGGCCAGTTGTTTTCGAAAACCACAAAAAATAAGGTGTTGAGGGTTGGATATTATTGGCCTACTCTTTTTTCATATTTATATAAAAATTTGATGAGATTTCACGAGTGCCAGATATTTCAAGGTAAGAGTAAACTTATCCCGCTGCATTTGCAACCTATATCCATGCAAGCACCATTTTAGTAGTGGGGCCTTGAATTTATTTGAGAAATTAACCCTTCATCTTGTGCCAAAAATAAATGTATCTTAATAGCTATCAAATACTTCACCAAATGGATCAAAGCAATCCTAACAAGGCAATATACGTATTTAGTAATTATTCAGTTTTTGGAAGCTAACATTTTGTCTCGTTTTGGTTTCCCTCACAATATCATTACAGATAATGCAACTGCATTCAAATCTAAGAAAATAGTTGATTTTTGCAACAATTAAAACATCAAATTGGGGCACTCAACCACATATTATCTGCAAGGTAGTGGATTAACGGAATCTTCTAACAAATCTCTAATCAACCTTATACAGAATATGTTGGAGACGAACAAGAAGAACTGGCATAAGAATCTTATTAATGCTTTGTGGGTGGATACTGTGAGTAGTAAGAAGTCAGTAGTAATGTCTCCTTTTCAATTGGTATATGGAGTAGATACATTTTTCACTACATCTCTTGCAGTCTCCGTTATGAAATTATTACAAGAAGTAGGTAGTGAAGAGAATGATGTGCAACACCGAATCAATCAAATGATCCATCTTCAACAAACCAGAGATGAGATCTTTCAAAACACCTCAAAGCTTCATGAAAGGATAAATAAGGTATATGAATGAAATAAAAAGGAAAATTATTTCAATATTGGAGATGTGGTCCTCTGTTGGGATGATAGAAACGAAAAGAAAGGGAAGCACAGTAAATTTGAGAACCTATGGAAAGGACTATTCAAGATTTCAGCCTCTCGAGGACATCATGCTTTCCTATTGGAGGAAATGAATGGAAAAGATTGCTTAGGAGGACCATTCAATGGTAGGCTCCTTAAGCATTACCTTTTCTGACCATATTTTTGAAAATTTCCCTATTCCATTGTACATATAAGTTTATTTTTTCTGCAAAGTGTGAAGCGGAGAATCGTTAGATCTTGGAGCCCTAGGTGAAGGCCATAAATTTATATTTATTTTATGTTGTTTCCAAAGTTTAGTTAAATTAAATTCAATCCAATTTTGATTCATTTTATTATGTCAAGTTTTCAGTATTCAGTTTGGTTTTTAACTTTGACTCCATGTCCAATGATTAGGCAACTTGGTCTGCGGTGTTCTTGACACCTCCAAGGAGCTACCATCCGAAGCTAGAGCCAATGTTAGTGTCAGTATCTACATCCTGTCACTAGTGATCAAATGGAATATTATCATGTCTTTTTAGGGTCCCATAGTCAATTTTTTGTCATTTCATCAGGTCTTCAAGAAAAAATTTGGTAACTGATCATTAGGTTTAGGACAATTTACCACTCCCAAAATTTTAAATTGATGGTCGATGTCATCAAATAAGTTGAGTATACCATTATTCAGATATTTCCATCATAATTTTAGTCATCTCCACTATTATATCATTTAGTTCAGTGTCTTCATTAGTTTATTAGGGTTTGAAGGTCACCAAAGCTACCATTTCATGCATAAAATCCGGCAATTGGAAGAGTGGTAACAAAGAAATTTTCTTCAATAAATTTTTATTTTTAAATTTTATTTTATATTTCTATATGTAATAATTACTTCAAAGTTCTAAATATGCAGTTCAATGTTCCAAGAAAAATACAAAAATTTCAGATTACAAAATTTCCAAGGTTGTAATGTAAAAAAGAGAATGAAATTCATGCTACAAAAAGTCTTGTGGGGCCCATCATCTCTCAAAAGGTAGTCAACTCACATTTATAAAAGCGAAAAAAAGTCATAAACACATTTCATTAGCACCCTCATTTCCACTCATCATCGAGCTCGTATTTAATTTGGTGAGAAAAACACTAGCTGAAAGTGGAGAAATATTGTAGGCATTGCGCATCAGTGAATTACACTGCGCATCTGGAGGAGGTGTTGCACATAGATGAAATGTGTTGCGCACTAGTGAAATGTGCTGTGCATGGGGTAGAGTTTCCCAAACTTTCCCAAAAATCACAAAAATTGATTTATCAGAGCTCCATTCCAAATTTTTTATCTTCCAATAATCATAACAAGTAAGTACATTCATTTTTATTCCCTCTCTTCCTTTGCAAACTAAGAAATGATAAAAAGCTTAGTTACCTAGGGTTTTATAGGTATTCCATGCTTCTGGATTACAAATGATCAATTGATGTTGTGAAATCCTAGCACCATTTTCCCTCCACATTTTTTTTCTAGTTATACATCATTCCCATACTTCACAAACCATTTCTAATCATTTTTGCATCATCTCCCTACAAACTCTAGCCCTATTCTACCAAATTGGGCCATTTTCCTAGATAGGACTATGTTTGAAATTCCCTAGCTCACTTCCCTCACTCATTTACTTACATTTCACTCCCTAAAGATTCCTAAGACCCCTATCCATTTCCCTAAATTTTTTGACCCCCATCTCCCTTCCATAACTCCCTCACTTTATTCCCTTCACTCACTTTTCCCTGTTTTTCTCCTACTATCATCTAGTTTTTCAATCATGGAAGGAGATTCTTCACCATCAGGGAGGATAATGGCATAGAGGGGGGAATATACTAAGGTATGAGCCCTCAAATTTCAATGAAATCACTTCCTCACCCTTCATCAAAAAATGCTTTGAAGATGTCAACTGCCTAGGGTTTTGTCAAAGAGTGGAGGAGGTAGGTTACCATGAGGAGCTTACATATTTTTTTTTCCACCAATTTGAAAGGAGAAAATACCACCATTATAGGGCTTGATTTCACATTTTCAGTTGATGCCATCTCTCTTGCCACAGGGATACCAAATCATAGGGAATATTGGTTGAAAGGCATGAACCTAGAACTTGAGTAGTACAAATCCTTCATAAAATCACAGTACATAGAGACTCATTCTCATATTATTCCATTCATATACTTTTTGGAGAGGTATGCACCATTGAGGAAGGTTGTGATGAAAATTTTCACATGTGAAGGTAGGTTTTCTAGATTATACCAATATCACATCAAATTGTTCATGCACTTCACAGTAGTAAATTCCATTAACTTATGAAATTTCTTATATAGGAGTGTGAGCAAGATGGCTGAAAATGTGCAAGCCATGAACACAGAACATTACCCTAGCCTCTTTCACCACAATGTAATATTCCAAATTAGGAAAAATAGGAATATGGAACATAAAAATCGAAAATTTAGTAAAATACCATTACATCAAGATGAGTGGATCATAGATCCATTTTATTAGATATCATATGAGAATATTATTACAATATCTTGAGGAAAAAGACACTCAAGCTAGGCCAAAACAAGCCTCAAATGACCCAATACATAAAACATGAAATAATCCTACTATAAAAAATTCTGTAAGACCATGACTATGATGTCCTATGGAGAAAAACTATAGGGTAAAACTAGAAATACATAGAATTTTTGATATAGTACTTAGAAAATGCCGGGATTAGAGATATACGATTTCTAACACCATTCCAAGACAACCCAGAGGAGTTTCCAGAAATACACAATATAAAAATTGTAGCCCTAGGGATGAATTATGCTCTGCAATTGTGTGATTAATGGGAGGTGGATGATATAATATAAAAATGGTTGAAAATTCTCCCAATAGATCCTTCAGATGAATGGTTTCTCCCATCACTAGAAAACAAGCTCAAGAAATTGGGTACTTGACCCTCCACTGCAACTGCCCTACAAAATAACACAATCCCTGAAGGATACTACACTGCTGAAGATGGCTGAAGCTTTTCCTGATGTTGGATGGGGAATGAAGCTCAAAGGAACCTCTGCTAAGTGGGCACTCAAATTCCCCCGAGGATGAGGGTGGGATTTCTGCCCCGAAACACCCTTGTGCTAAACAACACAACAGACTCCACTAAAAAGCTGAAGCATGCAGAAAGTCATAAAAGACTAAACATAATCAATATTAAGAATGCATAATATGGCTTCCATCCCCTTCCTTATATGATTTTTGAGCTTCCCCGCCCTTTTTCCCACTCATTAAAGATGCTACTTTCATGGAGACTCCCTCCCACTATGACTGCTTTGTCCTCCAATAACTCTCCACTACCTCCATGACAGTGTTGTTGATTTGATAAAACTTGACCCCATCCTCATGCTTTGACCCCTATTCACACCTAATAGTTCTTTATTCAACTCATACAATGGTCCACACTCACATTAGAAGAGGTTTTATTTCTAGTAAAGAGATTTATGGGTCTCTCTACCCTCTTACTATTGACAAAAGAAAAAATTAATATTCCAACTAGCTAAAGGATAATTAGGAATATTACAGTCCTCCCCTCCAAAATTTTTCTTGTCCTCAAGCAACTGAAGGGTGGATGTAGAAAAATATCCTCTCCTTCCCCTGTGGTAGCCTCATCTGATAAATTTCTCCACTAAATCAAATGTTCTCCAATCAACCTATCCTTTAGCCGCCCCTCCCAAGTGTTTGAGTTAGCCTTTGTTGATAAAACAAAATGGCTCACATCATAAATAAGTGGGAGGTCCAGGTGGTGACTACATGCTATCTAATGGTCTCATTGAGGCATGGGACATGAAAATTTTTTGGGATCTCACTCCCAATGAGAAGCTCCAACCCATGTGTTACTCATCCAACAAGATGGATCACCCTGTGTGGCCCATAGAAAAGCTTCTCGGTCTCCTTCTTATGAAATCTAAATGGTATTTATGGCTGAAAATGGAGATATAAATTTTTTTTCTCCCCACGCTATGTCTATCCCCATCCATGATCTATGTAGAACTTATGTTGATCTCGGGCTATAGCAAGGTTGTCCTTAAGACCCCAGAATACATCTTGACTCACTAGGATCCAATGTTTGTTTCTAAGAACCATGTTGATTCCAACCATTCTAACAACAATGAATATAACACCATCACCATATGGAACAAAAAATAGAGATACACTGATTTCCCTATGAAATGTCGGATGGTGACAATATTTCCCCAAGTGGAACCAGTGTAGCTCTACTCCTTGCTGCCCTGGAACATAATGTGTAAGTAGCTTCCCAACCACTTTCTTGTTGCCTCTATCCACTCATATTCCTGGGGGTAGTAATTGGTATTTGGTGTCAACGGGGTATACACCCCAAACAAGGCATCACATGCCCAAATCCTTCTAGGAAGTGGCTATCTCTATCACTGACTGTGGTCCCCAGAAGTCCATGAAGTCCAAGGAGAGGCTTGCCCTCTTGTGGAGAAATGCACTGTAAATAAATGGAAATAGAATGTAGATTCTTTTTTAGTTGAAAAATGATTATAAATTTACAATCCTTACCATGTACTGTTGGCAATTTGGTGATGAAGTCCATAGATGAGCTCTCCCATCTCTCTCCCAGAAAAGGAAGTGACTGCAACAACCTTGCAGGATGATTTTTTCCCTCCTCATTCTTCAAGAAAACTACACACTTCCTGACACGCTAGAGCACATCCTCCTTGAGACCCTCCCATGATAATCTCTCCCTAATGGCCCAATATGTCCTGATGAAACCTTGGTGGCCAAAAAGGGATGAATCATGTGCTACATGTAGAACCTTCTCCTTGAGCTTAGAGTCTCTAGTCAATAATATTCGATCCTGGTAATATTTGAATCCATCCATCACTCTATATTATTCATCATTCATCTGCCCATCAATTATCTCACATGTGAAGTGGTTCTTAGAATACTCCACCAATAGATGGGACTCCCAATATGGATCCACACTTATCAATGATAGCGTTGTTGGACTATGTGATAAGGCACCTATAACCTCATTACTTCTCTCTTTGATATGTTCAATGCCATAGCCACATGCTGAAATAATGCTAACCCTGTTTTGTTGCCTTCCTTGCAGTTGCTTTTTCTCAAGAGAAGATTGAAGTTTATGGTGCTCAATCTTCACTTGGAAAATATTTCCCATCCAAAACTTCCTGAGTTTGGCCAATGCATGCATGAAGGACAAAAACCCCTTACCATATATGGAAGACTCCTTCCTATGTGGAAGTATCTTCTGACTCTCAAATTCTATGGAATAGCCCTCTTGTGCCATACATGTGCCATCATCCACTCTTGAAGCATCACCTTTCAGTGCAAAAGGCTTGGTGAGAGTTGGTAATACTGATACCTAAAAAATATTCATCTACTCCTTGAGCCAATCAACATCCATCTATGTTGTGTTGGTCCCATCTGAGGTTCTCCTCTTAGCCAGATTTGTGAGTGGTTCCACTAGTTTTGAGAACTCTCAAATTAGCTCTCGATTCGGTGGCCTTCCTGGTGAAATGCCTCCAAACACTACAACATCATGGTCTAGAGTAGACTGCATATCTGAGTGGATTTATTTTTCCTTTTTTGCTCTGCAAAAATAATTCTACATCTTAGGTGCAGAGGCTTCCTGAGATGGATAGGTGTGAATGCCCCTGATCATTTGATGCTTACCACTCTTCTTATATATCCACTCCATCTACAAGGTCTCCCAATATGTGGTGACCTTCCCCAGTGTAATCAACAATTGCACACGCAATATCACATTAGTGTCAGGAATATCAAACACAAATAAGTGATCATTGAAAGTGTATGTCACCAAGTTTACAGAAAATTCCAGAACATACTTCACACATTGCATGGTTCTAGCTCCCAGAACCAAAATTGAGAATCCTTCAAAATCATCAGTGGGTATTGTTCTCCTCTGCACTAACTGTGCATCAATAAAATTGTGGGTGGAACCACTATCTATTAGTACTAATACCTATTGCCCCTAAATTGTACCTTAGACTCTCAAATTCAGACACTTGGGTACTCCCTGCAAAGATGGAAGGGCCCCTCCAATTGGATAAAATTCCCCATTTGCACCTCCTGGTGGTGGTGGATCTTCTGCTGTTGTCACAACGTTGTCGTCTCCTTCTGTATCCTCTTAACCCTCCTCTTAACTATCATATAATACCTCAATATAGTGTGCCTTTCTTGCAGCACACCGATGTCCTGGTGCCCATGGTTCTTGGCGAGTGAAGTAAAGTTTCCTCCTCCTAAAATCTCTTCAGACATCATCACTAAGGGGTCCTTTGTTCTAGTTCTCCTTTGGGGAAATAACCTTCACATCTTTCCCCTTTGATTGGAAAGTGGGATTTTTTTGAAAGGGAGCTCTTTCCCTTTGCAAAGCATCCTCTAAGTCCCTACCCCTTTCAATGGCATCTTGGAGCGTAGTTGGTCTAGTGGACTTTACCAACCCATGCAGAGGATCTACTAGCCCATCAATGAACATATAAACTCTCCTAGTTGTAGATAAATCTAGCACCATGATGGAAATTTTTATAAATTTATAGATATAGGTCTTCTAATTACCTAACTGCTTGAGCTTGGATAGCTCAAAAAAAGGTTCTTCTGGATCTCTTCGATCAAATATTCCCACTAACCTCTGGGTGAATTCTGCATATGCAGTCACATTGGCATGCCCCAATGTAGAAATACCGTGAAATCACCATTCATGTGCCTCACCCTCAAGGTGTAGCGGTGCTATCTTAATGGCTTCAATCTCTAGTACTTGGTTCAACTGGAAATAGATGTCTAGTTTCTCTACCCAAGAATTGGCTTTGCACTTGGATGACCCATCAAAAGCAGGAAGAAAGAATCTACCCATAGTACGCTGTAGATCACTATTCTGCATGTACTCTCCACTCCTACTTTTATTCTGGGGTCTCCTATTATCCTTGATCTAACAGAACTCCTAAAAGTTCAGATTCTCTTTGAATCTTTGAGATTGATATTCATACTCTTGAAAATAATCTTCAAGAGTGTCTTGTTCTTCGGATCCTCCACCTTCATTACCTACTACTAGGAATGTAGGAATAGTGGAGCATTGTGAAACTTGTTGCATTGTTGGTTTCTCACACCAGTGATGTGAAGTGCCAGAGTTTTCTCCATGTAGAGACCTTCTTGGGGTCTCTTTATGTCTTTACATCCTTATCTCTTTGATTTCTCTGGAAATATCCTGCATAGTTTGGAGAAGAAGCTTTGTAAACTCATTTTCATCCATTTCTCCTGATATTGGGGTATTTCCTTTGTCTTCTCTATTGCTTTTATAATCAAAACTTTTTCTTCTATTGATGTAACACTTCTCCCTTTCTGTGAGAGGCTCTTCTTCTTCTAATGGCATAGATGTTATGTCTCACAGGCTGAGCCAATATGATGCTATGATACCACTGTAATATTCCAAATTAGGAAAAACAGGAATATGGAACATAAAACTGGAAAATGTAGCAAAATATCATTACATCAACATGAGCATATAATATACCCATTTCGTTCGATATCATAGCATAAAATGAGTAAAATATCTTGAGGAAAAAGACACTCAAGCTAGGCCAAAACAAGCCTCAAATGATCCACTGCATAAAACATGAAAAAATGCTTCTATACAAAATAATGAAAGGCCATAATTGTGAAATCCTATGGAGAAAAATTACAGGGTAAAACTATAAATACATAGATCTACTTATATACAACTTAGAAATGACGGGATCAAAGATCTAGGATTTCTAGCACCATTCCAAGACAACCCAAAAGGGGTTTCCAGAAATACACAATATGAAAATTGTAGCCCTAGGGCTGAATTATGCTCTGCAATTGTGTGACTATTGGGATATGGCTGATATGATATAAAAATGGGTGAAAATTCTCCCATTAGATCCTCCGGATGAAGGGTTTCTCCCCTCACTGGAAAACAGGCTCAGGAACATGGGTACTTGACCCTCCACTATGACTGCCCTACAAAATAACAGAATTCCTGAAGGAGACTAGGTTGCTGAAGATGGATGAAGCTTGGCTTGATGCTGGATGGTGGAATTAATCTCAAAGGAACCTCTCCTGAGTGGGAACTCGAATTCCCCCGAGGATGAGGGTGGGATTTCTACCCAGAAACACCCTTGTTCTAAACAGCACAACAAACTCCGCTAAATAGCTAAAGCATGTATAAAGTCATAAAAGACTAAACATAAACAATATTTAGAATTCCTTCTATGGATTCCATCCCCTTCCTTATATTATTTGTGAAATTCCTCATCCTTAGTACCACTCATTAAATATTCTACTCTCATGGAGACTCCCTCCCACTATGACTGCACTGTCCTCCATTAAATCTTCACTACCTCTATGAAAAAAATGCTGATTTGGTCAACCTTGACCCCATCCTCATGCTTTGACCCCTATTCACACCTAAGGGTTCTTTATTCAACTGATAAAATGGTCCATATTCACATTAGAAGTGGTTTTATCCTACTAAAGAGATTTATGGGTCTCTCTACCCTCTTATTATTGACAAAAGAAAAAATTAATATTCCAACTAGTTGAAGGATAATTAGGAAAATTACACATAGCTTGTTGAAGGTCATAGTTCTCCATCAGTTGGCATATAATAACATGACATGGGATGGCTTTACTGAGATATCTTTGTAGATGCACACAACTACTACACCAAATCAACAACAAAACATATCACCTGCCATGTCAGCACAACATATGGAGGTGGGATCATCAAGAAAACTTGCTGAAGTTTCAAAGAGGTCTAGGCCTGAGTTTACTCTCACCTATCAGAGAGGTAAGAGGCTTGTGTTTCCTCCTCGAAAATAGGAAGGGGCCAAGCCTAATTCACTATACGGATCACCATCAACACATCGTGATACATCCATGCATGATGAGGAGGAACATAAATTTGACTTGGTTGACTTGGAGGAGCATGATGAGTATGAAAACTTGGAGAGGGTAATCAAAGACAAGGATACTCAGAACACAAAGCTCCATGACAATTTGGCAAGGTACCAATTCATCATTTCATTTCTTGAGCAAGAGAACAATCAACTGAAGACAAAAAAATTGATTTTGGATAAAAGGATGTTTGAGGAAAACAAGCATGATGAGAAAGGAAAACTGTTGGTTAAGCATGAACAATAGGCGAAGAGGAAGAGGCCAAGAACCATGGGCCTCAAGAAGGAAACGCAGAAAGAAAAATAGAAAAACCCTACAGATGAGGAGTTCACTTTTGAAGAGAGGATAACAAAGGAGATCAATGAGGACACAGATTTTTGGCTTGAGAATATCAATACTCACTTGGAAAATATCCTTGACAATGCAAACAGGGATAAAAATATCCACTAACGCATGGCTACTCGCTACCAAACAAGAAATCAAATTGCACACATCAAAATCAAGGAATTGCAAGACAAGCTTAAGAAAACCCTAATCAGCAAAAAGGAGAATGGTAAAGTTGATTTTATTTCTGATGCTTTCATGATTGCATAGTAGAAATAATTCAACAGTTCTGGACCAATTTTGGGGAGATTTGGAGAAAATTTTGTTTTTTGGTGAAATTTGGTGCAAATTCTGCAAATTCATAAATGTCGCGCTTTTTCCTCAAGGCTCCAAATGAAAACTGGCTTACATTTCTAGAAATATTATTCCCTCCTATCAAAACCCATTTCCTCATATTTTCTAGAAAGGGCTCATATTTTGAGAAAAATGAAGAAAAGAGGCCAAAAATCAACATTCTGCCTCTGTTTTTTTACAAGCGATGCGCCCCTGGAGACACTTTTGGAGAATGAGTTTTTGAAGGCCTTACCATGGGTCAGTTTAAAAAATTCAAAGTGTTATAGAAAACATACAGACATGTCTAGTTTACCAATCTCTCAAATTTCCATTTTGACTTTAGGAAGGTGCCCAAAAGTGGCCTCAAAATTGGTGCTGCACATATACAATTTTTTGAGATTTTAATTAAAATTTTCACTTTGTAATTTTTGACAATTCCTAGTTGGAATTTTGTAAAAGTCAAAAGGTGAATGTGGATGAATGTAAAATTCAATATGTAAATGTAAATGGTTAAATGGATTTGAATAAGTGTCTTATCGTATATTTATTTCTTCAAGGATATGTCTCTTGATGATTAGATAAAGGAGGTATTTGTTGTGCAACCTCCCTAGTGTGTAGCAGACTTCTAATAAGTGCATGCATTTGACTTTCTTGCTATAAAATTCGACCTCAGTATCTATATGAGTACTTTTGTAATCATTTCCAAGGGTTGGAATCTTGGACATTGAACTTGTGTATTTCAGTTTCACAAAGTAATACAGTGAATACAGAGAAAAGTTGTAGCTTCAATTTAGGGATTCATGTGGTGAGATTGTATGGATACATTTCTCATTTTTAATTCACTCCATTGAATGCTTTCTCTTTGCATTACATATCTATTTCTTTGACTCATTGTCTTTAAATTTTTTAAGCAGAATTCATGAGGAATACATGCCCTGTTTTGATGAGATGATGATGTTGTGTTTATTTTCTTCTTAAGGAATGAATTCATAATTATATGCTTGTTTGTAATCTCTCTGTTCATCCTACACCATAACCATAAATCCTAAAGGGTAATTCAAGCTTGCCTACCTTTCCCCTTTATTTCCCTGCAATTTTTTCTCTTATCACCCTACCAGAGTTTTTAAGCCTATCTCTAAAGTTCCATTTTCATCTAGCACAAAAATCCAAATCAACCAAACCCTAATCTGCATATCTAGCTTAAAATCTCCATGATATAGTCATATTGGTTGTGAATTTGATTGAGAGAGCCCTCTCAACCTATTAGGGCTAACTACTAGGTCAAAGTGGTATGTGGTTACCTTTTATGGTCTCCTTCTCAGCCTTCATAGATCTAGTGGAGTTCTAACAAGACTTCCCCTTACACTTTACCCTTCCGCGCACACAGCTAGTGGAGTTCGCACACAACTAGGACTAGGTCTCCACACACATAACCAATAGGAGCCTTTCTACCCAAACTAAAATGAAACCCTTACAAAAGTATCACAAACGGATAAACCTAGATCCAAAACATGAACTACGATTTATTACTTCCTTAAACTTGATCTATCTATTTATATTCAATTTAGCATGTAGATATTATGGTCTCAAACCATGGTTTGAGGCCCATAGTTTAAACTGACAACCCTTTTACATTAAAGAGGGACTTTAACCCACCCCAAATTCCCTTGTAATATCCCAAAATAGGGAATTTCTACAACAATAAGAATATATTAATATATTATTAATTTGGAGCTTTAGCAAACCAAGCACATAGTGGTGTAAACCAACTCATAATATGCAAGAGAACATGTTATCCAGCAAATGGATGACCAATAGCAAGAATATGGCCTATACACTCCTTCCAAAGTGGGGAAATGCAGCAATATAGGGCATAAAATGGTTGTCTTAACAAAATAACGCTATATATGTGATAAATGGGACTTGGATCCCTTAGAATATATCATATGAAACTCACATCTAGAATTGGGGCTGAAACAAATCACTCTAGCCCACATAAACAGATCTCCCCAAGTCAATATGCCTCAAATAAGCCCAAACCCAATGACTTTGCTTAACAGAAACTACTGAAGCATGAAAAAACATTATTTAATGAGGGTTCATGTAGAATATAATGAGAAATAATATATCTATATATCACAATCATCCAATGGCTGAGAAAATGGAGATTCCTTCCCTTTTATACAAAATAAGGTTAACCTAACAAGGGTTTCATGAGAGTACAATGTATAAAAGTGCAGATCTACAGATATGGATTTAAAAAATGTAGTTATACTACAATAATGTATAAATATAGCTGAAATATAAAAACAATAGAAGAAGAATGAAATACAGAGCTTTCTAGGAGAAGGGTTGGCCCTTCCTCTAAGGAACAAGCTCACAAGCAAGGGTTCAAACCCTGCTACTGCAACTCTGGGAAAAATGACACAGTTCCTTTAGAGAACTGCACTATGACTTATGGTAGCTACTTTTTCCACATGCCAGGATGTCCAATATGCTTTGAAATCTCATGTATAGATCTTGCAAATAAAGGGGAGCTCCCTCCTCTGAAAGATAAGCCCAGAAGTTGGTGTTGTAAGTATTCCACTGCAACACCTTGAAACACAACATTCCCTACTACACGAATAATGTTGTAGCTGAAGGAGGATGCTTGGCCACAAGCCTAGATGTGGAAAATTTCTGAACAATGCTCCTCCAAGAGTCCTCTCAAGGAAGGAGAAGGAATCCCTAAGCAGGAATGCCTTGTGCTAAACAACACTGCAACTCTGCTAAACAGCAAGAGAATGCTCAATATTTTAAGAAGACCAAAATAAATAATCCATAAGCTAACCCCAAATGTATGTTGTCTTCCTCCTTATAATGTTTGTGAGCCTCCTCACCTTGGGTCCCACCCATTAGGGTTTCCAACACCATATGATCACTCTCCCTCCAAAACTGCGTTGTAGCTCCATCAAGGCTACTTCTCCATACTGCGTTGTTGACTTAGTCAACTTGTCTGAATCAACATGATTCTCTTAATTTTCATACATGGAAAGTGCAAAATACAGCTACTAAGATGTCCCATTTTCACACCAAGATGGATTTTATGCTAATACAAGATAAGTATGGGTCTCTTTCCCCCATTTATTCACCTACTAAGTGAAATAAATAAAATTTAATTTTTCCATTAGCTTCATGATAGTTTTAGGAATATTACAGTCGTCCCCTCCCAAATGTTGCTTTTCCTCAAGAAACTGCAAGAATAGAACTGGAAAGTCTCCTTCCCTCTTCCTATAGCATCCTCATATGATGAGCTCTCCCAAAGAGTAAGATGTTGTCTCAACAATGAAACTCCATAGTGTCTCTCCCAAGCATACAAGTTAGCATTTAGTATATATCCCAAATGGCTATGATCATGCAAAGTAAAATACTCAAGGAGAAAACTATGTGTTGTCTAAAGGTCCTCTCAAGGCATGGAGTTTGAAATTCATGGGAAACTTTCATTCCCAAGTGAAACCTCCACCCCCAAGCTATCATCCATATAAAATGAGTCACCCTCCAACATGGCAACTCATGAAGAATCTCCTCCACCTTTGGCTCATGAAGTGTAGGTGGGTTGAATAGATGAAAATGATAGGAAAGAGGGCCTATCCCATGCTTTCCATCTCTCCACTTATGATAAGTGTAGAGGGAATGCTGATCTTGGGCTGTAACATGGTTGCCCTCAAGTGGCAAGAAGAAGATTGAGTCTCCAAGGATCCTCTCTCCAATGTCATAAGCCATGCTAACCCAAACCATTCCATACAATATGAATGGCACATCATCAGCATATGGCATCCAAATAAGAAAAATTATGAAGGTTGTGTGCAATTTTGGATGGTATAAATGGTTTTCCAAGTGGATATTGTGCAGTCTCCCCAACTGTTGTTTGAGAATATCATGTGGCGAGTGGTTTTCCAATAAGTTACAAGTTGTACATGTTTGCTCCTCCACCATGGGGTAGTAAGTAGCAATGGATATCAGATGTACATGATCAAAATAACAATGCACTTGCCCAAAGTCATGTATATATGGGCTACTAACATTACAAAGATTGGCCCTAAAGTGACCATGAGACCCAAAAATACTCTTGCTCTCTTGTGGAGCAATGCACTGTTCATATATGGTGAGAAAATACAAATACTCAACGGAGTAATCAAAAAGTACATAAATGTAGTTCTTACCATGCATGGTGAGTAGGTTGGAAGTGAGGTCCATGAATGAGTCCTCCCATGAGAATCTCCTCATAAAAATCTACAAAAAGAATGGATGCATACTCTTTTTGGAATACCCCATCAATAAGAACATACTCCCAAGTGACAACGTTGTAGGCTTTAGTAATAAGGCTCTATGAATCCTCCCTTTGACATTCCTTATGCCAAAGCCATACACCATCATGTTTCTATGTGAGAATATATTATTCCTATATGGAAGCCTCTCATAATCCTCCAATGCCGAAGGGTAGCCTCCTTGCACTTTGAATGTGCCTTCCTTCTCTCTGGAAATATCATGATAAGTATGGGAAAATTTCTGCCCATACTCTCCCAAGTGTAACCATAGCAACAAAAACTCTTACTGCTCCCTCATCTCTCCCTCATACAATCCATAGAGTAAGATCATGATGGTTTCCTTGTATGATGCCCCATACAAACAAGTCTTCTGCTATTCTATCATATGGGTACCATGCCATGCCTTCATCCACCACATACCTCTTGACAAAGGGTATGATTCAAGATGTCAAAACTCTCTCAAGAGTAGCCATCACAACTTTTCTTCTTGCTACCATGTGTCATAGATCTGCAAGTGGCTCACCAACCTCTTGCTCTCCATCCATCTCCATTCATCCAAATGTGGATGCCTCCAATCATTCTCCCTCTTGGTATCTTCCCAATGAAGACTACCAATCTCCCAAAGTAGATTTTTCTCCTTACACCTCATGGGAAGTTGAGATGTAACCCCTTGGAGATATCCTAGAGAAGACCTCTCATCAATAACCCTCTTGGATCTGAAAGAACCCAAGTGTTCTGAAGTTAAAACATCACCAGAAAGTGGCACAAAACTCATTATGCCCTCCAAAATATTTCACCCTAACTCCTCATGCTGCATGCAACTCAATAAAGGTGTAATGGGATGAATGCTTACCCTTCCTTGGATCAAACCAAAGTTGCACAGTGCTGTGCAAGATTGTTTCTCCACATCAGCAATGTATTTTGATCCTTGACCATGTGGATACAAATTCCCAATATTTCCCATAAGATTTATTGAAAGGATAAAAAATGGAAATCCATTCATACCTTGGTGAGTCTTGGGAACATCTTGTGTGGTTGCAAGAGTCCCTTCCTCCAAGGTGTTGGTTGATACAACTATTGATACAGATGGTTTCCCCTCCATGATTGTGACAACACTAGTACAAGGCTCCTCTAGTGGAGAAGAGGACTCTTCCTTCTCTGATCCTCTACTGTCAAATATTTTGATTACCTGGTGAGTGAAATTTGCAAAAGTGGACACTCTCACATGACTCACATGCCTAAACAACTAGGTGCTTGCCTTGCCCTCCAAGTGTAGCGCTAATATCTCCACAACCTCTCTTTCCACTACTGGATGTAGTAGGAAGAATGCTTCTAACTTCATCACCCAAGATTCTGTTGTACACAAGGGTGATCCATCAAAGGTAGACAATAGGAACCTATTGCCCCTTATCATCCTGCTGCTACATGGCCTTCTTTCTTCTCTTAGTTGGATAAACTGAGGAAGATCTAGGGTCTCTTTGAAAGCCCTATGATGGCACTTGTACTCTACCAAATATCCACTAAGGATCTTATGTTCTAAGTGGTCTTCTTGCTCTTCACTCCCTCTATGGGAATAGGAAGTGCATGGGCCTTCTTCTCCCTCTTGAAACCTTCTAGAGGTCTCACTGTAGCTTTCTCCTCCTTGAAACCCTTTTGGAGTTTCATTGCATCTTTCTCCTTTCATCTGTTGAACCTCCTTGGAGAGTGTTAGTATGAATCTTTCGTCGGAAAATACCACTTTAGCTATGCATAAAAAATAGCCCTAACATCAATTATGGCTACCAATATCTTTAAATCTACAGTTAATTGATCCAAATAAAGCTGCACAAATCCAGATCTATGCATAAAAGGCATTAAGCAATGAAAATAAAATGTTGCTCCATGCATCCAATAGATAAGGCAAGAACAATATATTTGAAAGAATTTTTGTATTAAAGGGGCACTTGAGAGGAAAACAAGAAAGGTGTTTCCAATTCTCCTCAATGGGATGGGTTATTGAAAGTCCTCATCATTTCAGATCTAAAACTTCTCTCTTTTGTTGGTTTAAAAAACCTAGAAAAACATAGAACTCAAAGGGAACTCACAAAGTAAATGATGGAAAATGTGACAATGATAATGGCTCAAAGTCAGACCAAGAGTATAGATCCAGAGTGATCTAATGCAATTAAAGGTGACAAATGAATGGGAAAACCCTTCTATTTATAACAAAATATTAGGGTGTTCTAGAACTTGGTGCATGAATAAGATATTATTAACCAAATTCTAGAACCACCTTTTAGGAATATTTTATTATATTTGTTGGAGGGAAAAGGATTTTTGATTTGGGTCAATTCCTTTATTTATAAATAATAATAAAATAAATGATTTATTTCTTATTTTAAGGAAATGGTGGAAATATAATTAAATAAATAATGATTTATTTAATTATTTTTAAATTATTTCGTCAAATTTAACTAGGAATATTATTTAAATAAGGATTACATAACTTATTCCTAGGAAATAATCAAATAAATAAGGATTTATTTAATTGATTTCCTTGTTTTGGGTTAAATATGACCAGGAATAATAATTAATTTGATGTTTAACTAATTATTCCTTGAGGAAATATAAACAAATATAGATTTTTTTATTATTTCCTTTTGGGGTTTCCTGTTTAGACCATAAAAAACTTAATAAAGGTGTTTTACTAAGTTATTTCACATAGTGAAAGAAATTTTACTTAGGGTAAAATTGGTCTTACATGGTGTACTTGGGTCCATCTAATGATAATAGGTTAGATGACCAAAAAATGGTGTAACAGATTTCCCCCCAACATACAAGTGTTAGGAGAAAATCGTATGACCGAAGTACGTTGTAAGAACTCAATCACTAGACATCGAGAGGGAAGTCAGAGAGAGAAATGTAAGGTAGTTGAATGTGCTAAAGGACTAGACCCTAAGGAGACGAGACTTACAGGGGCAACAAGTCTCTATTTTATGAGATGGTACCTGTGCTAAAGGCGGCGGGGGAGGCATACCTATGCCCGCCAAGACAAAGTACAAAAGAATAGTGTGTCTAGTAAAAAAGGAACCAAACTGTAAAGTACATGCTGGCATAAACACAAGCCAGAAAAATAGAATGATGAATCCCACATACATGATGTGCCTAGGATAATAGCCAGGACTTATACAATAATATCTGAGTACATGAGATAAAAATACAACCCAAATTCCCCCTAGATATGGGGAAGGGCTCGCAAAATCCGACTGATACATGCAAATCGAAAAGGCGCTACAAACGGATAAGGTTGACATCATCAAATATAGGGAGCTGCATCAAAGGCTGAAATGAAGAGATCATCCGGGCATGTGGGGGGCTACCTACAGGGCCACCCCCTCATGAGGGTTGAAACATATCACACACACTTGGGAATTACCAATAGCTATTGCTGCATCACTAGACCATCAAGTATACAGATCTCGATCATGCTGAAAAGAGTTGGAGCAAGGTACACTGCCCTCTAGACCTGTCTTCTAGAGTGAATGAGTTGATGTCGACAGAAGGAGGCCTGCCATAGGTGAGGCAATAAGGGATCCCCAACTAAGGCACAAGAGAAAATAGTAGAGTGACGAACAGACGGACACTAATGATGATGATGAAATGGGGAATATTAAGTAGCGGATGGACGACTTCCCTTGTTAAAGCATAAAGGGCATGGATGGCTAGGTAGCGACTGACACAATATCATGAGGGATAGGGGACAATGGGACTGAAGGCCATAATGTGTGACACGAGAGAGGGACCAAGCAAAGAAGGATGGAGGACTATAGCGGGATACAAAGGGACTCGGGATAGACTCCATGAATGCGATGATGAATCAACTCGGATGCTCTAAACAAGGTCGACTCAATGGTTCTGCCACACAGTAAAAGGTCTAATGGGGGACCATAAAAACATGAGTACAATAGGGTATCTCATGACGAAAATCAACACGAACAAGGACAAGTAAGGAGGAAAAGTAGTGCCCCAAGTACAAGTGTTGTAAGTGAGGAAATTTGATTTGGAAGAGAGGTGAATAGACCCTTCGTGGAAAAAATGTGTCCTGGTGAAGTATCACAACATGAAAAACTAAAAGATACCCATTTTAGTGTTCGGGGAGAGCTTTCGAACATGAAGACGGTGTGTCAAATAGGGCTACGGTTTGGTCACAGTGGGTGAAAGAAAAAGTAGGGGTTTCTCTTCTAATAAGGAATTCTCCCTCCAAATACATTCATTTTCTTGTGTAGCTGTGGTGAATGTGGAGAGGAGAGAAGGCCCTAAATCTTGCAGCGAGCGTAGCGGACAAACCGACCGTTGGAATCGAGATCCGTCAGTTGCAGGTAAGAGGCCTAATCCTACTCTTTTTTTTTTATGGATTAAAATTTCAGATTAGGGTCCCAAATCTCAGCAACAACACCAACCTCATATTTACGGCTGGGTCGCACTTTTTGGGGAAAAAAATGTGACCTGGTGTTGTGTAACCAGCTTCAAAAATAGAATAAAAGAGATATCAACGCCTTAGAAATAAGCCACTTTGAGGGGGCAACCTCCAATACATTACATAAATGCACAATTCTTCGATGATACAATTTACAAAACCTCCTTTCTATATATAGGAGTCCATGGCGCCATAATGTAATCCTAGTGGGCCATAATGTAATCCTAGCCGACCTAACAATAATAATTTAAGGGCACAATAATAACAAAATGGGAGTTACAAGGGTACAATAATAACAATAAGGGGGTTACACTAACAACAATAAGGGACTATACTAGTAATATAGGGACCTAACATGCCCCTCTCCTTCAAAAAAGTGTTGTCCTCAACACTTGAGTAGCTCTGGGTGCTTCTGTATAAACTTCTCATCCTCCCATGTAGAATCTTCAGTGGGTAAGTTCTTCCACTTGACGAGATACTCTGAAATTGATCGATTCTGTAGCTGTTGAGTTCTTGTTTCCGTGACCGCTTCAGGTTCCAATATGATTTTTCCTTCCTCATCAAGTTCTGGCAATATTGTTTGAACTGGAAGATTTTCACCTATAACCTTCCTTAAGCATGAAACATGGAAAACTGGATGCACTCGTGAAGAAGCAGGAAGCTCCAATTTGTATGCCATAGTACCAATCTTTTGCAACACCTTGTAAGGACCATAGTACTTTGGCGATAATTTATTATCCTTCTTAGCTTGCTTGAGGGACATTTGTTTATATGGTTGTAGCCATAAAAATACCCAATCTCCTACATCAAAACTTCTCTCACCGCGATGTTGATCTGCCTATTGTTTCATTCGATTTTGTGCCAAATTCAGGTTATCCTTTAAGAGTTGGAGAACTTCTAGCTGATGCTCGATGTGATCTTCGACTGCTTGAACCTTCGAATTTTCCCTTAAAGATGATGTAATCGATGGTGGATGATATCCATAAAGTGCCATAAATGGGGTCATTTTTTGCTGCAGTATGGAAGGAAGTGTTATACCACCATTCAGCGAGAGGTAACCACTTGACCCATTGTGTTTGTTTATCAGATACAAAACAACGAAGATATCCTTCCAAACGTTTATTTACTATCTCAGTTTGACCATCAGATTGAGGATGATAAGATGAGCTATGAGCTAATTGAGTACCCAAACAAGAAAATAACTCCGTCCAAAAATTTCCAGTAAAAATGGGATCTTTTTCGCTCACAATAACCCTTGGGCTTCCATGTAGCTTTTGAATTCTATCCATAAATGTAGTAGCAACTGTACTTGCTTTAAATGGATGAGATAATGCACAAAAGTGTGCATACTTGGTAAGTCTATCAACTAACACCATGATGACATTCTTTCCTTCAGACTTAGGTAAACCTGTGATAAAATCCATTGAAATCTCCTCCCAACGCTGACTTGGAATGGATAAAGGTTGTAGAAGTCCCGGGTCTTAATTGTCTCCACTTTATTCTGCTGGCAAACCAAACATTCCGCCACAAACTTTTGAATATCAGATTTAAGGCCATCCCAAAAAAATTCTTTCTTCACCCTGTGGTAAGTTTTTTAAAAATCCTGAGTGTCCTCCTAAAGGAGAAGTGTGCAATTCCAGAAGAATCTTTTGTTTTAGTTGGGAATTCTTACAAAGATATAAGCGATCTTTGTACCATAAGGAATCATTTTTCCAACTAAATGTATCGGATGTACTAGGATCTTGCTGCAACTTTTGAATGAGTGTCCATACATCTTTGTCCTTCTTCCATTCATCTCTTGCTTCAGTTATCCAATCTGGTTGGATAATAGAAATGGTACAAAGCAATGCTTCCACCTCTTCATTCTTTCTTGAGAGTGCATCTGCAACAACATTAAGCTTTCCTTTTTTGTAGATTATTTCAAAGTCATAACCCAACATCTTTGTGACCCATTTTTGTCGCTCTTCTGAAGATAGTCTTTGTTCCAAAAAGTGTTTAAGACTATCATGATCAGTTTTTACCTTGAAGTGTCTTCCCATTAGGTAAGTTCGCGATTTCTTTAGTGCATGCAGTATTGCTAACATTTCCTTCTCATAAATAGGTTTCTGTAAATACTTTCCTTTGATTGGACGACTTTCAAAAGCAATGGGTCTTCCTTCCTGCATTAAAACTGCACCAATTCCATTTCCTGAGGCATCACATTCCACAATAAAGGTTTTTGTGAAGTCTGGTGTAGCTAAGACCCGTGCTAGGCACATTGCCTCTTTAAGATGTTCAAAGGCCTTAGTTGCTTCAGGAGTCCATGAAAATGCATCTTTCTTCAATAATGTTGTTAGAGGTGCCGCTATTCTCCCATAATTCTTAACAAACTTGCGATAATAGCCTGTTAACCCGAGAAATCCTCGCAACTGCTTTATTGTCTTGGGGACTTTCCATTCCTTAATGGCTTTAATTTTGTTAGGGTCTACTTTAACACCCTCGTGAGATATAATATGACCCGGATATTCCACCTCTTGTACTCCAAAGAAACATTTGGATGTTTTTGCATATAATTGTTTCTCCTGCAATAGTTTGAGCACCCTGTCAACATGTTCAACATGATCCTTCCAAGACCTGCTGTAGATTAGTATATCATCAACAAATACTAGCACAAATTTTCTAAGGAAGGGTTTGAAAATGGAATTCATCAACCCTTGAAATGTAGAAGGTGCATTGGTAAGGCCAAAAGGCATGACCAAAATTCATAATGACCCTCATGAGTTCGAAATGTTGTTTTTGGAATATCTTCAGTCTTCATTTTAATTTGATGATATCCTGAACGAAGATCCAACTTGGTAAAATAAATTGCTCCATGTAATTCATCCAATAATTCATCAATCACAGGAATGGGAAATTTGTCTTTAATGGTGAGCTTATTGAGCTCCCTATAATCCGGACACTTTCGCCATGATCCATCCTTCTTGTGTACCAATACTACAGGAGCAGAGAAAGAACTTTGACTAGGTTGAATTATACCCGCCTCTAACATTTCCGCAATCATACGTTCAATTTCGCTCTTTTGGACGTAAGGATATCTATAAGGCCTGATGTTTGGAGGAACACTTCCTGGAATCAAATGAATAGCATGATCATGATCACGAATAGGTGGGAGTCCTTTTGGGAGTTTCAAACACCTTGGAATGATTGTCCAAGACTTGTTGGAGATCTGCAGAAATAGATGATTTTGATGTTGGAACTTCTAGTGAGCATAATTGTGCAATTACGCCTCGTTGTTCTTTCTTTAGAAGCTTTGTCATGACATTAGAGCTTATTATCCTTCCTGGCTTCCCTTCAATACCCCGTAATTCGACTTCCTTTCCTTCTAAAAAGAATTTCAAGAAAAGTTCTTGAAAATTAAAAGCTACCGTCCCCAAAGATTGTAACCATTGTACTCCTAGTACAACATCAGCACCTCCCATAGGAATGGAAAGCATTGGAATAGTCAACACATATTCCCCCATGGTTAGCTTGATATTATGGCATTTTCTAGAGCAATTTATAGTTCCTCCATTTGCAACCATCACTTGACATTCTGGTGCTGGGTCTAGGAAACAATTTAATTCCTTGGCTACCTTACAATGAATAAAATTATGGGTGCTACCTGAATCAATCAACACTATTACCATTTTCTTCTTGATCTGTCCTACTATCTTGAGAGTTTGAGGAGTCGTAATTCCGGCTAGTGCATTACATGATATGGTCAGATTCATTTCTTCCTCTTCTATGGCTGGTTCCTGGTGTATATCCTCTTCTTTTTCATTTTCTTCTTCTTCTTCACAATCTATGTAAAATAATTTCTTTTCATCACACTTATGACCTTTAGTATATTTGCTATCACAACTGTAGTAAATCCCTTTTGCTCTTTTTTCTTCCAATTTTTGTGGTGTCAATCTTGTAGGTTGTGGAAATCTAGGCATAGAAACACTTCCTTCTTTATAGAATTGAGTGGTAGGCTTCCTTGTCGCCATAATTTTACATTCAACTTTTCTTGCCAACCTCAATGCCTTCTCCAATGAATCAGGTTCCAAAACATGAACTTCATGTTGGATGTTATCCTTTAGAGTACCTAAGAAGAGATCAATCTTGTGTTCCTCTGGAATATTAGTTAACCCTATATTCAATTTTTGGAAGTCCTCAATGTGCTGCCCCACTAAAACCTTTTGTTTGAGATTTATCAATTGGCTAAAGAAGGTGTTGCTCTTTGTATCCTCATAATGTGCTATCATTTCCTCCGTAAAAATTGACCAAGTGACAATTTTTTTACGGGAGAAAAGCCATCGATACCATACAAATGTATTTTGTTCTAAATGTAAAGTTGCAATGCGTACCTTTTGTGTGTTTTGTATGTTATGGAGATCAAAATATTGCTCCATCTGTAGTATCCATGTTACAAGATCCTTTCCATCAAACTTCCTCATATCCATCTTTGGAATATGGTGGTTCTTCCCGCCAACATTAGAGTTTATGAAATCACAATTAACATTTATTTTGTTCTCATCACGAGGTTCTTCTACTATCTTTTCACCATTAGGAAACCTTTCTTGTATAAACTTTGTCAAACCTTCCATGTCTGCTTTTAGAAAATTATTCATGTTTTCCATTTTCTCATCAATCTTAGCTTCCATGTCATCCATATTAGATTCCATGCCAGCCTCCACGCCATCCATCTTAGCTTCCATGCCTTTCTTCAAACCGTCCATCTTCACTTCCACACAATCCATCTTAGCTTCCATGCCTTTCTTCAAACCGTCCATCTTCACTTCCACGCATTTCTTCAAAACTTCCATTTCATTTTTTGCTGCTTTTTGCGAGAGTGAAATTTGTTGCACTTTCTCTTGTAATTTTGATAGATCATGTTGCAATTCTTCATCTTCATGAGTCATGATAGAGCCTTCTGAAGGCTTAATGGGTGTTGAATTCTTTTTAGGCATCATTTTAGAATCCAATATTGATACCTTTTACTTGCTTTGAGGAGCTCGATATTGAAATTGAATTATCTCTGTAATTGAAAATCTTAAATATCTGAAATTCAGCCTTGTAGTAGCCCTCTGAAGCTTCTTTCAAATTCCACATGTCTTATCTAATTTGGATTCCCCAAGACAAAGTTGTGTCCAATCTCCCACAATGACCTAATTTTGGACTGGTTCAGTAGAGCAAACTTGTAGGACTTGCCACGTGTCACTGTTTCATCCTTTGTCTCTGAAATTGATAGCCAAGAAACTAAATTCTGTGTACTTATGAAAATTTTTTATGGAAATCAAATCCACTTCCCAAAGAGAGAGTTATTGAACTTTTCCCACGATCACCTCTTTGAGATGCAATTCAGGAGCCTGAAAACGCACTACCTTCCACAGATCATATCTCCAAAAATATTGCGAACCAAGATCTGAAATGCTTTTAAACATTTCCTTAGGATTTCATCTTCGCACCATATGAATTTCAAATTCTGAACCTTCGTAGAAAAATATTTATAGCGAAAATGCCACGATGACCTGTTTAGGAGCTTGAAAAAAGACCTAACTTCCACAGATGATATCTCCAAAAATATTGCAAACCAAGCTCTAAATTTTTTCAGAACTCTTCCTCAGGATTTCAGCTTCGCACCCTAAAAATTTCAGCTTCTGAAACTTCGTAGAAAAAAGTTATAGCGAAAATTCCATGATGACCTGTTTGGAGCAGCGAAACCCTAGAATCCCAAGCTTTGATACCAAATGTTGTGTATCCAGCTTCAAAAATAGAAGAAAAGAGATATCAACGCATTAGAAATAAGCCACTTCGAGGGGGAAACCTCCAATACATTACATAAATGCACAATTCTTCGATGATACAATTTACAAAACCTCCTTTCTATATATAGGAGTCCATGGGGCTATAATGTAATCCTAGTGGGCCACAATGTAATCCTAGTTGACCTAACAATAATAATTTAAGGGCACAAAAATAACAAAATGGGGGTTACAAGGGTACAATAATAACAATAAGGGGGTTACACTAACAACAATAAGGGACTATACTAGTAATATAGGGACCTAACACCTGGGAAGCAGGTTTGGGGATGAAAAGTGTGACCTGTCCCAGGATTTGGCCAAAAAGTGCGACCTGTCAGAGGGGGGTGATTTTAGTGTTGTTGTGGGCTGAGATTCAGGTTTTGTGTAATTTAATGTAGTTTTTTCTATCTGTAGACTGACAAATATGATGGTTTTGTGTAGAGATGGTAGATATACAGATCAAGTGGAGAGAGAGACCTAGGTACATTACGGTCAAAAATCCAAGCGGATCAGGGTGTCCGTCGTGCATTGGCTAGGTTTGGGGTTCTTAAATTTGTGGAGAACCCTCTAATGAGAGCTGGGGAGCCCTTGTTTGTCCGGATTGTTAGTTATTGGGATTCGGATCATGAGGTCTTTATAGTGTAGGGGCAGAGGATTGAGCTGACAGTCCAGGATCTGTATTTCCTGACTGGTTTCTCACCATTAGGGATGGTGGGAAATACACATCCAGTGTTACCGTGGGGGCATAACATCATGGAGTTCATTGAGCGACATTGTCAACCAGGTGTCCGAGTCAAAGGGACTCAGATATTGATTAGGGATCTAGAGAGGTTGGAGACCCGTGCAGTGGCGAGTGTTGCGGATTCTGGGCAGCCAAGTGCTCCATCACATCACTGGAGGGCAGATGATGATTTTAGAAAGTGTGTTGAGTGGGACCTACTATGGGTGGGCCCAGATTATGTTGGGGTCATTGAAATGACAACTGTCACTTTGTAAGTGACAAGTGAACCATGATTGTGCTTATGAGATTTTATTGTGCTCCTTCGTTTTTGAGAAGATCCCAACCTTACGAACTCATGTACACATACCTGATGGGGGTCCGAGAGAACCCAGGATGCATCGGTGGGGGCGACTACTATGCAGAGGAGGAGGAGGGTCGGTCGGACGGGTGTTTCGACTAGAGTTATTCGCCCATTGGGATCAGATGTCATTGTACATAGATGACTATCCCTATAGTGGGATGAGTTATTGGGGAGATCCGGACTTTTGGCTTCCACCTGGTCGAGTATCGGGGCCTGATGGTAAGTGCCAAGTAACTAATCTGTTATGTGCATGTTAAAGTTTGATAATAGTATTTATGGTACTGATCCTCATAATTTTGGTATGCAGATATAGCTCCTGTGAAAACGGCCGGATATATGGGACGACCTACAATAGCAGGAACTACAGGTGCTAGTGGATCGAGAATGGCATAGAACGAGGATATGACCGCACTGTTGGAGGAAATTCATCATAGATGTGAGGGGCTGCTGACCGGTGTTTTGGAGTGGGGTTGGCAGGACTTAGATGACCAGTACATAGAGCTATGTATTGGGCTACCCTCGGAATGGCGAGGTATCATGCAGTGCATGACGATGGTTGGTCAGACTGTGCATGATCTACGAGCTGCGAGAGTAGATCCATTAGCTTGGGATCCTCCAGAGAGTGATTAGATGTAGGGCAGGTGGTACCCCCCAGTGTGTATTTAGGGGCAAGTGGTGCCCCCTAGTTTTTGAGTTTTTTTTTTGTAACATGCTATGGGCATGTCATATGTTTCAGAGTAGATGGACTCTAAAAAAATGTTATATGATATATATTATGCATATGCATTGTGTTGATGATTTGAAATGTTATTGTCTTGTGTGTGATAAATGCCAGTCTAGAACATGGTTTGAAATTCTATCTACGTAGTGATTTTGACTTCAAGGTACATGGTTGAAAGTAATGAATCTAAATTCACGTATCAAAAGTTTCACTCGTAAATAGCATCTAAAAAGGATAGGGTTTTGCACACGATAGACACCATTAAGTTGTAAGACAATAAGCAGAGAATCTAAACAAACATGCAGATGGAGGATGCGATGAGAGAGGGAATCAGCTAAGAGGCCACCTACTGCATCATATTCGACCTGATTATTGGTCGCATTACCAATGCAGACCCCATTAGAAAGAACGAGGGTATGCAAGGGGGTAAAGATGGCCCAAGCTTCCAAGGCTAGATTTCGAGAATAACGACTTGCCCCATCGGCATAGCCAATATAATGTGTGGACGAGAGGTCCGGCAGAATAGTGTCACAAGACAAGAAATGGGAGGAGGGAGAATAATGAGGTCAGCGTGACTGTAGGGTAGACATCAAATGACAACTATGGGATGGAGTAGTCTGGGTAGGATGGCTATGACTCATAGATGGACTAGAGGGTGATGTATGAGGGCTATGGGAGGAAAAGCTAGAGCTCATGCTGCGGAGGATGTCATAGATACGGATGGTATCATCCTGGTTATGGGTGGGAAGGAAAAGTTCAAGGAAACCGGATGATGCTACAAAGCTACCTAAATCATCAGCATGGGAATGAAGGCTCACATACGGATCATCACGGGGGATGACAGAAGAACAAGTAAAAAGATGGTCAAAGGATGTAGAGCCCAAGAATGTTGTTGAAGGGGAATCAAGCAAAAAAAATGGAGTGGATTAAGAGGGAATGTACTCCGAGGGTAGGACAAATGATGATAGGTATAGGAGGGGGGCAGCAGGTTCTGAAATCTCAACATCATGGGGAGGAATGTCAATGGTAGCAGAGGGATCCTCGAGTTGGCCTGACGCATACTGTGTGAGGATGGGAGAGGCGGATTTATTTTGTTTAATCTCATACTCGCGAATGACCTCTAAAGAGGCGTGGTAATGCGTGAGGTGAGTAAAATGGTGAGAATAATGGCCATGGATACCACACAAAGCACAGGGTTTGTTGGTGTGAAGAGTATTTGGGTTCTTGGCTACGGACGAGGAAGAAACAGAGGATTCAAGGAACGCGACTTTAACCATGGGTTTGATACGGGGCAACTCGAGACAAGTATGGGTGGCATGACCGACACCATCACACAAGGCACAAGGCTTGGCAGGTGGAGGCAGGGTAGGGTTAGGCGGGGTGGCCTTGTCTTTGGATGCCCCCTTGCTGTCACAACAGGAGAAGGGTCCTGTTGAGGTGCGAGTGGCACTGTAGCGACGGAAGTAGCTAAGGGAACTAGTTGAAACAGTGTGAAAGCAAGGTATGGTTTGGGGTGACCTGGTGGGGTAGCAGCTGGAGGGTCAAGGTACCAGACGGGAATTCCTAGGGTCAAATTATGGAGGGAAAGGGTGGCCATGATGGGGACCGAATAGACTCTGGAAGGGGGAGCAAGGAAGGGTATATGACCAGTAGAGTAATGGCCAGGAGGGGCAGCGCCAAGATGGTTAAGACTTGGGGGGATCGACCCAGGAGGGTAGAGAGGCTCATGGGTACTAGCTGTAGGGGAAGGGCTAGAAGGAGGAGGTCCAGTTGGTGGTGGCAAAGGGCTAGGATCAGGTTGCAGCGGGCGAGGCTGAGGTTGATGACTAGCCGAAGCGGGCCGCTTGAGGTCGGCCCGAGACGATTGCGTCATGCAAACATTCGCTGAGCTGGGATCAGAGACAAGAGGAGGAGGAAGACCAGGGAAGGTTACAAGCAAGGAGGAGTCTTTGTAGACGTCGAGGGAGACACTGGTCAAAGAATCAACGGTTGTCTTATTGGCTACAGAAGAGATGATTGATTTAGGGGAGGTCTGAGATTTTGGCTCATGATATGTCAACTGGTCAACTGTGACTATCTTTCCATTATGAGTGAAAAACATCTTGCGATGAACCGCGGATGGGACAACAGACATGGCATAAGTTTAACTACGTCCCAAAATAATTTTATAATCAAGAGGGGCATCGATGACTTAAACGTCAATGCAAACCGTCTTACCCGCAAGAGTGATAGGATAATTACGGAAGAGGCCAATGGGTTGGGAGGCATGGCCATCCCATGCATGGAGGGTGATGGTGGAAGGGGCCAACTCAGGAGATCCGAGTTCTTTCCAAATTGAAGAAGACATGACACAGGTAGATGCCCCCTCGTTAATAATGCACCAAGATACGTTAGCGTTCCGGATTTGGAATGGGATTTGGAAAGCAACGGAAGTAGGAAGGGGAGGATGATCTGACTGACGGGCGTCGAAAATAATCAATTGGTCATCAGTAGGATCTACAGCGCCCATGGCAGATAGTAGAGCCTTCCTTTGAGAAGGACATGACTAGAGGAGTTCCAGTGTTGAAATGGCGGTAGGGGACTGTGCCAAATCATAAAATATGCTATACGAATGGGTAGCTTGACCAGGAGCAGCATTTCGGCATAATGGGCCCTTAGGAACCTTTATAGGGACCTCAAATTTGGGTTGAGGGATGTGCAAAGGACCATTTGGTGTCGAAAGAGGCTCTGGACCTGAAGAAGGTGACTCGGGGACAGACGGAGAGGGAGGCGTGGGGTAATGACGAGACTGAGTTTGAAGGTTAAGGTCGACAGTGAGAGGTTGGTCAGAAGTCATCATGAGAATCTGGTAATCGGAGGAACCAAAAGGGGAAGGTTGAGTGGTTACCAGGGCATGAGGTGGTTGGGTAGCCACAAATCCTTGTTGAGGAAAAGGATCAGTAAACACGGCTGGTTGAGAAGTAACTGCATTGGGAGGAACAATAGGGGAGGAATTTTGTCCCCACATGGTGGCCTGAGACTCCCACATCTACCGCATCTGTGGTAATAGGGGACAATCATGAGTGTAATGACCATAAACACCGCAACATGAATAGAGCTTATTGGTGCGAAGAGGCCTGTCCGGCTTGGGCTGAGAGCCCTATGGCTGGGTAGAAGTGTTAGAATCGATACTTGGAGGAGTGGGTCCACGATTACCAGAGGCAGATAGATTTTGATTGCCTTTCCGCCTTCTTTGAGAAGAAGGGGGGTTAGTCGCACCCTGCTGTGCAAATATTTTCCCTGGAGGGGGTAGTAATTGTTGGTGCGGGGGTTGAGAAGGAAAGGGAGGTGTCGGTCCAAATGCTGGAGGAGCTGCGACACTAGGCTATGGGTAAAGATAAGGGTTATTATGGGCAACATTGAGGTAAGAAGGAGGGTGGGCAAAAGGAGGAGGCATGCCATATCCTGTAGACATGCTACCTAGAGGGGGGCAAGTGCTGGAGGTGTTGGCCCCTCCCGGAGGGAAACCATAGCCCATATGAGGTTGAGTGTAGGTATGTGAAAGAGCTCTAACAATATCGTTGGAAGAGTGAGATGCCCCCGGGGCATTAGTGCCACTGGGTTTTGGGAGGTCTGGGAGGACGGTATAAACATAACCAGATTGAGCATAGATAAATTCATATTTCAAGGCTATTTGGAGGGCGGCTTCTTTGGTTTGAGGGAAGTGGGATGCGACATCTTTGCCAATGGGAGGTAAGAGAGAGCGAAGGAACCAGTCCATATAAACCTGATCTTCGAAGGGGGGAGCGTGGCATAAGCTCCTTCTTCACCACCATTCCTGAACATGAGCGGAAAGGCAGGTCAAAGAGGATTGGCGAAAAGAAGTTAAAAGTTTCATACCAGTGTCGTATCGGAGAGGGAGATATAAATAAGATAAAAAGGCTTGGGAAATGGTTGCAAAGGTGGTATGGGAAGAGGTGGCCTAATCAACATACCATTTAGAAGCTTCACCGGTAAGCATGCATTGGAACAATCTAAGATGGATGGAATCATCGGTAATAGAATTAGAGGAACACCAAATGTGGAAAGATTGGATATGGTTGGAGGGATCTTCACTAGCAAGGCCTTCGAACTTGGGAATGTCAGAGGGGAGCTTGGTTGGCATAGCAGGCCAACTCACATCATGGCAGATAGGGTCGTTGATTAACTGATTGAAATCGGGGAGAATTAGCCTAGCCATATAAGGGAGAAAAGGGGCAATCGAGGTAGGTCTCGTGGTGGTTTCGCTAGAAACAGACCCAACAGTAGGACCGAGGTTGCTAGCATTAGGTTCCGAACTAGACATGGTGAAGGTAACAGGAGGAGAACCAGAAGAAGGGGGAGAACCTGAAGAATTAGAAGAAGAGTCGGAGTGCGGACTCGGGGGGGGGGGGGGGGGACTGACTCGATGATGACGGGAAGGAGTAAGTCAACCAACCAGAAACTGAGGGTGAAGGCCAAGAAGTCTCCGGAACAAACGCCTTGGAGGCACAATGATGACGGGAAGAAGAAAAACTGACAAGGGCAGGGAGGTGAAAAATCAAGTGAGGTTAATGTTGAAACAAGGGCAGAGAGGTGCAGTGTCAATTGATTTTAAAGTCTTTTCCAGGTAGTGTTAACCAAGCTCTTCTTAACTTAGGGTCAATGTGTGGTGTGTGTTAATTTTAATTCTTAAACCCAGACATTTTGAGAGTAAAAGAAAAGTGTGTTGCGTAACTAAAAATAAATATGTAGAAAACAGTAAATAAGACTGAAATAATAGAAAATTAGCAGTTAACAATGCATCGATCTAACCCAATAAGGTGGGTCTCTCAAAAATAGTCTAATAAAGGGGAAAAAATCTAGCCAGAACACACAAAAAAGAGGCCAATAGATCTAAGGTCAGGAGGGACAAGGATCTAAAGGAGAAATTTGTTGAAAAGAGGTGCAGAAAACAACAAAGAGGCAGAGGCAAGGATGCTGCAACAAGAGGGGGAAATGAGCTAGAGGTAGAAGGTATAGGGAGGTGACCTAGAGGTAAACCCAAACAAAACTATATGAGGTGATTTGAAAGGGAGAGGAGCTGATTTAGAGGGATCTGAAAATGAGGTATCAGATCTGAAAAGGAAAAGGCTGAAACTCTAAAAATTCAGACGTCTGAAATAGCTACAACTTGTCCACAAAAATTGGAGGGTACTAAAGCCCTAAGGGCAAGAGTCCCAATTAGGTGAGTAAAAAAAATCAGAAACAGGTCTAAACGAGCAGAGATAGAGGCTGTAAAACCCTGACAGAAGCTTCAGACAAACCCAGAAAAATTGCTAGAAAAAGTGCAGAAAAAAGTGCAAGTCGCAAGTTCTGACCTATTTTTAGTCCAGGTCACAGTTTTTAGGCAGAAAATTGCATCCTCCAGTCTAGGTCGTAGGTTTTGGGCCAATAAGTGCGACCTGCAAATCCGAGTCTCTCGGCGGCATATTTCACAAAAAGTTGTCGTCTCAGCTGCGGCTGATGTCTGTCACCTGCGCAATAGGGCCAGAAACACATGGAAGTTAAAAATATGAGTGTTTGAGGGTTTGAGAGGTGAAAAGCGCCATAAAAATAGGAAAAACAAAAAACTGAAGAGAAACCCTAGAATCTGAAACAGCTGGATATGCAGGAATAGATAAAACGACAGTGGTCGCAAAAGAAAACCCGTGTGGAGTCGCCAATTTTTAGTATGAATCTTTCGTCGAAAAAGACCACTTTAGCTACGCATAAAAAATAGCCCTGACATCAATTATGGCTGCCAATATCTTTAAATCTTTAGTTAGTTGATCTAAATAAAGTTGCACAAATCCAGATCTATGCACAAAAGACATTAAGCAGTGAATATAAAATGTTGCTCCATGCATACAATAGATAAGGCAAGAACAATATATTTGAAAGAATTTTTGTATTAAAGGGGCACATGAGAGGAAAACAAGAAAGGTGTTTCCAATTCTCCTCAATGGGATGGGTTCTTGAAAGTCCTCAGCATTTTAGATCTAAAAGTTCTCTCTCTTGTTGGTGTAGAAAACCCAGACAAACATAGAACTCGAAGGGAGCTCACAAAGTAAATGATGGAAAGTGCGACAATGATAATGGCTCAAAGTTAGACCAAGAGTATAGATCCAGAGTGATCTAATGCAATGAAAGGTGACAAATGAATGGGAAAACCCTTCTATTTATAACAAAATATTAGGGCGTTCTAGAACTTGGTGCATGAATAAAATATTATTTACCAAATTCTAGAACCACCTTTTAGGAATATTTTATTATATTTGTTGGAGGGAAAAGGATTTTTGACTTGGGTCAATTCCTTTATTTATAAATAATAAACAAATAAATGATTTGTTTATTATTTTAAGGAAATGGTGGAAATATAATTAAATAAATAATGATTTATTTAATTATTTATAAATGATTTCGTCAAATTTAACTAGGAATATTATTTAAATAAGGATTAAATAACTTATTCCTAGGAAATAATCAAACAAATAAGGATTTATTTAATTGATTTCCTTGTTTTGGGTTAAATATGACCAGGAATAGTAATTAATTTGATGTTTAACTAATTATTCCTTGAGGAAATATAAACAAATATAGATTTCTTTATTATTTCCTTTTGGGGTTTCCTGTTTAGACCATAAACAACTTAATAAAGGTGTTTTACTAAGTTATTTCACATAGTGAAATCATTTTTACTTAGGGTGAAATTGGTCTTACATGGTGTACTTGGGTCCATCTAATGATAATAGGTTAGATGATCAAAAAATGGTGTAACAGAGAGGCTCTCCTTAGATCTAAAAATTGATGAGAGTAATCTCATCCTCTCCATCATTCTGATCTCCTCTTCTTCTTTATCTTCTAGATTGGATCTGAAATCCATAGGTTGAGCCAAGATGGCAGCTTCAATACCACTGTAATATCCCAAAATAGGGAATTTCTACAACAATAATAATATCTTAAGATACTCTTAAGTTGGAGCTTCAGCAAACCAAGCACATAGTGGTGTAAACCAGCTCATAAGATGTAAGAGAACATCTTATCCAGCAAATGGATGATCAGCAGCAAGAATATGGCCTATACACTCCTTCCAAAGTGGGGAAATGCAGCAACATAGGGCATAAAACGATTGTCTTCAGAAATTAACGCTATATATGTGAGAAATGGGACTTGGATCCTTTAGAATATATCATATACAACTCACATCCAGAATTGGTGCTGAAAAAAATCACTCTAGCTGACATAAACAGATCTCCCCATGTCAATATGACTCAGATAAGCCCAAACCCCATGACTTTGCTTAACATAAATTACTGAAACATGTAACAATGTTATTATAATGAGGTTTTATGCAAAATATAATGAGAAATAATATATCTGGAGATTAAAATCATCCAATGGTTGAGAAAATGGAGATTCCTTCCTTTTTATACAAAATAAGGTTAACCCGACAAGGGTTTCCTGAGAGTACAATGTATAAAAGTGTATATTTGCAGATATGGATATGAAAAACATAGTTATACTACATCACTATATAAATATAGCTTAAATATACAAATAACAGAAGAAGAATGAAATACAAAGCTTTCCGGGAGAAGGGTTGGCCCTTCCTCTAAGGAACAAGCTCACAAGCAAGGGTTCAAACCCTGCTACTGCAACTCTGGGAAAAATGACGCAGTTCCTTCAGAGAAATATGATGTGAGTTATGGGAGCTACTTTGGCCACATGCCAAGATGTCTAATATGCTTTGTAATCTTCTGTACAGATATTGCAAAGAAAGGGGAGCTCCCTCCTCTGAAAGATAAGCCCAGAAGTTGGTGTTGTAAGTCTTCCACTGCAATACCCTACAACAAAACGTTCCCTACTATAGGATTAACGCTGTAGCTAAAGGAGGATGCTTGGCCAGAAGCCTAGATGTGGAAAATTACTGAAAAACGCTCCTCCAAGAGTCCTCTCAAGGAAGGAGAACGAATCCCTAAGCAGGAATGCCTTGTGCTAAACAGCACTGCAACTCTACTAAACAACAAGCGAATGTTCAATAGTATAAGCAGACCAAAATCAATAATCCATAAGCTAACCCAAAATTTCTACTATCTTCCTCCTTATAAGGTTTGTGAGCCTCCTCACCTTGGGTCCCACCCATTAGGGTTTCCAACACCATATGATCACTCTCCCTCCAAAACTGCGTTGTAGCTCCATCAAGGCTACTTCTCCATACTACATTGTTGAATTAGTCAACTTGGCTGAATCAACATGATTCTCTTCCTATATATACATGGAAAGTGCAAAATCCAGCTACTAAGATGTCCCCTTTTCACATCAATAGGGCTTTTATGCTAATACAAGATAAGTATGGGTCTCTTTCCCCATTTATTCACCTACTAAGCGCATGAAACAAAATTTAATATTCCCATTAGCTGCATGCTAATTTTAGGAATATTACACCCCTTGACCTATACATGGAGCACTCATATACAAAAATTATACAAAAATATATCAAAAAGTGTACCCCAGGGGACCCCACTCCAACAGTAACCATCAACGAGCATGGGTTATGTGTATCTTACACTTTCTGCAGGATGTAACAGAACTATGATTCTGCTTTCATTGTTTTCAAATTCCATTCTTCTTCTCTTAAGATCTATGATGACATCCATATAAATAGCCCAATCCAATCCCAACAATGCAGGATAATGATCAGTATCATCCACGATCTTTATGACTTTGAAATCTTCAAGCAACTTAAATCCTTCAATATTTACTACCATCTTTGACATTCTTCCTAATGGAATGATTTTCAGTTGGTTTTCTATGCACAGTTGAATAACAATCCACTCTAGCATAAGCTCTCCCATGTGCTACCAATTTTTCTTAGGTAAAAAATTTGCATCAGACCCTAGATCTAGGATGACCTGATCCATCTCATAAGCATTGATCTAAGTAGTCAAACACATCTCTCATACAATTCTCTTCTTGTTATTTTTCTTATAGATTTTTTTTGAAAACTTTTTGTTCTATCTGAGGTTGTTCATTTTATACGTAATTATCTATCAGTGCTATAATATCTTCTACTACCTTCTTGTTTCGCAAAAACTTAATGCAAGCTTGTAAGAATGGTTTTATTTCTTCATCTACTCTTGTCTCATTCATAGGTCTACCTGATGTTGACGATATTGCATCTACAATCCCCTTCCTTGCTCTGAAAAAAGTTTCGTTCTCATACTGTAAATAAAATCCATCCTTTTTCTCAGTTTCCTTTAAAATCCACAGATAAACATCCGACGTCGTTATGTTATCCTCACTAGTGGTTGCACTGCTCCTAGTGACAACATTCACACTAGGATATTCTTCACGCAACTTTTCCCTGACCATTTGAATATTCTTCATCGGAGTATGCGTATTTTTCTCCTGAATATTAGTAATTAAAACATGAAAATATTGAATTACATGATCAAACTATTTACACTACCTGCATGATTGTCACATAGGGTTTGGATAGTTTCACGCACAGTGACCAACATCTCTTCAATTCTAGAAAATTACTTGTCCCCTTCCTCGACCAGCTAATTCTCCTCCTATTTTTTGATCTGAGGGCTCTTGAACCAGGTTCTGATTTAAGGTTTTCCAACAAACCCCTATACTACTGGCCCTTTCGGCAATGGCCTTCTTGCGCAGGTCAACATCTCACCTGAAGTAGTATGGGAGGGTGTTGGAAACATGTTTTTGCACCCTAAGGGAGAGAGACTAAATGAAGTGGGCACCTTTAGATATAAATGGGCCTACACTGAGAAACCCTAACTAGAAACCCTTAACAATATTCACAACATCCTAACTTGCGTAGCCCGTAAATCATACGATAATTACTTAACAAGAGAAATATAACTCATATCTATGCATTCATTGTTCTTCTAATCATTTATTACAGATACACACTTAATGTATAATAATTAATATGGTAGAGATAACATCGAAATAATAGGAAATTAACAGGTAGCGCAACATATAAAAGAACACAGAGATATCCCAATAACAACAAAATATCTTCTCATTCATTAATGCTTCAAATTCCACTTACAGACTCTTCTACATACCAACACACATAGCCAGTGGGATTTGCACACAACAGGACTAATGTCTTCGCACACACAGCCAGTTGGATCCCTTACCTAGACAAGTCTGCAAAATAGTATCACAGATCCAATATTCTCATTTAGACTTCATGAAAACTTACTTATAGACTCGATATATTCATCTATTTATACTATTTTAGCCTGCACTACACTATGGTCCAAAAATCATGGTTTGCGGTCCCTTGGTATACCCTTTGACCCATTACAGCTCATTAGGGGCTTTGACCCACCCTAAAGCCCATGTGCCAGACTAAAATATTACAAAATATTACAAAAATATATCAAAATTGTTGTTAGGGGACCCTGCTCCAACATCCCCCCAAAAAATCTTGTGACTCATCCTGAGTCACAGCGGAACTGGGGTCTTCATCTTGGCTTGGAGTTGCTCGATGGTGGCAGAAAATGGTGGAAGGATGCCTTCACTCTGCGTGGCTACATTATGCATGATATCAACCAAATTTTGTGAAGTCAGCCCCTCGGTAGCTGCAGTGACACTATCCAATTTCTGATTCAACTGTTTGACTGCTGCGTCGAGGTCTTGCGAGAGCTTTACTGCTTCATCTACCCAGGGCCTGAGAACTTGTTTATTGTGGTGGAGCACCTCAATCTCATCCCTTAGAGCATGGACAGTGTGAGGGCGTGTGAGGTGTTGGGATGCAACCAGGGTTGGAGTGGTGACTTCCATCTGCTCGAATTCCTATTCTTTTTAGCGCAACTCCTGAGTGAACTGTCAGAGAAAAGGGTCGCGCTACATTGTTGACCACAACTCCATAGAAGTGTCCAACAATTCAGCACCCTTGGAGATATTTGAAGATATACTCCCAGTTTCTTCCCTTACCATCATGGTTCGCTGGGCTTGCACCTACGGAGGGGTTTCAGGTTGCATCTTGGCCTGCAACACAACAATATGTTGCTCCAAGTCTGCCTTGATGGTCTCTACTTTAGTTCTGGACACCTTTAACGTAGCCACTGAGCTCTCAATATTGGCCTGCGGTGCAACAGAGGCATGAATTACTTTAGGCATATCCCCACACAACTCGTCAATGAGGTTCTCTAACTCTACTTGTTGTGCGACTACTGCGAGTTGTGATGTATGAGCCTGGGAAAATTTGATAGCCTTGGTAGTAATTGTCTACTCGGTCTCACTCAGCTTTTGCTGTGCACGTGCTTATCTTTTCTGGATCTCGGTGGAGATGAAAAAGTGGAGAGCATGTAGCTGGCCACTAATTGTTTTTGCAATGTCGAGGCCAACCTCTGCACATGCTCATACTTGTGTGCACAGATCTGGTGGTTTTACGGTCAAGGCTGCACCGGGGAAGGGGAAAATCCTGCTTTCGGTCACTGCGACGATGACTGTGGCTTGCAGGCTCACTTGAATCAGCCTCGCCTGGTTCAAGCTTGATTGGAGTGTGTCTTCCTTCAACTGTAGCATCTACAACCCTGACTGCAAGGCTTCCACCATGGCCTTTTGTTGGTCTTCGAGGGCATTCCATCTATCTTCGAATGTAATGGCGACCACATCTGCGATTTTCTCCAGATCCTCCTCTGTCAAATTAACTTTTTATTCTCCTCTAGACTTGTCACCCTTCCACTTCTTCCATTGACCTTTGGGAGGCATGCTAGTGTGCTTTGTTCCTCATGGGGGATACACGCCCTCCCCACCAACTCCTCCAGTCCCAAGATCATTCTGCGGCTCTTGCATCGCCCCCTTGGCAGTGTCCTTTGGGGTTTCCTGGATGGTCATTTTCTCAGTGGAGCACACCTCAATTTCATTTGTGGTGCTTGGCGAGATGGTATCCTTTGGCACTACATATTTTCTGGACGTGCCCACTATGACCGGAGGTGTGGATTTGAGGCCGATCTTCCATGCAGGTGGCCAGGTTGTAATGACTTGGTCGACCTCTGCCTCGGTGACCATATACAAGAGGTTGTACCACATGGTATATTTTTCTGCCTTGATTTGCACATTGTGCATGGTGACATGAAAGTCGGCAATGCACTTATCCTTTTCATACACCGCAGGTGACAAGTGTGGCCTGGAATGCATCACTGCCACCAGCGCACCGTCAAATAACACCCAGAAGACTTTGTTATCCTTGATGCACTACAAATCCTTAGAGACCCATAGGTTCATGTAGTGTGCTCCTTCACATATGTCAGGCTCGAGCTTAGGGATCACTGCATCCTCAGGTGTCTCCCACGTGACCAGGGAAATTAATAGTAAAAACTATGAGTAGCAAAAAGGATTAACCTGGTCCTACGCCTCACTCACATTATCTAAGAATTCTTCACATAGGTGCTATGAAAATTTGTAGCAGAACACTTAATCACATTGCCCTGCCAACTGAATGAAATATGCAGGGATAGTCGATGGCCTAAACTTGCGCATCAGCTTACATCGAAGAAGAGGTGTGCCCATGTGCACTCCTAGGTCAATGATGCTTTCCACCAGTAATCCTCACTTGTCATGGTCTACCTTGTACTTATCTCTAACATTGTCAGCCACCTTTTTCTCTTTCTTCTTCCCAAACCCCTTCATGAGATGGGGCCCCTTCATGGTTAGGTCGGTAATCCTATGAATCAGCGTGACATCGATAGGGATGCGGCCTTGGATCCATAATAAACCATCATGGATCAGAGCGAGTAGCTGTCGAATGACCAAGTTGGTGATAGAGTATCGCCCAAAGTAGGGGATGTGCAGCAAATTAAAAATTCCTTAGGCCTGCAGCCCACGTGCCCATGACATTAGTTCCACCTTGGGCACATCATCATACATAACCCGTTCAAGATTCAATTCTAGGGCCAGATCCGAAAAGTTTTCTTCGTTACATAGATCATGGTCGTCAAATTTAATGGTCGAGATGATGTCGAGCATTATCCCGATGGGAGGGACCTCCTACGGGAATAGCAGCATTTAGAGGTACTCGTGAACAACATCTATGTTTTTGGGCATGTGCACTGTCGAATTTCGTGGCTTGACATATGCTGATAGCCATGAGAGTGGGGATACAGCAAAGGCCTCCTCTTAGGCTGACATGCAGCGCTTTGAGGGGTTGGGAGAATGTGCCTGGGGTACTTGCCTGGGAGAGTGTGATCCTGGGGAGGTGCGGGGCTTCCCTGAATCCCACTTCATGGTTTTCCCCTTTCCATTTTCCTTGCCTTCCTCTTTCCCTTTACCCTTCTCCTTTGGCTAGCGTGGACACGACTGTTGAGCCTCAAAATTGTGCTTTCTTTCATTCCACTTTACCTCATTTTCCTTTTTCCATTGCTATCCTAGACCCAATTGATCAATGAATTTAATTAAAATTACTTTTAGAATGATTTATATGACTGACTTGCTAAGTTTTGTGATTTTTTCCATTGTAAAGCATTTTGACCGAAACTAGCTGCAGAATGCAGACATTCTGTAGCTAACTGGCGATTCTGCAGCTGTCTTCACGTTTGAGTATGTTCCAGGTGGCCTCTCAAGAAAAACCACATATGGGCATATTCCACGTCATGTCTACATGGTTCGTTGCTCACCATGAAGGAAGAAACGAATTCTGGGTATGGTTTTGGAACGTGGGAACACATTTAAGAAGGAAGACTTCTATTAGGACTGTCTCAGTCCAGATGTCTTTTTCCTTTTTACGTAGCCACTCCAAGAGTCCTAATGTAATTTCGATAAGGAAAGACAATAATCCTGAAATTGTTGCAAGTCTTGTTATGTGCATTTGTTATATAAACACTTGGAAAACCGAGAGCTAGGCTAGATTTTGTTCTAGATTTTTGCTTAGATTCTGTGCTACATTTCTAAAGACGCAGAGTGCTCTGTTCAAGTTATTTCACTTTTAATGAAGAAGACAGTGTTGTTTTGAAAGCATTGATTTGATTTGGAGTTAGATTCCGTCAGGTGGTAGAGGGCCCCTGCCTCTTGCACGGATTTATTTGCGTAATTTAGATAAGTATTCTATCTGCCTTTACGTTTTTTAATTTGAATTAGTAGTTGTTTTCATTAGCTACTGTGGTTATACTCATTCTAAAAACTCTTCCAAAAGAAGAATCTCTTCCAAAATATTATAATGATGAATAGGAAATGGCTATAGTATTGTAGGGTTTAATTGTAGTCTCTTTTATTCACCATCACAGTTATACTTATGATAAGCACTCTTCCACAAGAAGAAACTCTTCCAAGAAATCTTTATACTGTCTTAAGCATGATTGTGATCTTGAATGTTTTAGTTGTGTGTTTTCACTAAGTACCATAGTTTTTCTTGCTCTTAAACGCTTGTCAAAATATCATAATGATGGGTAGGAGATGGCTATGATATCTTATTTTTTCATTGCTTTCAGTCTTTATGTTTACATTTGCACTCAATTACACAGTCAGGATTGTTCTAAAAACTCTTCCAAAAGAAGGAACTCTTCCAAAATATCAATCATGATGGACAAACAGATTGTATAATTCCATAGAATAATGCATGATAGTCTAGTTAGGATGCTCCGGAGTTTAATTGCACTTAACTCATGTTCAGTTGTTTTGCTTTAAGTTTGATAATGACTTGTAGTTTAACACCGTTTTAGGCTAGTGACATTTTAGGTTTGGTTGTAGCTCAACTCATTGCATTTGCACTCCATATTCAGTTGTCATTCACTGCATACTAGATTACTTCAGTTGTTAAATTTAACAAAACAGCCTTCATTATTCACAAATCTCTTCTTGTTCTAAAATCCATAATTGATTCATAACCATATGAACAGAAGACCATATCATTTTAAGGCCTGAAGTACTTCTACAACTTCCTTATCATCTTACAAACAAACATTTTCCTCAATAGACTATTTAAAAAATCTATAACCTTTGAGTGAAGTGTAGTGCTATAAAACTGAGTTGCAGAATAGAGTTAGGAATTAGATTTAGAGTAGAAGATCTTATGATGGTATCAATTTTTTACTCCAAACATACTTCAACAAATCTCTAATTAAGGACAAAATGTTGCATCATTATAAGTTAGTTGTTTAAACTATTTAGTTAGGAGGATTTGAATGTTTAGTTGATCATTTCTCAAGTTGAGTTTATGTTTTTAATCATTTCCTTAGAAGTCATTATCAAGCTCTGTTTTTTCTTAGTCATAGTTTAGATTTGATTCTGCTTCAGTGTTTGCAATTGCATTTGTCATTTTTCATCAACCAATTAGGTTTCACTCTATTTCTAATCATTAGCTTCCTTCCATTAGATTTCTAGTCATTTTCCTTATGAACATAAAACCACCAAAAGATCAAAAACATCAGAAATCATCACAAAAGACCAAAAACATCATAAAATACTACACACAACGCATTAAGAAACAAACACCTAGGTACATACAGTACACTTCACTTCAGCAGTTTACCAACCCTGGTTGACAATTAAATGAGCTCAATTTAGGAGACTAGATTGAGACCAAACATTTTGGCGCCATTGTCGGGGAAGTGAAAACTAGGTAACCTTTGTTTCTTAGCATCCAAAAACAATTATATGCGTAGGGAGAGAGATTCAAGGGGAAGATTTATAAGCAGCAGAGGCAGAAGTTTGATTTCTAGAACACCACTTGTTTCATCTAGATCCAGAGCTAGTACACCTTCAACTCATACCCATATTCCATCCTCTCTTGATCCTAGACTTCTAGAAGATCTAAAATCATATATCCCATTAGAAAAACCTTCCACTTCATCCACTGAACCTGCCATAGAAGAAGATCTAAAAACTCCTGTTAGGGACACAAACCTTTCCACTTCCACAAGAGAGTCAACCATGGCAGAAGAAGGAGGAGGAGGAGTTTTTAATGGAGAACACACACTATTTGGAGGTAGAGGTACAGGTAGAGGAAAAGGAGGTAGAGGAGAAGGAGGTAGAGGTGTATATGGAGGAAGAGGTAGAATAGGAAGCTCTTTTGGGTTCCCTATAATTGATGAAGAAACCAATACAACCATGAAAAATATTTCACCCTCTGTCCTTCCAAACTTCTATGGACTTAAAACTGAAGATCCTGAAACCTTCTTATTTGAATATGAAGTGCTTTGTAGGACTTATGACTACTTACAAGATGCTCAAAAACTGAAATTATTTCCTTCAACTTTGAAGGGAGCAGCATTGAAGTGGTTTATGAGTCTAATCAGTAGTTCTATTAGAACATGGGAAGACATGAAACAAGTATTTCTAGAGAGATATTTGGATTATTGTATGCTGGTTAATCATAAGGAAGAAGTGTTCAAGATGTTACAAAAAGAAGATTTTTGGAGAGATTTAATTACAACATCAAAAGGGCAAAAATGGAAAACCTAGATCAAGACACCTTAAAAGCTCTTTTGTTGAAAAAAATTAGGGATGAATGGTTGGATATTCTTAACATGATGGGAAAAGGGGATATATCACAACTCACATTACCTGAAATATCTGAGTTATGTATCAACCTTTCAAGAGGGAAATCTAAAACTGTCAAAGGTCCAAGAGATCCTGCTCTTGCAAGGGAAAGTAAGTCTGCTTCTGGGACAGTAAGTAGATCAAAAATAGGTCACATGCTTGATGATTTTAAATCTGACATCTTAGGGAGTCTTAGTGAACAAATAGACACCCTCAAGATACAAAACAAGCAAAAGGTTGAATCTGATGCCTTGGCAATCTTTTGTCCCAAATGTAGAAAGAAACATGCCTTGAGAGAGTGTCCTTTGGATGTAAAAGTTGTAGAAACCTGTGTTATTTGTTCTGAGAAACATGAGACCGAGAATTTTCCTTCTCTTCCTGGTCTCAAGGCTCTCTTTCAGGAGGAAACTCCTACAGATTCCACAGATTCTCTCAATTTTGTATCTAGAAGACCTTGGCAGGGACCTCAGACACAAGGATTCCATGATCAAATGTATAATCAACCTCCACCTTGGAATCCTTGGCAGCAAACTTGGCCCCAATTTCATAATCAATCTCAGTCCTGGGCACAAGGAACACAAAGTCCCTATGGAAGATACTCTCCATACTATCAGTATCCACCATCCTATCCACCATACCCACATTTTTATCCTCAAAATCCTCAACAAAAATTTCCTCAAAATCTTCAACAAAATTTTCAACAAAATTCTCAACAACATCATCAAAATCAACGACATCAAAATCAACCACTTTCATTACCATTCCCTCAAAAATTAAATCAATTGCCTGCTCAACCCATACCAAACCCCAATAATAAGAACCCTCAGAATACATACATGATAGAAGGCCAACAATTTCCAACTTATTTAATCACTCCTTTAGACCTTAGTGATGTTCAACTGAGGTCTGTAAGAATACTTGAAAAGAGGAAACCTTCTGTGATCATACAAGAACAAGATAATTTCAAGGAAGATTCCCTACGGGTGAATAAAAGTCTTGAGGAAGACACATCCTTTCAAGACCCAAACACTGAAAAACTAAAACAAAAAGATCCAATAAATCCAACTCTTGTATTAGAGAAATCATCCACATCTACTTCTATACCTCCCTTTCCGGAAAGATTACAAATTGATAGAGGTGTAGAAAAACAAATCATGGTGCCTAATTATGATTTCTTAGATGAATTGAGAAATGTTTTCATTAAAATTCCATTATTGCAAGCCATCAAAGAAATCCCAATTTTAGCCAAAACAATAAAGGAGTTGAGTATGAAGACAACAAGAAAAAGAATAAGAGAAACCAAGAAAATTCAACTGGTAGGACAAATAGCAGATATTATGATGGGTAAGATTACTATTCCAAAGTACCTTGACCCAGGAAATCCAGTTGTCAAAATTCACATCGATGGAATTGAAATTCAAAACACACTCATTGACTTAGGAGCAGCAATAAATATCATGAGTAGACAAATCATGGACAAACTGAAACTTCCTAATCTTCTCTTTACACCCACACTATTACAATTAGCAGATAGATCTGTGATCAAACCAGATGGGGTAATAGAAGACATTCCAGTGTCCCTATATTCTTGGGAATACCCTGTGGATTTCATGATCCTAACTCCTAAGAATAATCTAGGAGGCCATCCTGTTATATTAGGAAGACCTTGGTTGGCTACAACTGATGCTTTTATTAGTTGTAGGTCCGGTGATATGTATATTTATGATGGTAGTTCAACTAATAAATTCACTTTATATCCTCCAGCTAGGACAATTACAGATCTAGATGACACTCAATGGATAGAGGATGAAGAATATTTACAACCACTCTTCACAATTTCAGAAATTAGTGAAGATAATCAAATTCTGAATAGTCTAGAAAACTTTGAATCCTCTCCAGAACACAAACATGAATCATTTCGGGAGGGATCCAATATTGAATTTTTGTCATCTAGGTAGATGTCTCTTCATTCTATGGACAAATTTGGCAGCTCTACAAGTGAAATTTTTCCAGGCAAAACTTTGAACATAAATAAGAACCTAGAAAAATCTCAACAAGAAGAGTTAGTCAGAGTATTACAGATACATTCTTCTGCATATGCATGGGAATACACTGACATGAAAGGGATAAGCCCCAAGACTTGTACTCATCACATCTATATAGAGGCAAATTGCAAACCAATCAGACAACCTCAAAGACGGATGAATCCAAATCTTAGGGAAAATGTTAAAGAGGAATTGCAAAAATTGTTAAATGTTAATTTCATCTATCCTATCTCAGATAGTCAGTGGGTTTCTCCTTTGGTAATTGTGCCAAATAAAAATGGAAAATGGAGGGTGTGTGTTGACTACCGAAAACTAAATAAAGCTACTCTTAAAGACCATTTTCCCTTACCTTTCATAGATCAAGTATTAGATACATTAGCTGGAAAAAAGTACTTCTCATTCCTAGATGGGTTTAGTGGTTACAATCAAATCCAAGTAGCACTTGAAGACCAAGACAAAACCACATTCACCTGTCCCTGGGGTACCTATGCTTACCAAGTATTACCATTTGGATTGTGCAATTGACCTGCAACATTCCAAAGGGCAGTATTAGGAATTTTTTCAGATCTAATACATGACTGTGTAGAGGTGTACATGGATGATTTCACAGTTTATGGGAATACATTTGAAGAGGCTTTAGAAAACCTGGAAAAAGTTTTAAAAAAGATGTCAAGAAGCAAACCTTTCACTTAGTCATGAAAAATGTTTTATGATGTTTATTGAAGGTATTGTTTTAGGGCACCACATTTCAGGGGATGGGATTAGAGTTAATGAGGCAAAAGTTGAAGTCATTTCTAACCTATCCATTCCAAGTTGTCAAAGAGATGTTAGAAGTTTTCTAGGATTTACAGGGCATTATTGGAGATTTATAGAAAACTTTACCAAAATAGCATCTCCACTCTTCAAATTACTCACCAAAGATTGTGAATTCAAGTGGACTTCTGATTGCCAGTTAGCTTTTGAAACCCTGAAAACCAAAATTTCTGAAGCACCTATATTAAGGGGACCTAACTGGAAGTTACCTTTTTCATATCTCGACAGATGCTTCCGATACAGCTCTAGGAGCAGTATTGGGACAAAAAGATTTAATTCCCTATGCCATCTATTATATCAGTAAAAATTTGACTCCTGCAGAGTTAAACTATACTGTAACTGAAAAAGAGTTTTTAGCCGTTGTTCATGCCATAAACAAATTTAGACACTATATAACAGGCTATGAAACTTTTATTCACACTGATCATTCTGCAATTAGATACCTAATGAACAAATCAATTACTAATGGCAGAGTTATAAGATGGTTGTTACTCTTACAAGAATTCAACATTACTATTCTAGATAGGCCTGGAAAACAAAACACAGTAGCTGATTTCCTATCTAGACTCCAAAATATCAAAGATGACACTTCGGTTGAAGATCAATTTCCTGATGAATATCTTTTTGCAATCTCTACTCAAACTCCATGGTTTGCTGATATTGCTAATTATTTAGTTTCAGTAAAATTTCCTTCAATTATGAATGCAAGGGATAAAAGAAAAATCATTTGTGATAGTGCAAAATATTCATGGGTTGCTAATGAGTTGTACAAGACAGGTCCAGATTTGATCATTAGAAGGTGTGCTCGTGAAGATGAGATGCCTGAGATTCTCAAGGCATGTCATGATGAACCTTGTGGCAGACACTTTGTAGATAAGAGGACAGCCTATAAGATCCTTAATTTAGGATATTATTGGCCATCCTTGTTTAAAGATGCCAAAGAGTATGTCAAAAGGTGTGACAGTTGCCAAAGGGTAGGGAAACCTTCTCCTTCAGGTGAGATGCCATTACAACCTCAGGTACATATTGAACCTTTTGAAAAATGGGCTTTGGATTTTGTAGGAACTATTAGTCCTCCATCAAGACAAAAGAAATATATATTAGTTTGCACTGATTATGTTACTAAATGGGTAGAAGCTAAACCATTACTTGTTGCTAATGAATCATCTGTAGTTACTTTTCTTTTTGAGGACATTTTTACTCGTTTTGGTGTCCCAAGGGAAATTGTTACAGATCAAGGAGCTCAATTTACATCAAGGCTAGTGGAGAAAATGATGGAGAAGTACAAAATCAGACATAGAAAATCTACTCCTTATCATCCACAAGAAAATGGTCAAGTGGAATCTACTAATAAGATCATTGAAGGAATCCTAACAAAGACTGTTCATTTACATAGAAGAGATTGGGTAGATAGGCTTCCTGAAGCCTTGTGGGCCTATAGACCTACATGGAGAAACACAACAGGCCATACTCCTTATGAGCTTGTTTATGGAAAGCAAGTTTTGTTTCCCATAGAGTTCCAAATTCAAACATTCAAGATGGCAGTTCAGCTAGGACTTGATCTAACGGAGGCACAAAAGCATAGATTGGAGCAAATTAATGAGTTGGATGAGATCAGACAAGATGCAGTTCAGAAAACAAGTCTAGTCCAACAACAAAGGGCTAGATGGCATGACAAGTACATCAAGGAGAAGAAATTCAAAGAGGGAGACTGGGCTCTCTTGTTTGATTCAAAATTCAAGGATTTTCAAGGTAAATTTCAGACACATTGGCTTGGGCCATATGAAATTGTTGAAATTTTTGATAATGGGGTAATAAAAATCAGAACTATAGATGAAGAAGAGGTTACTTTTCTTGTGAATGGTCATAGATTGAAGTTGTATCACAAACCACTCTCAAGAGAATAATTTGTCAAGAAGTTCCAAGAATGCAGTGATGTGAAGTTAATGAAGAAGAATTCTTCTTCTTCATCAACTTGATTAAATTTTCTGAAGTATTTCTTTGAAAAAAAATAAAAATAAAAATAAAAATAAATAAAGGTATAAACATGAAAACCAATCATTGATTGGCATGTTTATACAGAAAAGATAGGGTGAAAATCAGAGTCTCTTTGACACTCTAACTTTTCCATTTTGTTTTTGCAAGCAGCTGTTAAAAAAATCATAAGTTCAGATCCATAGTGCTTATGATTCATCTCATTTCATTTCACTTCATTCACCTATCCATCCATACTCCATTTCATTCATTCATTCATATTCTACTTCATTCCATGTTTCATTCATCTCATTCCATACTCCATCCATCTCATTTTCATGTCAAGATTTAAAGTCTGATGTCTTGCTGTAAATGAATAAAACATGTCATGGATTGCAGGGCAGTTCTTATGTTCTTTCACTCCATTTCATAAATTGAATCCATTCCATTTCATCATCCACTTCATACATATCATAACACATCATCCATCTCCATTCATACCACATAAAATTTCACCTATATTTCCAAAAACCACTCCATTCCATGATCAAAATGCTCTACAGGTACATTCTGCAGCTTAACAGACATTCTGCAGCTGTTCAGCCTTTCCGCAGCTAGCCAGACATTCCGCAGCTACAAATCCTGAAGGCATTAGTCAGCAGACATTAGAATTGCAAAAAAATGATCCAGTGTATCCATGAATAAAAAGCATCAAGAAGGATTATGAAGACTCTTCCAAAGGTGAACAAAGAAGACAAAGACTACAAAAATCAAATGAAAAGCATAGGTAACAAGTTTAGATTATAATGGCATTTCATAAAGTTTAGCATAGTTTTAGTTATGAATTGTTCGAAAAGGTTTTTTTAATTATTTTTATTGATCAAGACCAATAAACCCTCCACAGACTTTGGATTAAAATCTCTCATTTCAAATTCCATATCCGACATCATTTAAGCGGTTAAAATGGCCAAGGTGTTTGAATTCTTCACGTCTCTTAACCAAATCATTCAATGATGATTCACTTTGCCGTTATAAAAATCTCTGCCATCTTTTCAAGCATTAATTTGTTTCCTCCACCTCACTCCATTACCCCATTCCGTGACTACTTCCATCACTCCATTTTGTAGCCGTAATTTCATTCCACAAACATAGATATTCTTATCATTGAGAGCAGAGAAAAAGGGTAAACGCAGAGGTATAGCAGCGTGAGAATTTGAAGCCATTTGATTCCGTGGGCAGACAAATTATCACTGTGGGCAGAGATTAAGAATTATTTCTATAAACACAGAGGTATAACAGAGAAGAATTTGAAGTCATTTGTCACCGGGAGACAGAGGTATAGCATTGAAGAATTTGAAGCCATTTGTTACCAAGAGACAGAGATATAGCAGTGTGGGAATTTGAAGCTATTTTCCACCGAGAGACAGAGGTATAGTAGTGTGGGAAATTTGAAGCCATTTGTCACTGTCAAACAGAGGCATACCAGTCCAAAGTTCCATTGTCAATAGAGGCATATCAGTCCGAAGTTTTGAAGCCGTTTTCACTGTCAACCAGAGGTATATCAGCTCGAAGTTTGAAGTTGTTGTCACTATCAATCAGAGGTATATCATTCCGAAGTTTGAAGCTGTTGTCACTATCAATCAGAGGTATATCATTCCGAAGTTTGAAGCCATTTTCATTAAGAAATTGAAGCCATTTTAATTCGAAGGTGAAAGTTATTGTTTCTGTGGGTAGAAGAGTGTTAATCTGAACATTGAAGAAGCAATTATGGGTTTTATAGTAAGAACTAAACCAGTGGGTTCAAAATACTTAGAAGGCTACCCTCAATGCAAAGAAATGTTGCAACAGATAGGATGGCTTCAATTTTTGGATAAATTTAATGGCTTCCACAAAGAAGTCACTAAAACATTTGCAAGATCATTTCAAGGAGCTGAAGTTGAAGTGGGGGATGTCAAATTTACTGTCACTGAAGTTTTCATTGCAGAAGCTACAGGGTTGCTTAGAAATGGAGAGAGATGGTTCAAAAACAGAGAATTCCACAATGAATCCTGGAAGCAAATTCTAAAATCACCAGGTATGGATGTCACCGTATTTAAGAAAGGAATTCCAAGTTCTGCATTGAAAAATAAATGGAGAAACATACTACTTCTTCTACAAAAATTTATTACATGTGAGGGTAGATATGGTACATTTTATGTCTACCACATTAGACTGATAATGCATTTTCTGGGGGAAGACTTAAACCTACCCTATTTCTTGCTTCAAAGCTTGAAAAAGATGGCTTCTTGTGTTCAAAGAAGGGTTCAATTTTTAGAGACAACTTTATATCATCATGGTTTGGTTAAAATTTTGATTGAACATCATTTAACCAAAACAAATGATACATGGGACAATTCCTTGACAAGAAATCATTTTGAAGAGCCAAAAGAGCCCTCACCTGAACCACAGCCTACAAAGAGAAGCAGGAAATGGAGGGCTTCAAAAGTTGAAACTGATAAAACAGTCCAAGAAAGTAGTGAGGAAATCATTTCAGAGAAGTTGACTCAAATCAAGAGACAGCTTAAGGAAGAAAAGGTAATCAAGAAATCTTCCATGGAGAAAGGAGAGGGATCTTCTCAGCCTAGAAGAAGCCATAGATTAAAGGGAAAACTAAGGAAAACTCAAATCAAACAAACAGGGGTGATTAATATAGAAGATGAGGAAACATCCATTGAAGAAGATGTTGAAGAGGATTTTAATGAAGGAACCCCTGAAATTGACCCTGCTCAACAAGAAATTTATGATTATGTGGAAACTTTGGAAAAGAGAGCTTCAGAAAGTAAGGAGAGAACCCCTAGTCCTCCACTGCCTGAAATAGATGTATTAAGAAGGGATAGATATGAGTTGGAAATACTTAATAGACACATCAAAAATGAGAATGAAATTCTCAAAGATCAAGTCAAGCTCAAAACTGATATGAACTCAACCTTATCCCTACATATAGACAAAGTGGAAAAGACCAATGACAAGTTGAAGAAGAGGAACAAAAAGCTAATCAGGGCACTTACCAACCTAAGGTTCAAACTTGTTATCAGAAAACCTAGAAGATCTTTAGCTTCCAGACAAAAGAGAAGGAGAGGATTAGATGTTCTTGCAGAAGCCTCTGAGTTCATAGGATAATTTGCATGAGGACATGCAAGGAGACAGCAGTGGGGGTATGTTGAGCCTCAAAATTGTGCTTTCTTTCATTCCACTTTACCTCATTTTCCTTTGTCCATTGCTATCCTAGACCCAATTTATCAATGAATTTAGTTAAAATTACTTTTAGAATTATTTATATGACTGAATTGCTAAGTTTTGTGATTTTTGCCATTGTAAAGAATTTTGACCGGAACTAGCTGCAGAATGCAGACATTCCGTAGCTAACCGGCGATTCTGCAGTTGTCTTCACATTTGAGTATGTTCCAGGTGGCCTCTCAAGAAAAACCGCATATGGGCATATTCCACGTCATGTCTACATGGTTCGTTGCTCACCATGAAGGAAGAAACGAATTCTGGGTATGGTTTTGGAACGTGGGAACACATTTAAGAAGGTAGACTTCTATTAGGACTGTCTCAGTCCAGATGTCTTTTTCCTTTTTACGTAGCCACTCCAAGAGTCCTAATGTAATTTCAATAAGGAAAGACAATAATCCTGAAATTGTTGCAAGTCTTGTTATGTGCATTTTTTAAATAAACACTTGGAAAACCGAGAGCTAGGCTAGATTTTGTTCTAGATTTTTGCTTAGATTCTGTGCTACATTTCTGAAGACGCAGAGTGCTCTGTTCAAGTTATTTCACTTTTAATGAAGCAGACAGTGTTGTTTTGAAAGCGTTGATTTGATTTGGAGTTAGATTCCGTCAGGTGGTAGAGGGCCCCTGCCTCTTGCACGGATATATTTGCGTAATTTAGATAAGTATTCTAGCTGCCTTTACGTTTTTGAATTTGAATTAGTAGTTGTTTTCATTAGCTACTGTGGTTATACTCATTCTAAAAACTATTCCAAAAGAAGAAGCTCTTCCAAAAGATTATAATGATGAATGGGAAATGGCTATAGTATTGTAGGGTTTAATTGTAGTCTCTTTTATTCACCATCACAGTTATACTTATAATAAGCACTCTTCCACAAGAAGAAACTCTTCCAAGAAATCTTTATACTATCTTAAGCATGATTGTGATCTTGAATGTTTTAGTTGTGTGTTTTCACTAAGTACCATAGTTGTTCTTGCTCTTAAACGCTTGTCAAAAATATCATAATGATGGGTAGGAGATGGCTTTCAGTCTTTATGTTTGCATTTGCACTCAATTACACAGTCATGATTGTTCTAAAAACTCTTCCAAAAGAATGAACTCTTCCAAAATACCAATCATGATGGACAAACAGACTGTATAATTCCCTAGAATAATGCATGATAGCTTAGATAGGATACTCGGGAGTTTAATTGCACTTAACTCATGTTCAGTTGTTTTGCTTTAAGTTTGATAATGACTTGTAGCTTAACACTGTTTTAGGCTAGTGACATTTTAGGTTTGGTTGTAGTTCCACTCATTGCATTTGCACTCCATATTCAGTTGTCATTCACTGCATACTAGATTACTTCAGTTGTTAAATTTAACAAAACAACCTTCATTATTCACAAATCTCTTCTTGTTCTAAAGTCCATAATTGATTCATAACCATATGAACAGAAGACCATATCATTTTAAGGCCTGAAGTACTTCTGCAACTTCCTTATCATCTTACAAACAAACATTTTCCTCAATAGACTATTTCAAAAATCTATAACCTTTGAGTGAAGTGTAGTGCTATAAAACTGAGTTACAGAATAGAGTTAGGAATTAGATTTAGAGTAGAATATCTTATGATGGTATCAATGTTTTACTCCAAACATACTTCAAAAAATCTCTAATTAAGGACAAAATGTTGCATCATTATAAGTTAGTTGTTTAAACTGTTTAGTTAGGAGGATTTGCATGTTTAGTTGATCATTTCTCAAGTTGAGTTTATGTTTTTAATCATTTCCTTATAAGTCATTATCAAGCTCTGTTTTTGCTTAGTCATAGTTTAGATTTGATTATGCTTCAGTGTTTGAAATTGCATTTGTCATTTGTCATCAACCAATTAGGTTTCACTCTGTTTCTAATCATTAGCTTCCTTCCATTAGCTTTCTAGTCATTTTCCTTGTGAACATAAAACCACCAAAAGATCAAAAACATCAGAAATCATCACAAAATACCAAAACATCATAAAATACTACACACAACACATTAAGAAACAAACACCTAGGTACATACAGTACACTTCACTTCAGCAGTTTACCAACCCTGGTTGACAATTAAATGAGCTCAATTTAGGAGACTATATTGAGACCAAACAACGACCTCTAAGAATTTAGGTGTTGCTTCAAAAGCATCCTCAGACCCTAAATTAGCGGAGGTCGTAATGGGAAACGAGTCATTGGGGTTAGAGGTAGTCATCCTTGCTCAAAAGATAAACTCAGGGTTGCTGCTATCAGAAGGGGTAGCTCGCCCAGACATACATATTACACAAGGACAAGAAACAAAGAATTCGTAGCAATGCACAGGGCATATGATCTTCAGAGAGAAAAGGAAACGATTATGATCTATGCCACTTCTTTTATAGGCCACCACAGGTAAAAATGGTCGGATTATCATTAAATGTGATTTACCATCGATAAAATGGTAAAACATTCTCCAATATCACTGCATTAAATGCCAAATACCCACTCAATCCAATGGTAAAATCACTTTTTCACCCATTTTTACTGTTCCAATGGCTAGCTTTTCTGTTGTGCACTAACCCTGTGACTTAGTTGCACCTTCTTACCTGTGCACTACCTCTACACTCTCGTCGCACCTGCATGAGCCTTCTCCTCATAGAACATGAAACTACTTTAATGTTGATACTCTAGCCATATAGTTATTTGGTAGGCACCAAGTTTTCCTTGTAGGGTTTCAAAACTCTTCTAACAATCCTCACCCCAGAAAATTCTTTTTTAGAAGCTTTTCCATTGGCACAGTGATCATGGCATACCCTTGAATAAATTTCTTGTAGTAACTTGTGTGCCCTAAGATGCAGTGAAGCTATTTCTTAGTGGTGGGGACTACTAAATTGATGATAACCACAATCATGACTAGTTCAACCATCAATCCTTGTTGACATATGATGTGTCCCAACAAAATTCCAAACGGTACACAAAATATGCACTTCTTTAGGTTCAGCGAGATTTGGTGTTTTCTACAGGTTTCCAACATCATGTGCAGGTTCGACACATGCTTCCTCACCAATTCGAATATTTTCCAATCATCAAAATAAACCTCCATAAACTTATGGATAAACTCTTTGAATACTTCTAAAACTACACATGAGAAAATGGCAGGGGTGTTCTTCAATCTAAATTGCATGATAGTGTACTAGAAGGAACCCCATTAGGTTGCAAAGGTTGTATTGCTACAATATTTAGGTGAAATTATGATATGATGGTACCCTGAAAACCCATAAGTGAATGAGTATGCTTCTTGACCTCCCACATTATCCAATATTTCATCAGAGAATGGCGTAGGGAAGGGATCATGCACGCAGGCATCATTCAACTTGCGCAAATCTACGCAGATCCTTATCTCTCCTTTGGTTTTATTTTCTTGGACTACCATTGGGCTTACTGAATCAGACTATTCTACTCACTAAATGATACATGCGGCCACCATATTATCTATTTCCTCCTTGAATTTCTACTTATACTTAGGGTTCAATCGATAGGGCTACTGCTTGATAGGACGTGCATCCTTCTTGAAGGTGATTTTCATGACACGCAGATCTCCAATGATTCCCTTGAGCTCAGAGAACTTCATAGGGAATAGGTCATGATATTTGGTCAACAGCTTCGCAACATTCCCAATAATCCAAAATTTTGGCCAACTTGGGCTGCTCCTCCGTCCTAGTGTTGACTTCCTTCAGCTTTAATGGTTTGGTAACATATCCTATCTGCAATAGGGGTCCTACAACTGTGCACTCTCCTTCTGACTCTGGGATGGTGATATTCGTGGGATCCTTGTCACAGTCCTATACTGAAATTTTTTTATAGTTGACAATATCTTTCATCTGCGCATCCCAAGCTAGCGCAACACGTTCTTTTTGAGGCAAAGACTCAACAAAGACAAGTGCATCTATATCTTGCAGGGCTTCGCCCAAATTCTCCATCCCTCCAACTAAACTGAATGTTGCCATGAAATCCTCTGTCATTGTACCCCATTGACAAGTGCGTTGGTGTAGCTCTGCATCTAAATACCAGGTGGTGGGGATTGGTCCTAAGGCGTGAATAAAAATATAGACCCCCTCATTCCAGGTCCTTTCATTCCATACCTCCATCCACATAGCCAAGATCTTGCATGGGTCCCCATGGCTAGAAAAGAGCTTAGTGGGTGGGTTGACTGGAGGTTCAAATCGCAAAATCATCATTTTTCAGCATTCATCTCAGTCCTGAAAACCCCCCTTGTGGGTTTCCCACCACTGCGCATGGGTCGCGCATATAGCTAAGTCAAGTGCCTAGAATCTCCATTCCTTGGGAGCGTTTGTTTCTAATGCTTTAATAAATCATTTAACACTACCAAAACCATCAAAGTAAGGCAGTTATATTACCTCTGAGGAAATGCACCGGAAGCTCATCGTGATCTTGAGGCAGTGCAGTGCAGACACATCATGCAACTGATTCTGCCAATTCTCTATCTCTCCATTTGAATCTGAGAGACATGAGTTGTATTTCTCTCAACACAACATGCCATTAGTTGTAGGGTTTACCAAATTATCCTCCCACGCAGTCAATTTTTAAATTTGGTCAAAATCCTCCTCATCGTGCACCAGCTCTATATATCATTGACCTTCTGCTGGATCTAGGGGGACTATTACCCACTTACCATTATTCTCAAAGACCATGCTCCTCCTTTTTAGGTTGATGATACCTCCCATGTCAATTGCCCAATCCAGTCCTAAAAGCATAGGTTAAGGTTCCACATCATCCACAATCTAGATTACCTCGAAATCTGTATAGACGTTAACTCCCGCAATTTCTACCACAACCTTCGACAGCCTGCCTAATGGATTGATCTTATGCTGGTTAGCCATATCTAATTTAATGGTGGAACACTCTAGTTTGGGCTCTCCCATCCTTTTCCAAGTTTGTTTGGGTAGGACATTGGCATCAGATCCCATATCCAGGATGACTTGGTTCATTTAATATTCTCCAATCTGCACAGTCATACACATCTCCCAACCAGTCCTTTTCTTGTTCCTATAAATCTTATTCACGGCCTTAACCTCTGTTTGAGGGGCTTCCTTTTCTGCGCAGCTATCTATCAATAATTGGAGATTCTCCACCGCCTTCTGATTGCACAGTAAATTCATACATGCTTGAAGGAATGGCTTAACTGCTTCATCTACTTTTGGATCTGCAAAAGTTCTCGAGGTGGATGCTTCGTCCCTAGAAAATTCCTTCCTAGCTTCGATGAAGGTCTCTTTCTCTTTCCGCAGGTTTAGGATTTCCTTTTTTTTCAGAGGCCTTCTTGATTAGTGGTTCATCCACAACTTTTTCCTCAGCTCCTGCAGTGGCAATGCCATGCGCGTAATTACATTGACACTAGGCCCATCATCGCACGGTACAGCCTTAACCCGTTGTACATTTTGTGTAGGCATCTATTGTTTTTCCTGCATTTTAGCTATCAAAATAGGACAATATTCAATTACATGATTTAATTGTCTACAATACCTATAGGATTAGTGTGCAGGGTTCGGGCAATATCTTTCATAATTTCCAGTGGCCCCACAGTTGTAGAAACTTAGTTGCCCTCTTCCTCAACCTGCACCTCCGTCTATCCCCCCTTCCCACCCTCTTGCAAGGAATTCTCCTCGCTTGAAGGGAGATGCTGGCAACGAAGGGTCAACCTGCACCCTATATAGGTTCCCCCTATCTATCATCAGGTCATACGTTTGGTAGCTGTGCTCGTCGTGACCCACCGACGAGCAGAATCTGAACCAGTGTTGCTTTAGTTCTGGGACATAGGCACCTAACTGTGGGTAGTGGTCTGTATCATGCCTCCCAGCCACTCAAAAATCGGTGCACAACAGTGTGGGGGTACTTAGTCTAGCAATATCTCTCAGACGTAATGGACTTGGTCCCCCAGCCTATATATAATCTGATAGCAGAGAGCATTGATCCTTGGTGTGGCCTGCTACCCTGCAGCGTATGCACCAGACATCCGCGCTAGCTTATTTACCCCTATCTATTCATAAATTCTGAATTTATAAGAGCCTCTCCTCTAGCTAACTCTAGATCTGTAGTGCCCCGAATTGAGCATCGTCCCTTGGTGCAGCTTCTAACTTCATAGCAATCCCCTGGGATTCTTCCTGTGAATCAATCTTCTACTATCCCATAGGTCCATGTAGATGTTGTGATAGCATGGAAATGAACCATTCCTTATGATATTTGTCATCATAAACAAATTCCCCGTCACTGATGAATTTCTTCAGCCATTGGTCAGCCTCCCAGACAGAATCCGTAGGTCCTTGCTTGATATATTTCAACTCTACTACACATTCAGAATAGGACTTAGGTTTTCGGAACTGCTGCTTCACGGCATCCTTGATCTCCTATATTGTAGGATTCGCATGTTGAGTAATTTATCCCATGAACCAATGCAGAGTCTGCCCTTCAAAATCTATTGATAACCATGCTCTTTTTACAACATCATTATTAACATTCTGCACAGCCCAAACCGCATTCACCACGAACCAAAATTGATCCATATCCTCATCCCCCACACCCTTAAAACTGGGTAGCTTCATTTATGCAACCATGTCATTTGCAAGTGGTGAAGAAGGTGGGGTAGGAGGATTCTTACCCTTGCACAAGTTTGATGGTGGCATAGCCAAGAGACTGGTTTCTGCGTGCGCAACACCACCTTTGTTTAGATCATGTGGATCCCTTAGAGGATTTTTTAAAGATATATGCCCTTCTTGATTAACCTGGTAGTATATACCACTTCATGTCGTGCTTCCACTCTAATCAGAAGTCATTCACTCATTATGACTGCACAGGAGACACTTTTCACACAATAGCATCTTAATCAGTAGCGGAAATGTTTGCAAGAACTTACCCCTAAATACTTTGAAAAACCTTTGCTCATATTCATAATAAATACAAACTGATCGATTGCAAACTTAGTTACATATCCCCCCCAAAACTCTATCAACCCAGTGGTCTACAGTCTGGCTAATATATTTATCCGCCCTTTCCAAATGTATGATTAATTCAGGGGTCCATTGGGTGACCTGATCATCTTTCCAACAGGTTTGAAATTTTTATAACCTTGACAACCACTGATGTAGTTCATGTGCGAAGGTTCCAAAGAATATCTCATGTACTTCTGTAAAAATATACTTATTATTTCAATATTTGGCAGATAGCTTCTTACTCATGTTTTATTTTAGGGCAAATTCATGGATCTTCTTTTCAAACCAGTCTTCAAGTTTAGGCTTTAATGGATGCCAATGACACCATGGAATCACCCAATCTCTCTCTCAAAATTCTCCTAGTCCTGGCAATGAAACCATTTGTTGGTCTGAGTGGTCTTGATCCAAGTTTAAATTTAAGGTTTACCAAAAAACCCCTGTACTACTAGCCCTTTCGGCAATGGCCTGCTTGTGCAGGGTAAGGTCTCACCCAAAGTAGTATGGGAGGGTGTTGGAACCAGGTTTCTACACCTTGAGAGAGAGACTTAATGAAGTGGGCACCTTCATATCTAAACGGGTCTGCGTTGAGGAAACCCTCACCAGAAACCCTTAACAATATTCACAACAACCTAACTTGTGAAACTCGTAAATCATACAATAATTTATTAACATGAGAAATATAACTTAGATATATGCATTCATTGTTTTTATAATCATTTATTACAGATACACACTTAATCTATAATCTATTGTTACTATTGCATAGATAACATCAAAATAACATGAAATTAATAGGTAGTGCAAAATATAACAGAACACAGAGATATCCCAATATCCACAAAATTTCTTCTCATTCATTAATGCTTCAAATTCCACATAAAAGCTCTTCCACATACCTATGCACATAGCTAGCGGGGTTCGCACACAACACGACTAGGGTCTCCGCGCACACAGCCATCTAGAGCCCTTACTTGGACAAGTCCACACAATAGTATCACATATCCAATATTATCATTCAGACTTCATCAAAAATTACTTCTAGAATCGATCTATTCATCTATTTATACTATTTTATCCTTCACTACTCTATGGTTTGCAAACCGTGGTTTGCGATCCCTTGGTCTACCCTTTGACCCATTACAATTCATTAGGGGCTTTGACCTGCCAAAAATCCCCTACACCAGACTAAAATATTACAAAATATATGAAAAGTATATCAAAATTGTTTTTAGGGGACCCCGCTCCAACACTCCTCCTCTTCCTTGGGTATGGAATCCACCACACCCAGATGAGGATGCTGGTGAGGTAGGTTCGGCCTTCATTCTATATAGTTCAGATTTTTCAATCATAAAATAAAAACCCTGACAATGTTGTTCATCATGTCCCAACAATGAAAAAAGTCTATAGAACAACTGCTTCAACTCAGGCACATATTTTCCAATCCTTAGACAAAAATCTATCACATGCAAGCATGTAGTCTGGCAGATCACACAACATACTAGAGGTGTCCCACTTGGTTCCACCACACTCTTCAGTGGGCTTGGTCCTCCCGCATGCATATAATCATTGAATACTGGACATTGATCTTTATGATGCCCTGAAAATTTACATCGTATGCATCATACCTCTGTGCATACCTCCTTTCCCTTATCTTTGCATGGATTTTGAATCTCCAAATGCATTGCTTCTAGCTAACTCTAAATCTGTTGGGTTCCAATCTCAGTAGGCACTAGCACAACTTCTAATTTCATCACAATTTATACAACTTCAACCTACGTGGAAATCTTCTGTAGAATCAATGGTTGGTGCAGATGCGGGAGAAGCATAGAAATAAAACACTCCTTGTGTTTGATATCATCGATAGTGAATCCACCATATCTGATAGTACGCTTCAATATTTGATCTCCCTCCCACATAGATTCATTTATCTCCTGGTGAATCTCTTTCAACTTCATAACACACTGAGAATATGACTTAGGATTTTTGAATTGTTTTTTTAGGGCATCCTTCAACTCATCCATAGTTGCATTAGGATTCATTGATACATATCTTATATACCAGTCCAGCGCATGATCTTGAAAATAAGTGGCTAACTGCACTTTATTAACACCATCAGTGTTAAACTTCTATGCTCTCCATACAACATTAGTGACAAACCAATTTTGCTCAGTGTCTTCATTTCCAATACCTCTGAATATAGGCAACTTCATAGACACAGCCATATATTTCCTGGAGAAGGTGGAGGTGGAGGTGGAGTGGATGACTTGTGAGATGAATGTGGAAGTGGAGTTGATGGTGTTAACACTGAAAAATTGTACAAGCATAAGAAGACATTATTTAATGTCAAGCAGAAGGATTTATAGGGCTGGAAGACATTATAGAATCTGAAAAGTATTTAAAAATATCTAAGGTCTAAGGAAAAATCAAATTTGAGCAACTCGTAAATTCTTTTGCATGCCTAATCCTTCAGGAAGAGTGCCTTTGCATGTTTTTTGACCCGATATGCGCGCAATCCTGGGAGTGGGGAAATTTCACTTTTCCAGACCACACAAGCACACTCTAGGATAGTGATTTCACTTGAAGTCGCCTAAGGATAGCCACCAACGCCTCCTTAGACATCAAGGGAGTACACAAAGGAATATTTGTGGCACACAATGGAATCATCCCCCTCTCTTGGGTCACCATCCACAATGTACCAAGAGAGGGAAGGAGGATTTGAATTCTCCTGTATAAGGCCACCATGAGATGAAGAACATGTGAACACATTGTTATGCTGGCCAGAATTGCCCAAGCAATACCAACACTGTGTGATCCACAGCTAAAGATAGAGGGGACACAATTGTTGGCCATCCAAAAATTTAAGTCCATCACAATAGAGAGAGAGAGGGAGACTTTGCACTGACGCAAGCTTGGGGTAAAAACATACTTGCATCAAGACTTAGAATCCATGTTTTAGGGGCCCTTTGGCAAGAGGGTAAAGTTTCATACTTGTTTCCTACCAGCGCTCAATAGGAGGGGCCAAGAGCCACCGTTTTAATTATTGTTGTCGTTTGACTATTTTCAGAGCCTGTGTTTATTTGTTTTTTTTTTAGATTAGTTTTAGTTTATATATGCATGTTATTTCTCTATCTAGTATTCTTATGGTTCTATCATTTTCCACTAACTTGCTTGACTCCACTTATTTTTTTGCCTATTACCAATAGCTTAAGTGGGTAGACCACACCCCTTAAGTTGGTGTGATTTCATACATACGTGCATCAAACACTCTCAAACATGATTGGCGACTCCACTAATGTTTATTACCAAGTTTATGTGGTTGTGCCTTTTTTGCAGAGACCTTTGTCTGTGCTGTGGAGTGGAGCTGAATTTCCTATGATTTCTCTTGTAATGCCCAGCTCATCCCAAGTGACAGACTGAAGTAGAACAGCTCCAAAAATTAATTTTTCAATACTTTGCGCACTTTTTCTTCCCACAGACGCGCCCAAGGCACGTGTTTAGAGCTGACCCATGTGCAGACATTGCTCCTATTTAAACCTTTTCCGCACAAAAGATAGAAAGAGAAAATTCTCCCTTATTTATATCTTTTCCTTCTTGTAAAGTGATCCTGCCAACACTAGTTGTGGTACCCCACAGCTTGCTAAAGCTCACTCTTAGCTGCTTTTTGTAGGCTTAGTGTCAGTTTTATTTCCAGTTTATTTTTGCAAAGTTCACACATAGTTTAAGTAGGGGGGTAAAATAACTTGCATTCCAAAAAAAAAAAAAACAATTTGCAAATTTTGGTACCAACACACCTAGATAAATAGCCAAAGTAAGTGGCCAAAAACCACGCATGCATAGCTAGTTTCTTTTTTCTAGTGTAAAATTTGTTAGTTTAATTCAATTTTTGCACTAGGATTTTCGAGACTAGGTTTGAATTGTTTATAGAAGAGAAAGTAATATATGCTACCTTTGCACCCTCTAGTGATCCTAGGTAAGCATATCAATGCTCCCTATTCACAACTCACCATCTCCCTATAGTTGATCACATAGATTACTAGGAAAAATAGAAAGCGGCCCATATCTGCACATGTTTTTCTTTTGAGCAAGGAACAATACAACATAGTTTAAATATGGGATTTTGAAAAGGATCATCGAATATCCACACGTTCAAAATATGTGCTTTTCCACTTTGTGCTCACACACATTCACTCACTAAGAAAAGAAAAGACACCTAAAACTAACTTAACCAAACTCACCAAATTCTCCCCACAAGGGCCATAAAAGAATTTATAGCTTGAGTTAGGATCAAGGGGGTAGGCATCCAATAAGCCACCTTGATCATTATTCATCTTGAAACATATAATTTAACTGTTTAGGGAGCTTCAAATCCACTTATTAGCCCATGGAAAAGAAAACCTGAGCGCGACAAAGACCCATTTCATAGGGGCTTAGGCTTAGGTGCAGTGCGTGCGGTATTAGTTGGCGCTACCTAACCCGGCTGATACTCGGTACTGTTAGTTGACTTACTAAGAAGCCCAAGACTCGAGCACTCACGTGGGATGGTGGTACTTTGTAATATTCCCAAATGGGGAAGCAACAATATATGAACATAAAACTGGAAATAGCATTGAATAACATTACAGCAAGATGTATGACAACCATGGACCCATTTTATTATGTAAATTAGCAGAAAATAAGTACAATAGAAGTGGGCACAACACAAATAATCAAGGCAAGCAAGCCTCCCATGAATATACATGCCAAATATAAAATGCTGCAACATAGAAGAATGCCCAAGAACAAGTACAACATAGTTTTAGATGGTACACTACTACTAGAAATGTAAAATAATATAGATCTACAAGTGTATGGCTCATAAAGTTCCAGGAGTAAAGATCTAAGCTCCCACACACATTTTCAAGACAACCCGAGAAGGATTCCCAGAAATATACAAAAATACCACAATGCCGGAATGTAGCGCTAGGGCTGAATAGCAGCTGCAACTCAATAACTGGATGGAGATGGTTGAATATGATATCTGAATTAATATATCTCCTCCAATAGATCTTTCAAGTGAAAGGCTAATCCCAACACTGAAGATATCACCCTCCAAATCAAACACTAAAATCTCCATTGCAAATGCTCACTAAAATAACATAGTCAAAGAGGGATACTACACTGTAGGTGATGGGAAATATGTTGGCCTAATGCTAAGATGTGAAATATTCTCAAGAATATTCCTGGTTGATCACCCAATAGGAGGAATCCTTCCTCCTATTAAAGACTAGCTCCGGAAGTGGGTTTCTCAACCCTCCGCTGCAACACGATGCAACACAACACAATACTATGCAGAAACTACACTGTAGTTGAAGACTAAATCTTGGCCTTAAGCTTGAGTGTGGAAAATGAATTGCAATTCTTCCCCAAGATGCCTCTCAAGAAAGGATATGGGATTCCCGCTCGGGAAAACCCGGTGCTAAACATCACAACAATCTCAATAAACAGCTAAAGAATGCAAAACAATCATGCAAACCATAAAATCAATAATCAATAACATAAATCACTATGGATGCCTTGCCTTCCTTATAAAAAATGTGAGCCCTTTAACCTTGGGTCCCACTCATTAGGGTTTCCACCCTCTTGTATTCTTCCTCCCATTCACATTGCGCTCTCTTAATGGTGATCCACTCCTTCCATACCAGTGTTGTTGACTTGGTCAAACTTGATCTTGTCCACATGCATTAGCCCCTGTTCACACATGAGGGTGCTTAATACAGCTATAAATATGATCCCTTTTAACATTAAGAGGTATTTTATTCTTACTAAATATATTTATGGGCCTCCCTACCCCTTTATTCATCTAACTAAATGAAAAGAGACAAATTAATATTCCAATTAGCTGCATGCTAATTTAGGAATATTATGGTCCTTCCCTCCCAAATGTTGCTTGTCCTCAAGAAACTGCAAGGATAGAACTGAAGAGCCTCCTCTCCTCCTCCTATATCATCCTCATATGAGAAACTCCTCCAAGGAACAAGATGTTGTCTCATCATTAAATCTCCAAGTTTCCCCTCCCAAGTATGCAAGTGAGCTTTTGGTAACCATCCCAAATAGCTATCATCATGAAGAATTAAAACACCCATGGAGGCAAAAATGTGTTGTCTAGAGGCCTTCTTGAGGCATGGAATCTAAAATATATTTGGAATTATCATTCCCATGTGAATCTCCCATTCCCAATCTATCATCAATACAAAATGAGCCACCTTCCAAAATGGCAACTCATGAAAAATCTCCTCCACCTTTGGCTCCTGCAATGTAGGTGGCCTGCATAACTGAACATGGTAGATAAAATGGCCTACCCCACGTTTTACCTCTCTCCACTTATGGAAAGTGTAGAGCTTCTGCTGATATTGGGCTACAATATTGTTGTCCTTAAGATACAAAAGGACAACTGGATCTCCAAAGTACCCTCCTCTAATTTCATGAGCCCAAACCATCCCATAAAAAGTGAATGGTACATCATCACCATGAGGTATGAAAATCAAAAAAAATTTGAAGGTTATGTGCAAGTTTGGATGGTACCAATGGTTTCTCTAGTGGATACAACTCAGTTTTACCAATTGCTGCTTTAGAACATCATGTGGCAAGTTGTCTCCCAACAAGTTGCTAGTTTTGCATGTTTTCTCATCTACTATGAGGTATTAAGTGGAATTATACATCAACTAGGCACAAAAATAATAACACCACATTTTCCCAAAGTCATGAAAATAAGGGCTATCTCCATCACAAATTTTGTTCCTAGAATGACCATGAAACCCAAAGATAATCTTGCCCTCTTGTGGAGCAATGCACTGTACATAGATGGTAAGAAGATGAAAATACTTTATGAAATGATCAATAAGTATAGAAATACATTTCTTACCATGCATTGTGAGTAGGTTGAAAGTGAAGTCCATAGATGAGCCTTCCCATGAGAATCTCCTCATAAAGGTCTGCAAAGTGAAGGGATGCATACTCCCCTTGGAACACTCCATCAATAGAAACAGACTCTCAAGTGACAACTTTTTTGGCCTTAGTGATAAGGCACTTACCATTCCGTGACCCCATTATTTAACATGCCATATTCCAAATTCATCCAACATCATGTTGTTATGTTTGGGAGTCTCCTTCCTATGTGGAAGTACCTCCTGATCCTTCAAGGCTGAAGGGTAGCCTCCTTGCACTTTTATTGTGCCATTCCTTCCTCCTGAAACATCCTGCAAAGTATGGGAGAAATATAGCCCATACTCTCCCAGGAGTAGCCAAAGCAACAATAGCTCTTACTGCCCCCTCACACCTCCAACATACAAATCATGAGGTGGAAATATGATTATTGACATGAATAATTTCATATCAACACAATGCACCCAAACTCTTTGTTGCCATATGATGCAAGTGTCATGCCAAGTTACATCCATCAACATACCCTTAGAAAAAGGATATGCCACATGATGGCCAAACTCTTTCAAGAGTAGCCAACATAGTCATGCCTCTTTCTACCCTATGTCATAGATATGTAGGTGACTCACCAACCTTTTGATCACCAACCAAACCCATTCCTCCAAATGTAGGTGTCCCCTACCATGCTCCATATTGGTACTCCTCCAATGGAGAATACCATCCTCCCAAATCAGATTTCTACCTTTTCATTTCAAGGGATGTTGAAATGCAATCTCTTGGAGATCCCCAAGTGAAGACCACTCATCAATGACCATGTTAAATCCATAGGGATCCAAGTATACTGAAGGCAAAGCCTTCCCATTGAGTTGTGCCATGCTCATCAATAAAGGTCCTTCATAATAGTGAAAGATAAGATGTCTCGCATCAATCATCTGTCCATCTAATATCACACAAGTATAATGGTCACTAGAATTCTCTAATAATAGTTGGGCCCACAAATCATCACTGCTACTTAATGACAGTGTTGTTGATCTCCATAATGGTGCTTTTGCTGCCTCATGTTGATGCTCAATGTTGAACATATAGTTCTGCATTGGAATGTTTAGGACAATGCTCATCCTAACCTCTTGGAATTCACACTCCATCTCCTGGAGTTGTGTGCATCTCAATAATGAATAACCAGGATGATTTTTTATCCCCTCAAACAACTCAAGGATGCTCAACGCAGTGATGTTCTACTGCTCCAAATCAGTAATGTGCTTTGACCCATGGTCATGCAATGGCATATTCCCACAATCCTCCATAAGATGTGTTGAAATAACAGAAAGTGAAAACATATGCATACCTTGGTAAAGCTTTGGAACATCTTGTACTATTGCAAGGTTTCCTCCCTCCAGTGTGATGACTTCTCCAACTACTAATGGTGATGGCTGCTCCTTTATGACTATATCAACACTGGCACAAGTATCTTCCTCCTCATGCATCTATAGAATAGTGCATGGAACTCTACCTGTCAAGAGATCAAGACCACTTTTCAAAGATGTAAGGGTTCTTTCTCCTGATGCAAGTGCTCTTGCAACAAGTGGTGGTGAAGGCCTCTTCCCCTATGATTTCTTCTTGTCAAATTTCTTGATCAACCTTTGAGTAAAATCTACAAATGTAGTCACTCTTGCATGACCCAAATGGATGAACCACCAACTGTTTGCTTCACCCTCAAGGTGCAGCACTGCAATCTCAATAACTTCTCTTTCTACTACTATATGTAGTAGGAAGAATGCATCTAACTTCTTTCCCCAAGCCCTTGTTGTACATGTGGATGACCCATAAAAGGTATACAATAGAAACCTATTGCCCTTTATTTTCCTATTGTTGCAACGTCTCCTTTCTTCTTCTAGCTGAATGAACTGCGGGAGAGTTAGAGTCTCCTTGAAAGCTACAGGTTGAGACTTATATTCTGCTAGGTATTCACTTAGACTTTCATGTTCCAAGTGCCCTCCATCTCCATGCCTCTTATCTTCTTCCTCAAAAGAGAAGGGCATAGTGTACTACTTTTGAGCTCTATGCAACACCGATTCTTTCTTCTGATGATAGGAAGTACATGAGCCTTCCTCTTCTTGAAACCCTTTAAAGGTCTCAATGCATCTCTCCTCTTTCTTCTGCTTGACCTCCTTGGAGAGTTTCTTCATAGATTTGAGAAGTGATGAGACAAATCTCCTTCCCTCCATTTTTCTAGATCTCATTTTCTCCTCTTCTTATTCTTATAGCATAATGACTGAAACTCCAAGGCTGAGCCAATATTTTGCTCTGATACCACTCTAATATTCCCAAATGGGGAACCAACAATATATGAACATAAACCTGGAAATAACAGTGAATAAAATTACACCAAAATGTATGACAAACATGGAGTCATTTTATTATGTAAATCAACAGAAAATAATTACAATAGAAGTGGGCACAACAAAAATAATCAAGGTAAGCAAGCCTTCCATGAATACATATGCCAAATATGAAATGCTGCTACATAGCAGAATGCCCAAGAACAAGTACAACACAGTTTTAGATGGTACATTGCTACTGGAAATTTACAATAATATATATCTGCAAATTTATGGCTCATAAAGTGTTGGAATTAAAGTTCTAAGCTCCCACACACATTTTCAAGACAACCCAAGAAGGATTTACTGAAATATAGTGTAATATCCCAAAATGGGAATACATAACAAAGCCTGCTAGAACAACGCTCTCTTCAAAAATTGGTGCACCAAAATGAGTTTGTAGCTCCTGGATCCCTTAGGTCAGTGGATCTAATGTCTAAATCCAAAATAAGGAAAAAAAAATTAAACTAGGCGAGGTAAACAGACCTCCCACCACCTAGTATGGCTGAAAAATACCCACGGAATAGGGCTGCAGTCATGCACAACAATTCTACTTCAGAAATAATGCAGTCCCATTGATCGAAAGTAGAATAAAAATATGGAGGATGAATATTCACATGTACATCAGTAAAACAGACCTATAATGTGGCCCATACAATGTACAAGAAAAAAATAGAAGATTTACAAGAAGAATCCTTCAATGTTAAGATACTGCAACAACAATATGAGATTGCAAAGCTTGATAATGTTATTTTATGGGCTGAAGCAGCTGTATATTACCTTTCAGATCTAGAATATATCTGTGCACAAAATGATAGATCTACATCAGATCTGTACACTAGATGAGTTCCTCTACAATTTCCCCTTGGGGTTTTGAGCAAAACATGAGAGTACAGGAGTAGATCTGAGATCTAGAATTATAGATCTGTAGCAATATTTAGGAATTCTGTAGTAAATAGAAACATAAGTAAATCAAATCTGAAACAAACATGGATTGGATGGCCAATCCATAAATCACCATAGTGAAAAGGGAGAATCCTATCACCGGAGATCTCTCCTCCAAAAAGTAGTCAAAACACCCTGTCATTGAATAATTGCAAATAACACAGTTAGGGAAGGAAAAATGCGATGTAGGATTTAGCACTAGTTTGGCCTAATGCCAAGATCTGAAATGGTAGCTCCAAGGATGAAAAATCCTCTTGCCGATGGGATAGACAGCTTCCCCACTGAAAAGAGTCTCTAGATTTTCCTAGATCTGAGTAGATCTAGCCTCCACTTGCTGTAGCTTACAAAAAAAATCAAACCCTCAACAAGATCTAAATTGTGATTGGAAGATGAAGCTAGTCCAACTGTCGGATAGTGGAAAAGATGCAACAAGTCTCCTCCAAGGGCTACTCTAGGGAGGAGGTGGGATTCCCGACCAAGAAGACCCAAGTGCTAAACAACACTATTCTCAAACTAGAGAATGAGGGATGTATAAACAGAAAATACCTTCAGAAATATCAAATCAACAACCCCTTCCTTGGTGTCCTCCTCTTTCTTTTATAATGTGGAAATCTTTCCAAACCCTAAACCATCTTGATGAATTAGCTTCATTCACATGAGTGGCCTCCAACATGAATTGCACTGTGCCTCTAGGTGATACATTTCATTTAGATAGCGCTGTTGATTTGGTCATGTTGACCCAGTCAATTGATCCAACCTCTTTCCCACTTAAGGGTGTTTATGAAAATAGCTCAGATTTAACTTTGTTCACATTGAGCACTGATTTATTTTTTTGTTCAGGAGTTTTATTCATCCTCCTTCACAATTTTATTCATGAGACAGGAAAGTAAAACAAAATTGTATATTCCCATTAGCTTGCGCTAATTAGGAATATTACAGTCCTCCCCTCCAAAATGTTTCTTGTCCTCAAGCAACTGATAGGGTGAGTACTATAACACTTCTCCTTCCCCATTGGTGACACCACAAGGGATCCAGCTCTCTGCATAAGATGAGTGTTCACCAATCCATCCTTCCATGAGCTTTTGCTTCAAAATCGTTATGAGATGTACATAATCCACCCCACACAGAGTCAAGAATTTTACTAAAACAAACATGGCTGAAACCTTACTCTCCCTGAAATATGTAGCAAAGTATACAAAGAGAGTCTCCATCCCATGTGGTACACGCATGCCTCCTATTCTTCCTCCATACAAATCCAAAAATAGGACAAGTACATCATCCATTTATGGAAGAAAAATTACAATTACATAAATAGAAATTTGAACAAGAGGAGGTGGTTCATAGTCCCACATATGGTACCAGCGCAGGGCATCTCTTATCTACATCAGATCAATATGTGGTAAGTGGTTTCCCCACCAATTACTTACTACCCTTACCATCTCACCATAGCTGAAAATGTGAGATATATTTGTTGCCTTTTGGAAGCACCCATCATGATGAAAAATCTCCCTTGTCCTCCCGAGGGAGTGGCCTAATTCAGAAATATTTGGGACACAATATTGGCCATGAGGCTTACAAAATATATTATTCATTTTTGGAGTCATGGCCTACAAAAACATGGTGTAATAATGCATGAAATAAAAATATAAAACAAATGTACTAAGAGCATGCTCTTCACCAACAATACTCCTTTTATCAATGGAGTGGTGCATAGATCTAATCTCTTCTTCAAGGGAAGAAAGAGAGGGCTAATTTAAATCTCCCTTAGAGTCATGTTGCTTCTTCAACTCCACAAGGTCCATGCATCTCCGACAACGTTGATATACTTATCTTTCAAAGCCCTCCCAATAATAGCTCCTCAATACGATATTGTTGAGCTTCATAGAATAGGTGGGGCTAAAATGGAACTCTTCATACACCCTCTGTAGAAGCTTCTCCTTGAGCTTGGAGGCTCTAGACAAGAATATCCTACCATTATTATAGATGACTCCATCAAGGGTTGAATAGCTCCCTTCATGCAACTTGTCATCAAGAATCATGCAAGTATGAAGATCCTTGGAATATTCCACCAACAGTTGGGATTTCCAATAGGTATCTAATGTGACCAACAATCATAGCGCTGTTATTGTGTCATTTGAAGTGTCTGAGATGTTTTGGTTCTTATCCTTGACATATCCCATGCCAAAGGTGTAAGGTGGATGGTTTCCAATCCTTCCTTGTTCATGCACATGCTCAAAAGAAGATGGGAGCTCTTGGAAGTTAGTCTCCCATGGAAGGATACCATCTGTACAAAACCTCCTTGGCTTTGCCAAACTATGCATGTTTGAATACCATCTCTCCTCATGTATGGAAGAGGACCCTCCAAACAAGCTTGTATCCTGATTCAAGGATTGCCTTCCTTGCTTCATGATGGTTTCATCCTTCATCCTTGTAGCATCTTTTCTCAGCGCAGTATGGGATGAGAGAATGGATAGTGATGTTAAGGGAAAAATGCTTTCCCTTTCCTTGTACTTACCCCATACTCTTAGCGCTGAAGCATGGTCTTCTAATTCTCCCTCCCTCCTTGGATATATGAAAGGAGAATCAATGCATCAAACATCTCCCATCAAATCTGAATCAGGTGGTCTACCAGGTGGTATACCATAAGATAATGATGTCTCATGGCTCATTCCCATGTGAATAATATATGGGAACATAATATGAATCCTTCCATTATGCAAATCCATCTCTAATTTTTGTGTGGAAGTATCATGATAAGGAGAAGTTGGAGCAACTCCCCCATCTTCTTCCTCATTACCCACCTTTTGCAAGATTTCACATTCTAAGGTGCTTCCTTGTTTTGTCTCTTTGTCTCTCATCATAGACACATGTTGCTCATCTTTTTCATGTATAGGATCCTTCGGGCCTTCTTGCAAAGATACAAGAACCCTCTTAGTTGAAGCAATAGCTTCAGCTCCATTTTTCAATGAAAAGAGATCTCCTCCCGCTGTCACAGCGCTGAAGCAACCTTCCAATTCTTCTTCTTTCTCCTCCTTATCAATGGAGTATGCCTCATCAATAATAGATCATCTCTCTTGATCTCTCCTTGAAAGAGGAACACCCATGTCTTATTCTTGAGAAGAATGCTCTTGCTGAAGTGGGGCCTTTGACCTTAGAAAATCATGTAGCAAATATTCAACCCTCTCAGCAATGTTCTAAAATGGAATTATCTCCATGGATCTTCGCATATCATGCAAATGTTCTGATTCCTTGGGCTTATTTTTCTTACCCCAAGAATTCTCAGATGGCATAGAATCAAATCTCTTCACTATCCTCCTAGTGAACTTTGCATAAGTAGATATGTTTAAATTTTTCAATGAAGAAGACTCAAACAACCACCAGGCATATGCTTTACCTTGGAGGTGCAGCGCTGCTACTCTTATGGCTTATTCTTCAGAAACTTGATGCAACTGAAAGTATGTGTCCAGCTTCTCCACCCAAGACTTGGCTGATCTCTCAGGTGACCCATCTAAAGTAGGTAGGAAGGTTCTACCCAAGGTGTGCTGCATGCACCCTCTTCTCCTCATAGTTCTACTGGATCTTCTTTCTTCTTTGATTTGAAAAAAATTTGGAAAGCTTAGATTCTCTTTGAATATTTTAGACTAAGATTCATATTCCCAGAGATAGTCACCAAGATTCTCCTCCTTTGGTGTCTCTCCCTTCTCTTCTCCTCTTGCAAGGAATGTAGGTATGCTACAACATTGTAGATCAGGTTGTGTGGCTGAATGCTCACACACACAATAAGAAGTACTGGGGCTCCCTTGATGTGATAATACCCTTAAGGGATCTGCCTGTCTTCCCCTTCTCATTCCCTGGATTTCTTCCTTCAGCTCATGCATATCTTGAGAAAGGGTTTTAGAAAAATCTTCTTTTCTAATCCTTCCAGATAAAGGGGTTTCACCCTTCTTCTCTTTGTCCTCTGTGTAATATTTCTTATGTTTCTTCTTTGGTACCTCTCCTCTCTGTCAATGAGAGGCTCTTCTCCTTTTGGAGGAATATTGGCTCTGCAAAAAAAGCACAGGTTATGCCAAGAAATATGCTCTAATACCACTATAATATCCAAAAATGGGAATACACAACAAATCCTCCTCGAAGAACGCTCTCTTCAAAAATTGGTGCACTGAAATGATTTTTCATCTCCTGGATCCCTTAGATCAGTGGATCTAATGTCTAAATCCAAAACAAGAGAAAAATCAAATCAAACTAGGTGAGGTAAACAGACCTCCCACCACCTAGTATGGCTGAAAAATACCCACAGAATAGGGCTACAGTCATGCACAACAATTCTGCTTCAAAAATAATGCAGTCCCACTGAGTCAAATAAGAATAAAAATATGAAAGCTGAATATTCACATGTACATCAGTAAAACAGATCTATAATGTGGCCCATACAATGTACAAGAGAAAAATAGAAGATTTACAAGAAGAATCCCTCAAGATTAAGGTGCTGCAACAACAATATGAGACTCCAAAGCTTGAAAACGTTATTTTATGGGTTGAAGTGGTTGTGTATTACCTTTCAGATATAGAATAGACCTGTGCACAAAATGATAGATCTATATTAGATTTGTACATTATATGAGTTCCTCTACAATTTCCCCTTGGGGTTTTGAGCAAAACATGAGAGTACAGGAGTAGATCTGAGATCTAGATTTACATATCTACAGTAATATTTATGAATTCTGCAGTAAATAGAAACTTAAGTAAATTAGATCTGAAACAAACATGGATTGGATGGCCAATCCATGGATCACCACAGTGAAAATGGAGAATCCTATCACTAGAGATCTCTCCTCCAAAAAGCAGTCAAAACACCCTACAACTGAATACTTGCAAATAATGTAGTTATGGAATGAAAACTACGTTGTAGGCTCTAGCACTGGTTTGGCCTGATGCCAATATCTGAAATGGTATCTCCAAGGATCCAGAATCCTCTTGCCAATGGGATATATAGCTCCCCCACTGAAAAGAGCCTCTAGATTTTCCTAGATCTGAGTAGATCTAGCCTCCACTTGTTGCAGCTTACAAAAACAATCAAACCCTCAATAGGATCTGAATTTTGGTTGGAATATGAAGCTTGGCCAACTGTCAAATAGTGGACAATATACAACAAGTCTCCTCCAAGAGCTGCTCTAGGGAGGAGGTGGGATTCTCGACCAGGAACACCCAAGTGCTAAAAACCACTATTCTTAGCTAAACAGCTAGAGAATGAGGGATGTCTAAATAGACAATACCTTTAGCAATATCAAATGAACAACCCATTCCTTGGTGTCCTCCTCTTTCTTTTATAATGTGGAAATATTGGCAAACCCTAAAAAATCTTGATGAATTAGCTTCATTCACATGAGTGGCCTCCAACATTAACTGCCCTATGCCTCTAGGTGATACATTACATCTAGAAAGCACTGCTGATTTGGTCCTGTTGACCCAGTCAATTGATCTAGCCTCTTTCCCACATAAGGGTGTTTATGAAAATAGCTCAGATTTAACTTTGTTCTCCTTGAGCACTGATTTATTTTACTGTTTAGGAGTTTTATTGATCCTCCTTCACAATTTTATTCATGAGACAGGAAAGTAAATCAAAATTCTATATTCCCATTAGCTTGGGCTAATTGGGAATATTACATATAGAAAAATACCAAAATGATGGAATGTGGCTCTAGGGTTGAATAACAGTTAAAACTCAATAACTGGATGGAGATGGATGAAGATGATGTCTAAATGAATAGATATCCTCCGATATATCTTTCAAGTGAAAGGCTGATCCCAACACTGAAGATCTCACCCTCCAAATCAAACACTGAAATCCACATTGCAAATGCTCACTGAAATAACACAGTCAAAGAGGGATACTGTGTTGTAGGTGATGGGAAATAAGTTGGCCTAGTGCCAAGATGTGAAATATGCTCAAGAATATTCCTGGCTGATCACTCAAGAGGAGTAATCCTTCCTCCTATGAAAAACTAGCTCTGGAAGTGGTTTTCTCAACCTCCACTACAACACCCTACAACACAACACAATAATCTATGGAAACTTTGTTGTAGCTGAAGATTGAAGCTTGGCCTTAAGCTTGAGTGTGGAAAATTAAGTGCAATGCTCCCCTAAGAGGCCTCTCAAGAAAGGAGATGGGATTCCTGTTTGGGAACACTCGGTGCTAAACAACACAACAATTTGAAGTAAACAGCTGAAGAATGAAAAATAGTCATGCAGACCATAAAATCAATAATCAATAACATAACTCACTATGGTTTCCTTGCCTTATTTATAAAAAATGTGAGCCCTCTCACCTTGGGTCCCACTCATTAGGGTTTCCACCATCATGGATTCTTCCTCCCATTCGCACTACATTGTCTCTTAATGGTGATCCACTCCCTCCATACCAGCGTTGTTGACTTGGTCAAACTTGACCTTGTCCACATGCATTAGCCCCTGTTCACACGTGAGGGTGCTTAATCCAACTATAAATATGATCCATTTTCACATTAAGAGGGATTTAATGCCTACTAAAGAGATTTATGGGCCTCCCTACCCATTTATTAATCTAACTAAATGACAAGAGAAAAATTAGTATTCCAATTAGCTGCATGCTAATTTAGGAATATTACATACTTAGTGGCAAAAACTAGGGCATCCTTTCCTTATAAGTGATGGTGCAGGCAAGCACCAGACCCTCTACCCATACCTTGGGGGATTTTCTTCGGCTGACTAGGGGCATCACCATCTCTTACGGGACATTGTGCCAGCACTCACAAGGTATCTTCTGAAGGCTCACTTACATTTGAGTGTGTGAGGATGAATAGGTCTTCTAGGATTTGAGTATCATACGCAAACAAACAAAATCCACTTTTTTTATTTCTTGATCACATAGAATTAATTTAAAGGGAAAATTTATTTTATTTTCTCTTTGTTTTATGTATGTGACCATAATTTTTCTTTGATCTTAGACTCTATCCTCTAGAATTTTTCCAAAAACCAGACCTAGTCGACTTGAGGACGGACCCAACAGGACCTCATCCATCTAGGTGTCTTTTGGACCTCCCCCCATTAGTGGGAGGGATTCGAGGTTTTTCATCATTCAGGCATCAAAGACAGAACACTGCCACCATTATTGGTTCATCTTTTATTGGGGCAGCTATAGCTGGGAACCCTAGTCGATCTCCCAACACCACACCACAAATCACTCCTCCCATGACCCCTATGGGACAGAGGAATGCATCCCATTCTAGAAGCCAGCCGAATACACAGTAGGGTACGTCAAAGATCAACCCTCTTCCTAACCAGAACTTTTTGTTTTCACACATTGTAATGGCGTCAACCTCCCAGTCACCTTTCTTAGCTTTGTTGAATCTGCCCAAATTAACCAAGCTAACGAATGACCCCATCTGACACAAACCTACATGGCCTCCCATGCCCACGAAGCTCCATTCAGATATTCCAAAGTTCAAAGGAAAGAAAATATGAAGACCTAGGTAATCATGTCATGAACTTCCACTTGTGATGCTCATCAAAAAGTATCATTGATGACGCTATTCGATTGAGACTATTTCAACGCACTCTCACAGGAGTAGTTGAGAAGTGGTACATGGAGGAGCCCTCAACTTCACATGGAACCTTTGGCACCCTCGCCACCGCATTCCTAACATATTTTTAGTTACCCATTATCCATGATTCCGGAATGGAATTATTGACACATTTTAGGCAAACCCCTGCCATCCATATCTCAGACCATCTCTATGAATGGAGGCAGCATCATAGTTTATGTAAAGCTAAACTTGATGATCGGGTTCTCTTAGATTTATTCCTGAAAGCTCTTACGGTAGAGATTTCAAAGGATGTGGTGCAGCAAAATCCCATATCCGAAGAGGACGCCATCAGCAAAGCCCAGAAGCTTGAGTTGATTTTTACATAATCAAGATGCATTTACAACATCCGGCCTAATGCCCCACGCTTGAAAACTTATCAAGAATTGCTAGGTGTGTCGAACTCTACAGACAGACTGATTGGGTCATTGACCTAAGGTTACCTAGGCAGCAATAGTCAAAAATCCGGTTACATGTACAGTTATACCCAGAACATACCACAACCTGGTTTTCAAAGTTATCATATGCCTCGGCAAAATTTGACCAATAGGGTGCAAGCGTATCACCAGGGAGGACCTTATCCTCCAGCTCAGGGGACCCAGTACACAGAAAGAAACACTGATGGAAGAGCTCCCCTCCAAAAATCAGGTGCAAACTAGGGACAACATTATGCTCAGTCCCCAACACAAGACCCTCCTACGTAGACCAATGCACTGTGAACTTTGTGCGGTCGTCCCAAAACCAACCACACCAATATAACCAGGATGACTACCCTCCTAATATAGTGAAGAAAAAAGAAAAAAGAAATCCAAAAGGGAACCCTGGACAGGGGTGAAACAACGAGCAATAGCCATAGCTATCCCAGGCTGGAGGCAACTCCAACTAGAATCAGAGCCAGGAGCCAAGCAATGCCCAACGACAGAGAAAAATTCCACCTCTTCGAAAAAACCATTCTTGTTCGATATTTGGTGAGTATGGACATTATACTCACCACTGTCCCGATCTCCCTGAGTTGAAGAAGCTACAGAGTAACCAAGGCCAAATAGGATATTCCCAGCAACTTGTTGTGATGCAGGAAATTCCCCCCCACCAAGGGATGGTAGGCACACAGTAGCAAATGTAATATCCCAAATAAGGGATTTTCTACAACAATAAGAACACCTTAAGATGTTCCTAAGTTGGAGATGCAGAAGTATAGCTCATAAAATTTTTTAGATCACATTTCCATAAATCATACATGTAGCAGCAAGAAAGATGATCCTTTCCCTCAATCAAAAGTGGGGAAAATCAACATTTCCAGCACCAAAAATGTTAATTTCTGAGATTTGCATAAAAATATGGGAAAATTACAGTGGTATCCTTTATTTCAGGTCATGTGGGACTCACATACCAAATTTCATCAGAAAGAAATGACTCTAGCTATGTTAAACAGATCTCCCGATCCCGATACAGCTCAGAATGGCCCAAATCCCATGACTTATTATATGCAGAAATTAATAAAGCTTGCATAGGGTGAATTTATGAGGGTTTTAGATGTAATATGATATAAATATCAGATATATAGTTTATTACGACAATACATGGAGAAAAACAGAGATCTAGCCTCTTTTATACAAAATGAGATAACCCGACAAGGGTTTCTTGACAAATTGAGTACAAGAGAAGTAGATCTGAATATTCAGTCAGAAAAATCACGTAGTTTACTAAAAAATTACATGAATATTACTGAAATAAGTACAATAGGGATAATAATCCCTTTTTATAGCTTTTCGGGAGAAGGGTTGGCCCTTTCCCTAAGAAACTAGTCCAAAATCAAGGTATCAAACCTTGCTGCAACTGCTCTCTGGAAAATGACGTAGTTCCAGCAAGGGATTGCACTGTAAAAGTGAAGATATTCTTTGGCCCAGTGCCAAGATTTGAAAATATTCCCAAGGGCCTCCCTTGCTGATCCTCCAATGGATAGACAAACTCTCCACTGAAAAACAAGCCCATAAATGGCTCAAAGAGATCCTCCTTTGCTGCATCCTGCAACACAACCGAACTCTAAATAGAAAATACGCTGTAGCTGAAGGAGGTAGCTTGGAAAAAATTCTAGAATGAGGAAATGTAGCTCAATAACCTCTCCTTCCTTGAGGATGAGGTATGGATTCCCAGCTGGGAACACCCTTGTGCTAAACAACACTGCAACTCTGCTAAACAACAAGAGGAAGCAAAGTCTCAACAGACCCAAGCAAATAATAATCCAAGAATGAATACAATGGTTGTCCTCCTCTCCATATATAGCAAGTGCTCCTCTCCACAATGGGTCCCATCCATATGTGCCACCTAGCCCATGCAATTTGTCCTCCATTCAAACTGCACAGTCCATCATGGAGATACAATGTATCTAGACAGTGCATGTGAATTTGGTCAAATATGACTGAATCAACATGATCCAATCCTATTAAAACCTATAGCTACTCAAACTAGCTGCTTTATTCTACCTCATTTCACATGAGGAGTGTTATTCATCCTTCTAAAGAGGTTATTGGGCCTCCCTACCCTTTTATTCATCTATCTAAAGATAAAATCAACTATAATATTCCATTTAGATGAAATCTAAAGGTTGGGAATATTACATTCCTCCCCCTTCAAAATGTTGCTTGTCCTCAAGCAAATGCAAAGGTAGAGAAAAGTTCCTCCCCTAATCTTCTTGTGGCCTCCTCATCAATAGAATCCACCATAGCTCATCATAATATGCAATAAATCTATCCTCCATGAATCCCTCCAAGTGTGTAAGAAAAAGTGTACATCATGAGAAAATGGAAGATGTAAGTCGAAATATCCTTGTTGTCCAATGGCCTCCTCAAGGTAGGAGTGATGAAAAACATGGGAAGTCTTATTCCCACTGAGTGAATTCCTCACCCATGCAATCATCCAAATGAAATGAGCCATTCTAGGTAGCTCATTAAAGAAATTTTCAACCCCCAGTTTATGCAATGTAGTGGGGCTGCATGGAGAGATTATATTCTTCCATTAAAATTGTTTCTCTCTCCATTTATGGTAAGTATGGGGTTGTTTATGTCCTTGGGCTGAAATGACATGGCCTCCAAGAATGGCCCAAGCTACCCCATCATACAATTCAGCCATGAAGTGCCTCCTCCAAGAGCTCAAGTTCTTCAAATGGCTCACCCCATGTGAAGAAAAGAGATGTGATGTGGCAGTCATGGTTTGCCCATTGCTCCTTCAGAAACATATAGCATGAATAGTAGGGATAATCACACTCCCAATGGGCATGTTCATCTTATATCCCACTCTCTGAACAAATCTTCCCATGGATATAAACATATCAGCAATATATGGAAGAAAAATACAATGAAAACAAGCTCTCAAATGACAACCGGAGAGTGAATCATAGTTCCACACATGGAACCAGTGCAGGGCATACTTTTCCTGCGTCAAAAAGCATGATAACAAGTGCTCTCCCACCCACTTTTTGTCTTCCACAATCATTTAATAAGATAGAAACATGAAAGTACAATGAGGTGTCAAAGGTGCACACCAAAAATCATGTGGCCTCCCCCACAAACCATCATTAAGGTAGCCAAAATCAATTCTACAAGTAGCTACAAGTACATCATACAAAATGCAAGAAGGGATGATCCTTCTTGGTACAACATGTTTCTCATATAAAGTAAAAAAGTACAAAACATAATTTGAAATTATACCTCGTCCACCATGTACTTGAGACCTTGAACTGAAATGGCTCAACTGGAATTCCTCCCTCACCTCCAATGAATAGGGAAGTGGATGTGACATCATCCCCATCACCATCTAGGCTGTGCATCTCTCCATACGATGAAATATATCATGCTAGATGCCCTCCCAAGTGAACATCTCTATCAAAGAAAGATATGCATCAAAGTGCATAGAAAAGAAGTCCTCATGTGCTGCATGTAGCAGCTTCTCCTTAAGACTAGAGGCTCTAGTCAAGAAGATCTTGCCATAGGAATAGATGACCACATCATCCACCATGTATCTATCATCTCCATTTGGGTCATCAAGAATCATGCAAGAACCAAGATCCTTGGAGTACTCTACCAAGAGTTGATATCTCCAATATGGATCAATCTTCCTAAGAGACAGTGCTGGTAATTTAGCATATGAAGCTCTCCTCATGCTATTGCCTACTAGTTTGACATCCCCCATGCCAAAGAAATCTTCCAAAATCTTCACCCCTCCTGAATCTGAGAGTGGTGAACCAAATGAAAAGGTGTCTCCCACCAACTCTAGATCTAGTGGCCTCCCAGGTGGAATGCCTCCATGTAATGAGACATCAATGTCAAGAGTAGACAGAATATATGGATGGATAGACTTGCCCCTACTCTCACTGTGCAATCCATCCTCCCTCTTCTATGCATCAACATTTTGAAATGGATAGGTGTGTATGCTCCTCATAAAATGATGTTGATCATCCTCTCTATCTCCTCCTTCCATCTGCATGGTTTTACAATCTCTCAACAAAGTCACATGTTGATCATAGGTTGTACCTTGATCTCCACACATGAGATCCCGAGGAATCCCTTGCAATGATACAAGAACCCCTCTTGTTGGAGCAATTTCTCCTCCTTCCTCTACATGAGGTACTAGATAATCTCTAGATGTGATAACGTTATTGCCCTCAACCTCTACAACATGAATGGGAAACCTCCCAATGATTGGATCTTGTTTTGAAAAAGGGATCTACATACCTCCTTGCTCAAGAATATGAGATAAAGGTCTTGCCTCTAGCAAGGTATGATGCAATATATCAGCCTCCTCCATGGGTTTATGAAGTGGAATGGATTTTATAGTTTCATCCATCACATGCAAGGTGTGTGTTTGTTTAAGTCTTTTTTTCTTCTCCACATGTGTTTTAGAAATATTCCCACCAATGCTTTAATAAACCTTTCATAAGAATAATTATTTACATTATTTAAAGAAAAATACTAAAATATCCACCATGCATAGGCCTTACCTCCAAAATGCAGCGCTGCACTTTGACTGCATCATCTTCAGAAATTTGGTGCTGCTGTAAAAAGGTGTCTAGTTCCTCCACCTAAGCTCTGGCTGAACATGCAGGTGAACCATAAAAATTAGATAGAAAAAATCTATCCTCATGATTGCTTCCCTTCACCTTGATCTTGAAAAACGCTGAAAAAGTAAGATGATCTCTAAACCTTTCAGTTTGAGATTCATAGCCTTGCAACAAACCACTAAGAGTTTCCCTCTTAGGCATTCCTCCGTCCTTCATCTTTCTCTTGATATATTTGGGCACTTTACTGCACTGTGCATCATGGTGTGTAGCTGCATGCTCACACTCACCATGTGCCAATCTAGATTCAGCTCTAGATCGAAACTCCTTTGGAGATCCCATCTCCATTCTTATTTTCTTTAGCTCTCCTTGAAAGCTCTGCATACATTTTGGAAGAAGCTTTATAATCCTGTCTTCCTTTCTCCCTTCACATAATGGAGCCTTTTATTTTATATCCATCTCTCCTGAAAGTATAATGGCCTGAGATCCACATGATGAGCAAAGATTGAAGCTCTGATACCACTGTAATATCCCAAACAAAGGATTTTCTACAACAATAAGAACACCTTAAGATGTTCCTAAGTTGGATATGTAGCAATATAGCTAATAAAATGTGTTAGATCACATTTCCATCAATCATATATTCAGCAACAAGAAATATGATCCATTCCCTCAATCAAAAGTGGGGAAAATCAGCATTTCCAGCACCAAAAACGTTAATTTCTAAGATTTGCGTAAAAATAGAGGGAAATTACGGTGGGATCCTTTAGCTTAGGTCATGTGGGATTCACATACCAAATTTCATCAGAAAAAAATGACTCTAGCTATGTTAAACATATCTCCCGATCCTGATATATCTCAAAAAGGCCCAAATCCCATGACTTATTGTATGCAGAAATTACTGAATCTTTCACAAAGTGATTTTATGAGGGCTTCAGATTTAATATGATAGAAATATTAGATATATATTTTATAACATCAATACATGGAGAAAAACAGAGATCTAGCCTCTTTTATACAAAATGAGATAACTCGGCAAGGGTTTCTTGACAACCTGAGTACAAGAGAAGTAGAACTAAATATTCAGTCTGAAAAATAATGTATTTTATTGCAACATTACATGAATATGAATGAAATAAGTACAATAGGGATAAAAATCCATTTTTCTAGCTTTCCGGGAGAAGGGTTGGTGCTTTCCCTATGAAACTAGTCCAAAATCAAGGTATAAAACCTTGCTACAGCTGCTCTCTAGATAAGGACGTAGTTCCTGCAAGGGATTGAACTGTAAACATGTAGATATGCTTTGGCCCAGTGCCAAGCTGTAAAAATATGCCCGGGAGTCTCCCTTGCTGATCCTCCAATGGATAGACAAGCTCTCCACTGAAAAAAAAAGCCCAGAAATGGCTCAAAGAGATCCTCCTTTGCTGCAACCTGCAACACAACCCAGCTCTAAATAGAAACTGTGTTGTAGCTGAAGGAGGTAGCTTGGAAAAAATTCTGGAATGAGGAAATTTAGCTCAAGAACCTCTCCTTCCATGATAATGAGGTAGGGATTCCTGACCGAGAACACCCTTGTGCTAAACAACACTACAACCCTGCTAAACAGCAAGAGGAAGCAAAGTCTCAACAGACCTAAGAAAATAATAATCCAAGCATGAATAAAATGGTTGTCCTCCTCTCCATATATAGCAAGTGCTCCTCTCCACAATGGGTCCCATTCATATGTGCCACCTAGCCCATGCAAGTTGTCCTCCATTCAAACTGCGTAGTCCATCATGGAGATACAATGTAGCTAGACAGTGCATGTGGATTTGGTTGAATATGACTAAATCAACATGATCCAATCCTATTCACACCTATAGGTGATCGAACTAGCTACTTTATTCTACCTCCTTTCATTCTAGAAAATAGGTGTAGAGGGCGGTGTACCTCGGTTCCAGCTTCCACTCTTGTTCGGTGCCCTGGATCATGCAAAGGGACTCCTTATTTCCCTTTGACTTGATTGTTTCTCGGCTCCAACTCATTTTAGCATGATCGAGATCCATATAATTGATGGTCCAGTGATGTAGCAGCTGATATCAGTGCTTCCTACATGTGTGTGAGATGTCCCAACCCTCATAAGGGGGTGGCCCTACAGGTAGCCCCCCACATGCCCGGATGACCTCTTTGTCACAGCCTTCGATGCAGCACCATATATTTGATGATGTCGGCCTTAGCCGCTTGCAGCGCCTCTTTGATTTGCATGTATTAGTCATATTTTGCAAACCCTTCCCCATTTATAGGGGCATTAGAGTTGTATTTGTATCTCCTGTACTCAGATATTATTGTATAAGTCCTGGCTGTTATCCCAGGCACAACATGTACGTGGGATTCATCATTATATCTTTTATCTGGCTCATGTTTATGCCAGCATGTACTTTACAGTTTGGTCCATTGTTTACTGGATGCACTATTCTTTTGTACTTTGTCTCGGCGGGCATAGGTATGCCTCCTTGGCCACCTTTAGCACAGGTACCCATTCATAAAAAGAGACTTGTTGCACCTGTAAGTCTCGTCTCCTCAGGGTCTAGTTCTTCAGCACATTAGTCTACCTTACATTCCTCTCTTTGACTTCCCTTTTAATGTCTGCTGATTGAGTTCTTACAACGTACTTCGGTCATACGATTTTCTCCTAACACTCGCATGCTGGGGGGCAATCTGTTACACCATTTTTTGGTCATCTAACCTATTATCATTAGATGGACCCAAGTACACCATGTAAGGCCAATTTTACCCCATGTAAAATTTCTTTCAATATGTAAAATAACTTAATAAAACACATTTATTAGGTTGTTTATGGTCTAAATAGGAAACCCCAAGGGGAAATATTAAAAAAATCTACATTTGTTTGGTTTTCCTCATGGAATAATTAATTAAATAGTAATTTAATTATTATTCCTGGTCATATTTAACCCAAAACAAGGAAATTAATTAGATAAATCCTTATTTATCTTATTATTTTCTAGGAATAATTATTAAAACCTTATTTAAATAATATTCCTTTTTAAATTTGACTAAATCATTTTTAAATAATTGAATAAATCATTATTTATTTAATTATTATTCAACCACTTCCTTAAAATGATAAATAAATCATTTATTTATTTATTATTTACAAATAAAGGGATTTGACCCAAGTCAAATTCCTTTCCCCTCCAACAAATATAATAAAATATTCCATAAAAGGTGGATCTAGATTTGGTTAATATTATTTTAATCATGTACCAAGATCTATAATGACCTAATATTTTGTTATAAATAGAAGGATTTTTCCTACCATTCATCACCTTTTGTTGCCTCTTAGATCACTCTGGATCTATACACTTGGTCTGACTTTGAGCCATTATCATTGTCATATTTTCTATTATTTGCTTTGTGAGCTCCCTTTGAGTTCTATGTTTGTCTGGGTTTTCCACACCAACAAGAGAGAGAAATTCTAGATCTGAAGTGCTGAGGGCTTCCAAGAACCCATCCCATTGAGGAGAATTGGAAACACCTTTCTTGTTTTCCTCCCGGGTACCATTAATATAAAATCCTTCAAAAATATTTTTCTTGTCTTTTCTATTGGATGCATGGAGCAAAACCTTATTTTTACTGCTTAATGTCTTTTTATGCATAGATCTAGATTTTTGTAGCATTTTTCTTGATTAACTAATTGCAGATCTGAAGATATTAGAAGCCATATTTTGCTGTTAGGGTTATTTGTTATGCACAGTTAAAAGGATATTTTTTCGTACAATTACAATAAGGATTCATCCTAACATTATTCGTCCTTCTAAAAAGGTTATTGGGCTCCCTACCCTTTTATTCATCTATCTAAAGATAAAATCAACTATAATATTCTATTTAGATGAAATCTAAAGGTTGGGAATATTACGGAAAAATACAGACGACTCCAAGAAAAGTAGCCATGAAATCTACATGAATGGTGAGGAGATGTTTTTCCAAGCACGGAATTGCAATTAAGACACCCAACCAGACACTAATACATCAGGGGCAAGTACCAGTGCACCGACTGGACCTTTGACCATTTCAAAGATTCCTATCAAACGATTGCCAAAAATGGTGAAGGGACACACTAGGCAAGTAGGAAAATACTCCAAAGCGGCCCATAATTATAGTATCATGGATGATTTAGCACAATCTCCCACTGCTACGTCAGATTTGGGAGAATTGTAGTTGTTACACAACAATTTTTCATCGTCCCTGCAATCCCCCATCTCGCACATTGGAGGGCTCATTCCATGACCTGTGAGCAGTGACATAACCTAAAAACACTTTCATGGCATTCCCCTAGACATGGAATTTCATTCCCTTGAAGACATCTCCTTGTGAAAAACCCTAAAAATGGCCTTTTCATCCTTGGCACGACTAGCCAGTGTTATACTCGCACCAATCGGGGAAATCCCCCAAAGAGGGCGCGCCAATTGGTGCTCTGTCTCAGAGTTGCACTCACGCCAGGCTTAATAAAGGGTGTTTTTTAAAAATAAATGGTGGAAGATTGACTTTAACCAACTCCTAAACTGGTCTCTAAATTGAGTTGGGACGTTTGGCTCTGGATTTCCATGTAGAGGAAGTAGTTTTCCACCTCTCATGGAAGCTTCCTTGAGGATAGGGCCAATCCCATGATTGTAGGGATCCCAATTCCTCTTCCACCATCTATATAAGCTTGCCATTTCCCTTTGCAAGCTAGTCTCCAAGAGCCTTCATAGCCTAAAGAATGTTGCAAGAGCTCTGATAGTCCTCATAGTGCCAAATCCATAGCAAGGAGATTGACGATAGAAGAGAGAGGCTTGTCTCCATTCCCGACAAGCTTTACCGAGATGTATTTCGCTGACGACCCGCCGAAGGAAGGTTCAGCGTCAGAGCCAGGTTGTATTTTCCTTTGTATGAATTAATGATAAGTGACTATTGGTTATGGTTCCACTCGTATTGTTCATTATGATCATGAGTTGTGTCTTCTCTTACTGATACATAATTTCATATATCGGGTTTGACGCTTGTGTTTGTCGTGTTTCTTGTGTGTGCAAGTGTTCGATCACGGCGAGCGAGAGGATTGTGATCTGCTAGAGCAAGGAAACGGGAGCGCCATCTTCTCTACGAACCACAACATTGGACTTGAGGTAAGCCTTCTTCGCAAGTTGGTTTATTGTAATTAGGAACCTGCGCCTTAGCGTGATACGATTGTCGCTAGACCTGATCTGGGCTAGTAGGGATCGCCTTTGTTTGTAGAGGGGATTTACCTCTACAAAAAATTGGCGACTCCATTGGGGATTTAGCTTGTTGTTTGCCTTATAAACTACAGATGGAGCCTAAAGTTAGCTAGATAGCCTTCAAAATTCTCTTGCTCTGCATTAACAAAAGTAGATGAATGCTGCTTCAGTCAATCTCCGGTTTAGTTTATGAACTAAACACTTGGATTATTGTCTTGTCTTTCGGTTGATTCTTGACTTTGCCTTCTTGATCAGCTCTTTTGGCTGGCTCTTTTTGTGAGTTTGGCTTTTGGTTTGAGCTTCAACATCACTGGTCTTCATCTTGGATTGCTTTTTTTAGTTTTGCATAGAAAACTTGACTAGCGCGCTTATTAGTGTGACAGTCGCGCCAATTGGCACTAGTTGTCAATTTACTACTCGTGCCAATCCTGTTATGGCGCTAGTTTTAGCCTGACAGTCGCGCCAGTGCTATGGAGTACTAGGGTTTGCTTAGTTTTGAGCTCTCTAACCTTGATCTGTGATTTTGGTCTCATTTTTTTGACTACCTGAGTGTTCTGGAGCCTTGTTTGAATAAATGTGACCTCCATCCTTTGGTTGTTTTCCCGTTTCTATCGATTTTACATATTAGCCCTAGGGCATCTAGGTGCTATTGTGCGTCAAGCCTCCCTTGGGAGTTTTGGGTCTCTGTCTGTTCAGTCAGCTTTGTGATTGCTTCTCTGCACCCGTTTGGTGGTTGTCTATCATTTTATTGCGTTATTTGAGTGATTGACTCTTTCTTCATTCGAATTCCGCCTTGTCTCATTTTGGGCCTAGATTACATGGTTCATTTGAGTCTTTGGGTGTCTTTTGATTTGAGGGATTTTTTGTCGATTTGAGATCTGATTGTGTGCTTGCATTGAGTGAAATTTGATTGTTTTTCTCTTTTGCTATCGCCTCTCAAATTTCTTGTCTCGTTAGTTTTCATTTTGTTAGTGCATTTTTCTCTAAAACATTGAAAATACAAAAAATCTCTTTTTCTTTGGATTAGTTAGTGTGAATTAAATATTTTCGGTGTTATTAGTGATTAGTAACTTTGAAAGAAAAGCTTTTAGTTTCCATTAGCTGCATTAGAGATATCATTGGTTGTTGTCTGGTCATTTTGTTATGGTGTGAAAAGCTCTTAACTCTCTCGTAATTAGCTTTCATCGAAAAAAATTATATACTGTGGCATGTAGTGTGCATTTAGGCGATTTTGAGACATAACGCTCGCTAGGGATTGAAAACTGAAACATAATTGAAGATAAACATTAAAATTTATTCAATTTACACTAAGGCAACATTGAAACATTAAGGGACTTATGCTCCCCATACCATCGTGTATATAAAGGGAGACCCCACTAGGTTTCTATCATTTATCCATAGGAAGCTGATTTTACTACCCTATATCCATGATACACCGGACATAGCATTCGGGGAGATTTACTGCACATACGTTAAGTCCTTGGTTGATTTCTTTTTCATTTTGAAACCAAGGTGTATATTGCAGTTCACGGTTATTTGGTACACCCTTTGCCTAGCATTCCTGAGTAGTCATTTTGATCTTATCTAACTCCCTAAATTTGAAAAGATCACCAAGTGCTTGTCCTTTCACGCTTGCTTCAAAATTGAAAGAGATAGAGTCATCTTTCATCCGTTTCTCGAATCTTAAAACATGAAATGGTGAAGTTTCTAAGTTTCAATGTCGTAAAATAAATCACCTGCGATCACATGCCCTGTTAGATTTTGCTTGTTGGCCGTTTGATTGTGTGCCTTGGTTCTTTTTTAGCCCATGTGTTTTGTTTGATATTTTCCTTTCATCATTACTATCACAGTGGCGGAACCTTCAATTTCGTCTACTAGTAGTCCATATACCGACGATTCATCAGAGGTCTCGCAATCCTCTGCTGAACCACAACAACCCATCATTTTCGAGTTTCCTGACGGGGGACCGCTTCTGTCTGAGCTTCCCTTTGGAGGACTAGTTGAGTTCAATTGGCCCTTTTATGACCCTTGGTCTGGATTTGGAGTAGGGGAACATTTCCCTCCTCTTACATTGGGTTCGCATTTTTTAGCTGTTGTTATTCCTCCTAGTCCTTGCCGTCTGTTACGAGGTCTAGCGACAGGTTCAAAGATGAGTGAATCCAACCATTCTCCTAGCGAGGAAATCCCCACATCTGGTGAATATTACTAGCTATTCCCAGAAGTAACACCAAATTTATTCCCAGAATACAACCCCGAATCATCTGTTATGTCTTCGCCCGGTCCCTCACTACCAGCAGGGTATAGATCCTTAGGTCAGATTATCGCCGCCACTGCCTCTATGGCGGTATCAGCTCCTTATACAAGGCCAGTTATTCCTTCACTGGGGATGTCTCCTTGGACACCCATCACGTCATCCCCCCAGGTCACTTCTGTACTCATCAGGCCCACTATTTGTGTGGCTGCATCTACACCTACTGTTACCACTCAGTCCGTAAGGACCACATCGCTTCCCAAAGATGTATATATAGCTTCTGCTATGCCGAAGAACATTTCTCCTGAGGAGTATCAATTTTCCCTACAAAAATTGAACCTCGAGGTCGGACAATCCTCTCAAGATCCCAACCGCTCGTATTTTTCTCATTATGCACAGGATGGTACACCCATGTATGTTTTTCCATATCAGTACGATGAGTACAGGAATCCTTTATGTTTACCCGCTCCTGAGGCTCAACTTCATGCTCAGGGTTTACCATATAACCAGGCTGGGAAGTCTTATAACCCGCAAGGACAACTTTTTCAAGGCCAACCTTCGGGCCAGCCTGGCTATCTTTATGACCCGCAAGGTTACCCTGCGGGCCATCAGGGGCCATTATACGGTCTGCAAAGACATTAATACAACCCTCCAGGTCAACTTGTGCAGCCTCTTCCTGGAGTCCAACCGGAGCAACCTCAAGGACTCACAGGTCAACTGGGGTACCAACTCAGGCCGGTATACGGTCCTGGGGGGAAATTCCAACCTTCCCAACCCATGCAACCTCAGTATCCTATTGCTCCAAATGTTTCACATCAGCAAGGACCATCTTATGGTCCTGCTGCAAGTCAAACCGATTACCAGCCACCATCTGGCTCCATTCCACCACCAGGCCAGTCGGCCCATCCGGTAAAACCTGGTGCTCCACGACACCCAGGCCAACCTGCGCAACCGGCACAACCTATTCATCCTTGTCAACCTGTTCACCCAGGTCAGCCTGTTTAGCCAGGTCAGCATGTTCAACTAGGCCAGCCTGCATATCCTATCAACCCTTCTCAACATCCAATTTACTCGATGCCACAACCGAATTAACTGGTGCATCCTAATTATCGCCCTCAGTAGGGTCCCACCTATCAGTATCCCGCTCAACCTCAAGGCGGTTACTACCCTCATGGTCAATCTCGACCGACTTATAATCCGCCCCAAGGTTCACATTATTACACTCAACAACCTGGCTACACCTATACTCAGCAGCCAAATCGACAGACTGCTCAAATGGGGCCGACATACAATTAGGTTCCATACTCTGGTTATCAAGCCCCGTACACTGGTTACCAGCAACCAAATCATACTAGTTATACGCCCTATACCCCCTACGGTCATAATCCTTCAGGACAAAACCCATGGGGGCAAGGATAAACTCAACCAGCATGGAGTACAGGTACAGGTCCTTATCAAGGGCCTGACATGTCGTTTAATCCGCAATTTCCATTCTTAGCTACCTTGGAGTTACCAGACGTTTCTAAATTAACCAATGATCTGATTCTTCATAATCCTTATTGGCCTCCGGTTCCGACCAAGGTACCCGATGACCACCCTAAGTTTGAAGGTAAAGCTGGTGAAGACCCCCAAGCTCATGTAATTACCTACCATTTGTGGTGTTCGTCTAATTATTGGGTCGATGATTCAATTTTTCTACGTCTCTTCCAGCGCACTCTTACCGGTGCTGCCGCTAAGTGGTATATTGAACTACCCCGTGCCATCTTTCAGGATTTCAATACTTTAGCAATGGATTTTCTCACCCACTTTCAGTTACCGGTTCACTACGAAGCCGGGACACATCTCCCCACTTCCTTGAAGTAGGATAAAGCCACCCACATATCCGATGATATTCATGAGTAGCGACGTCGTCGTAGGCTGATCAAGTTTGATATACCTGATCAACTACTAACTCATTTTTTCACCACGTCCTTCATTAACAAAATCGCTCAGGATATTGCTATGGGGGCATGTGTGACTGAGGAACAAGCCATTGCGCGTGCCCAGTATCTTGATCTAGTATACTCTCAGTCCGGCATGCTGTATGATATTTTGACTAATGCTCCATGCCCATGAACCTTTAAAGCTCCACCTACCCTAGCAGTGGATGGTGTTATTGGTTCTGTGTCTCAAAATTATCGAAAATATTCGAATGGGAAGCAGAAGTAAAATTCTTCCAGTAATTCTGCTCTTCCCGCCCCTCCAGACTTTGGCAAAACTGCGGAGGTCAACGCCATTCAGGCTAATCCTATAGAGAAAGCCTCCAAAGGAAAAAATAAGGGCAAAGGAAAATCCAAACCTGATGCCCAAAAGTCAGAGTCTTCTAAACCTCGTAGTGATGACGGTTCCCAACGTAAACCAAAGTACCCCTGCCTTATCTTTGAAGGAGATCACTACACCAAAGATTGTCCTCGACGATCTAAAATTATTCAACTCCTGAAAGGCTCCAAAGGGACTCCGGCAGTTATTAAAGAACCATTACCATCTCAGCAGACCCAGATGGTTGAGCAGCCCTCACCATCTGCACCATTTGGGTCCTAGGTCTTTATGATGAATGGTGCTGCACCTGTCTCAATTTCCACGCATTCGAAGGACTACGCTGGATCGCGTCAGGCAGCTGGGAAGGAAGTTGTGGATGGCCCACCTCCTCCTCCTCCTGTCTCCAGTTCTTTGGAAATTGAGAAGCCTACTGTTGAACCTGTTGTGAGGCCACCTTCTAAAGGTGTTCTGCGAAGATCTTCCTACAACCCAAATGCCCGTGCCGCTCAGCACTACAGTATTGTTGAGGATTTGGCACAGGCGCCTTCTGCTATGTCTGCATTTGAAGTTCTTCAAAGTTGCCCATCACAACAGAAAGCTTTGTTGTCTGCGATCGGTGGAATCGATCCCGCCGATTCTAGTCTTCTCACCTTCGACTTAGAAAATTTTACCCCCCGACTTCCACATCAAATCGCTCTTGTTATTCAAGTCGGGATCAATGGTCTTAACATCCATTGGGCCATTGTGGATGAAGGTGCCTCCACCTCTGTCATGTCATCCGCCTGTTGGAAGGCCATTGGCTCTCCGACTCTTTCATCATCCCCCAATGCCTTAGAAGCATTCGATGGTCGGGAATCCAAACCCCTAGGTGTTCTCGAGAGTTTGCCAATTATGTTACAAGGGAAGACAGTCAACGTAGAAGTAGAAGTGGTTGACGCCAAACTTAACTAAAATCTACTTCTCGGCCGCAGTTGAACTCACGCCATGCTATGCATGCTATCCACCCTCTTTCGACTTTTGAAGTTCCCTCATGAGGGCAAAATCGTTACTATGGATCAGTTGTCTTTCTTCACCTCCACCTCTGAGAACAATGTTCCTTACGTGGATAAGATCCCCAATCCCCCCGAGAGTGTAGGACCCGGTCTCTTCAAGGACCCCGTCCTCATGGGTATTTTTCCCACGCCACCACCACACACCGTTCAAGTTAATATGGTCTCTAGGTCTGATGACCCATGGATCATCCCTTCACCTGAACAGGTGACCGATTTTGGAGAATCGATGCCCTTAATTCCAGTAGATATTAATTACTGTGAAATCGTCGCCGCATCTGATCCTCCTCCCTCTTGACATGCTCCCTCGAGCAAGGCTTTAGATATCTACTCTCAATCCCCCTGGCTTGGCAAGGCAGACTCGCCTGATCCTCTTAAAGAGACTTTCCCTTATGACGAAGCCATTGTTGAAACAATGTCTCTTGAGGAGCTGCCTTGGAGCGATGGACATCATCGTTCCTCCTTCATGCCCAACCTGGGGGCAATGTCAGATTGTCTAGAGCACTTTGGATCTCAGGTTATTACTCCACCTCTCCAGACACCCATTTTGACTCATGAGGTTCTTTCGGAAGGAAACCTGAGCAACATTACCCAAACCATTCTGATCGACATCTCCATCAAACCGGGGATAGTTGAGAACATACATGTGGGCGTAACTTGTTCTCCTGATGAGATACGAGATTATACTGATCTTTTCCGTGAATTCAGAGACGTGTTCGATTGGTCCTATGAGGAAATGCCCGGGATTGATCCTAGCATAGTAGTGCACGAGATTCCTACCAATCCTGGTGTGAAGCCCGTGCGCCAATGCCAATGCCCATTGCATCCTCACAAAGCCGCTGCCATTAAAGCAGAAGTTGAAAAATTTCTGAACACGGGCTTCATTTACTTGATTCCCCTCATAGAATGGGTCTCAAACATTGTCCCTGTATATAAGAAATAGGGCACTATAAGAGTGTGTGTTGATTACCATGATATTAATCGAGCCTGTCCTAAGGAAAATTAGCCCACTCCTTTCATAGATCAAATCATTGATGAATGTGCTGGGAGTGAGATTTATTCCCTAATGGACGGCTTTTTGGGTATAATCAGATAAATATTTTACCTGCTGATCAACACAAGACTGCATTCATCTATCCGTGGGGTACATTTGCTTATAAAAAGCTCCCATTCGGCTTGAATAACAATGGAGCTACTTTCTAGCGTGTTATGTCTTACGCATTCCACGACATACACCATATCGTTCAGCCTTATCTGGATGATTTGCCAGCTCACTCAGCTCGGCGAGAGGACCATCCCGAACACCTCCGCCAGATTCTTCTTCATTGTCGATGCTATAATATCTGGCTTAACCCTCATAAATGCGTCTTTTGCATGGATTCCGGCTGTCTTTTGGGGTTTATAGTCTCCAAGGATGGGATTCGCCTTGACCCTCTAAAGGTCGAGGCTATTGCTAATCTCCCATCACCCTCCTCATTACATCAATTGTAGAGTCTGCAAGGAAAAGTTAATTTCCTTCGATGCTTCATCCCAAACTACGTGGAAGTGGCCAAAGGGTTCATGCGTCTTTTAAAGCAACACGTTCCCTTTCGCTGGGATGAGATTTCTCAGCGATCCTTTGAGAAGCTTAAGACGTTACTTGTTAATGCTCCGTTGCTTCGTCCTCCAAACTATCACTGTGATTTCACTCTATATTTGGCCGCCAAATTTAGCACCATGGCTATGGTTCTGGTGCATGATGACGATGATGGAAATGAACATGTTTTTTATTATCTCTCACAGAATCTTCTCGACACAGAAACACATTATTCTCACGTCGAGAAATTGGCATTAGCCACAGTGTAAGTTGTGTAGCGTTTCTGCCACTACATCCTGCTGCATACAACAACTGTGGTTTCGGATTGCAACCCCATGACACACATTCTATCTCAAAAATTATTGGGGGGAAAATACTCTAAATGGATCGTTATCCTTCAGGAGTTCGACTTAGATTTTACCACTTCTAAGTCGACCAAATCACTGGTTTTTGCGGATCTCATTTGCTCCCTCCCGACAGACTCCACTCCATCTCACTCTGAGGAACATATCCTGGATGAAACCCTCTTCCTTATCAGTACTCGAGATCCATGGTATGGAAATATTATTATGTATCTTCAAACATCAACGTTCCAGTCTGAGTTGACCAAAGATGCCCGATGTTGGATTCGGCATCACTCTTAACCCTACCGTATTGTAGGAGATACTTTATACCGCGTTGGAGTAGATTCGGTGCTCCGCTGGTGCCTCACCCTGGAGGAGGATGAAAGAGTCTTGAATGACTATCACAGTGGTGCTTATGGTGGTCACATGTCCAGATATGCCACCGCCTAGTAGATTCTACGTGCGAGCTACTTCTGGCCGTCGATATTCAAAGACTGTATTGTTGCAGTCCGAAAATGTCATGCGTGTCAGGTTTTTCAGTGCAAGATGCACATGCCACTTCTTCCTCTGCATCCTGTCATTACTGTCATCCCTTTTGCAAAATGGGGCATATATTTCATGACGTGTAACCCTCATTCATCCAGGAAGCATGCATATATAATCGTCGTTTTCGACTACTTTACTAAGTGGGCCGAAGCGATGCCTACACTAGCCGCCGATGGTAAGACAGCTGCCCAGTTTATTTTCAACCACATTATTGCATGTTTCGGGGTCCCTCAGGCCATTGTTACCGATCATGGCACTCATTTTCGAGATTACATGATGGCCGACCTGACATCAAGATTGGGCTTATGACATGATAGCTCAACGCCATATTACCCCCAGACAAATGGCCAGGTTGAGGCTGTAAACAAAGTTTTGGTAACTATGCTTCAATGGAAAATTGGTATACATAATTCCAATTGGCATCTCCAATTTTTCTCGTCTCTATGGGCCTACCGAACGTCAGCAAAGAGTGTGACAGGATTCACACCTTTCCAATTGGTGTATGGTCTGGAAGCAACTCTTCCAGTTGAGTGCGAAATTCCTTCTTTAATGTTGGCTATGGAACTTTTGCCCGACACTTCTCCTGAAGAAGAGCATCTCTTGTATTTGGAACGGCTAGACAAAACCTGCCGCTTGGCTGCTTTAGTGATTGAAGCACAGAAGAAGCGGGTCAAAGCCTAATTTGATCAATCTGTATCTCCACGTTCCTTTGTTGAAGGGGACCTCGTCCTCCTATACGACCAAGCGCATGACAAACTTGGAGCAGGAAAGTTCCAACTGATGTGGCATGGGCCCTACATTGTAAAATGAGTATTAAAAAATGGGGCTTATGAGCTCATTGATTATGAAGGAGTTCCATTGGCGCAGCCTAGAAATGAGTTCTACCTTAAAAAATATTATGCTTGAAGTTATTTTTGGTGTGGTGTGTGTACATAGGTGTGTATATTAATTTTTGTGCATGTGTGGTGTGGTGTGTGATGTAAGCATCTTTCTGCTAATCGGGTCTTCCTGATTGTGCAGATGTCTATTACTTCATTTGTGGGATTCGCAGATGATGCCTCCCGCAGTACCAGGACTTTGTCCTCGGTAGCCTGGGTAATCTATGATCCTGCTGGTGAGTTGGTTAACATGCAAGGTGTTTGTCTGTCGACCTCAACATTTTTGAATTACTTGTGTATCTAGACTCACAACTTGTAGTTTTACAGCTTAATGGTCATTATTCAGTTAGAAACCCATCCATTTTATGTCTGTATCTACATATTCGTCTACTGGAAAGAAATTTTGATTATATCACATATCAGCACATACCCAGACATATGAATACATTAACAGATGCAGTAGCTAATACGGTTTTAGATAGAAATTTGCGCAATTTATAAACAAAAACATCATCACATGTAAAAAGATCCATCCAGAAATAGGTATATATATAGGTGTCTAAATGTTTAAATAGTGTGCATCACATAAAATAAAAAATATACATGTTCGTCTTAATACAGCCGGAGACGACATGTCTCTCAAAAAATATGCATGAAAAGTTGTAGATGTCTAATCTACATGGTGCTCATGGTAACAAGCCGCTGCACGCACTAAGCGTCTCAGTAGTCGGTGGAGGTGAATAGGCACCCCCACAGTGTGTCGTTGGTATACTAGCAGAACATATGCTAGCTGTGCATAGTCCGAGATCCCTCGGGCAATGCCCTCTAGGTTCTGGATCAGTTCGCCCCCTTCGCCACCCTCATCCTGAGGATCATTTGTGACATGGGTCCTCTGCGCAATGGGCGACATGCCCGCGGGCCTCTCTGGGCCGACATCTGCATACACATAAAACTGTCATTAGAACGTAAATGTATTACCAAAAAATCATAAAACATAAATATCAAAAAGAGTATCATACCCAACTCCTCATCCCAATCCTCGCCCTCCGGGAGCGGAAGATCGAGATCTCCGGTGAAATCGGTCCCAGCATAGGGCCAATCCTCGACCACAATTAGTTGTCGCCGTAACCACCCAAAGAACTCCGGCCTCCAGGACATCTGTTGGCCTCCTCCTGACCTGGGCATAAGTGCTGCCCAGCGAGCCATCCTCGAATCTCTCTGTATCGGCTCGGCAACTATGGCCCCTTGGCCCTGGAAAATGGGTAGTCGTTCCAGGATGAACAACACCAAAATGGAACCGTAGCCAAACTTCTTTAGTTTGACTTGCTTGCATCTTGTCAGCTGCCTCTTGATATTGCTCATCACTGCAGTAGCCCAATCGAATAATGTGGGGTTCATATACTCGGAGGCTAGTATGAGTTGGGCCTTGGTTGCCTCATGTGGAGCTTGCGATCTTGCAGCTTGTGTAATGGTGTGTAGCACTACTCTGAGTGCTGGATCACGGACAGTGTGGATGTCCACCTTCCCGCTTCCCGATCCGGCCCGTGCCCCTGGGCACAGCCTCACCATTACTTGTTCCATATTTTCTCTGGAAGGTCTGCTGCTTTTCAAAATGGGTACTGGGCCTCTGCGCGACAGCCCGGTTATGAAATACATGTCAGAAACCTCAAGTTCCAATACTTGGTCTCGAAGTTTAAAAACTTCCTCATTTTCATGCCATATGCTGACCAAGTACTGTAGCAGCTCAGGGTGAGCTCGTATACATGGAGTAAGGAAGAACTTTTTGAGTCCACAGTTCCTTAGTGCATTCATACAGGCTTCGTTTTCCATAGCCATTTCATCTTCCTCCCCATGTTCCCTCTCCTTCCATTCGATGACCATTGTGTTCGTATATCTGCATCAACACAATCAAAAATGCTTTGTTAGATCTCTAGTGCATTTGAAAATCCACATGGTAAACTCACATTTTGAAAATTTTAAGCGGAAAATTTATTTGTGCCATTGGCGCGACCCCTTCGTAAAGAAATGTCCATTGGCACGGGTCCATGCCCGATACCCGCGCCAATGGAGCGAGCCCTAAAATTTTAAAAGGGTCCCTCCAGAAGTCTAATGCACAATGGAAACTCATAAAAATGGATTAAAATGGAGCTTAAGGGAACGCATTTTACCTGGAACAAACAAGGAGCTGAATGACGTCCCGGATCAGTCGCAATCACTGCTGCAAGTTTGCACACAAACAGACCACTGTTGCTCTCCAGTGAGTTAAAAAAGTAAAAGTAAATTGGTTTTACCATTTGAAGCCTATTTATAAATTTTAAGTCAAAATTAGGTTTTAAATGTCATTTTTCTCAATATTTTGATATATTTTGTCGAAAAATGGATTTTACACTTGCTTTTATGTGCAGCGACAGGTTTTTACGCGACTTGGACAGTGATACGAGTTGTATTTTATACTTTTTCGGACTCGGTAAAAACACGAAAAAGTCATTTTGGAATCATATTTCAGCTCTTTTCTGACTCTCTAAACATGAAAAGATTCTTGAGTCCCTTGTCATTTTGATCTCGTTAATGTGGTTACGAAACGACATCTACCCAGTATATGTTTACCCCTTTTTTGGGCTAGGATAGATTACTTAAGAAAAAGGAATACCCTAGCCTATCGTGACTAGGAGGTTTCCTCAGACATAGTTTTCTACCTTTTCAGATTTGAGGAACTATCTACAAAAAGGGACTATTGGAGTTTACTTTTTTGCTGTCTTTTCAAACTCTCTAAACATGAAAAGAAGCCGAGTTCTTCCTTTATCAGAATCGTTAAACCCTGATGATATCGGATCCAGTTGTAATGATGATATTCGAGTTCCTCCTTCCTAAGGCTTGTTAAATGTACTAGGATGGATTCGTCTGAGGGACGAACTTATATGACAAGCATATGCTATCCCCTTCAAGCTTGTTTCCAAAAATAATTGGGGTACTCGCCAGAAATGGTGGGGGAAAATGGAACCAGCATCATTTTCGTGTCGGCAGTATGTCACTCTTGAACATGGCACTTGTCAGAATTCGTGTCGAGTTGGGGACATCTCATCTCGTTTTTCACTTGCCTCCACGGGTTTGGGTGATCCTTTTTTACCTCTCATCTACTCTTTGACTCGTCATCATGACCTCTGATATTTTGATGTCAAATACTGCCAAATCCACTGTCGTGTCACCCATATGTTTAAGATAAGTTGACCTCTGCAAATTTCAACCTTCCTTTGATTCTCATCTGATCATGAGTCACAAAGACATTATGTTCCTCTGTCTCGTGTTGATGATGTGGGAAACACTATGGCCCACCTTCGATCAAGGTCACTTCCTGTCGACTTCAGCTCATTATCCAGGAAGCTGATCTAGAGACTCCCTTCTAGTACCTTGGAGCCTACATGCCTCAATGGCAGGTTCTTCACATTCGACGCAAGGTTTTCTTCATTGACCTTCGATCAGATGATTCTGCGGATGTTCGACACCAGCTCACTATTCACACTCCGTGGATTGTACCTATAGTACCTTGAGGGCCATTGTCACTATTGGTGGTACCTCTCACGTTTGTTAACATCTTTCATCATTGGCTGGTAATCAAGCGATGTTCTTGCATGTTCGACTTCATCTCACTTATTCTCATGCTTGAACTTGTACTTTGTTCGGGTCGAGATGGAGCGCAAGACCCTGGATTTTGTCTGTTAGAATCTAGGCTACGATTATGTGGATTAATATGATTGGTTACATGACTCATTCATTGGATGGCTGTGACCATACCTGAGTCTATTTATCAATCCTCACTGGATGGCTGCGTCCATACCTCGGATCTGGATTATTGTATACTCTATTATGGATGGCTGCGCCCATACCATATATATCATGTATATTGAGATATCAGTTGTACTTCTCTACGCAGGTTATCTAATGGTGGTGTTTTCAGTTGGACACGTTCTTGTAAAGAATTTCACCCCTCTCTCTCATTTGCACCTCATGCTTTAGGGGGCATCTGTTACACAGCAATTTGTCACCGTCCCTGCAATCCCCTATCTCGCACATTGGAGGGCTCATTATGTGACCTGTGAGCAGTGACATAACCTGAAAACACTTTCATGGCATTCCCCTAGACATGGAATTTCATTCCCCTGAAGACATCTCCCTGTGAAAAACGCTAAAAAATCCTTTTCATCCTTGGCACGACTAGCTAGTGTTATACCAGTGCCAATGGGGGAAATCCCCCAAAGAGGGCACGCCAATTGGCGCTCTGTCTCAGAGTCGCACTTGAGCCAAGCTTAATAAAGGGTGTTTTTTAAAAATAAATGGCGGAAGATTGACTTTAACCAACTCTTGAACTAGTCTCTAAATTGAGGTGGGACGTTTGGCTCTGGATTTCCATGTAGAGGAATTAGTTTTCCACCTCTCATGGAAGCTTCCTTGAGGATAGGGCCAATCCCATGATTGTAGGGATCCCAAATTCTCTTCCACCATCTATATAAGCTTTCCATTTCTCTTTGCAAGCTAGTCTCCAAGAGCCTTCATAGCCTAAAGAATGTTGCAAGAGCTTTGATAGTCCTCATAGTGCAAAATCCATAGCTAGGAGATTAACGATCGAAGAGAGAGGCTTGTCTCCATTCCCGACAAGCTTTACCGAGACGTATTTCACTGACGACCCGCCGAAGGAAGGTTTAGCGTCAGAGCCACGTTGTATTTTCCTTTGTATGAATTAATGATAAGTGACTATTGGTTATGGTTCGAATTGTATTATTCATTATGATCATGAGTTGTGCCTTCTCTGACTGATACATAATTTCATATATTGGGTTTTACGCTTGTGTTTGTCGTTTTTCTTGTGTGTTCAGGTGCTCGATCACGGCGAGTGAGAGGATTGTGATCTATTGGAGAAAGGAAACGGGAGCGCCATCTTCTCTATGAACAATAGCATTGGACTTGAGGTAGGCCTTCTTCACAAGTTGGTTTATTGTAATTAGGAACCTGCGCCTTAGCGTGATACGATTGTTGCTAGACCCAATGTGGGCTAGTAGGGATCGGCTTTGTCCGTAGAGGGGATTTACCTCTACAACAAATTGGCGACTCCATTGGGGAGTTAGCATTGTTTGCTTTATAAACTATAGACGGAGCCTGAAGTTAGCCAGATAGCCTTCAAAATGCTCTTGCTTTGAATTAGCGAAAGTAGATGAATGTTGCTTCAGTCAATCTCTGGTTTAGTTTATGAACTAAACACTTGGATTATTGTCTTGTCTTTCGGTTGATTCTTGACTTTGCCTGCTTGATCAGCTCTTTTGGCTGGCTCTTTTTGTGAGTTTGGCTTTTGGTTTGAGCTTCAACATCACTGGTCTGCATCTTGGATTGCCTTTTTTAGTTTTTCATAGAAAACTTGACTGGCGTGCTTACTAGCATGACAGTCGCACTAATTGGCACTAGTTGTCAATTTACTACTCGCGCCAATCCTGTTATGGCGCTAGTTTCAGCCTGACAGTCGCGCCAGTGCTGTGGAGTGCTAGGGTTTGCTTAGTTTTGAGCTCTCTAACCTTGATCTGTGATTTTGGTCTCATTTTTTCGACTGCCTAAGTGTTCTAGAGCCTTGTTTGACTGACTGTGACCTCCATCCTTTGGTTGTTTGCCTGTTTCTGTCGATTTTACATATTAGCCCTAGGGCATCTAGGTGCTATTGTGCGTCAAGCCTCCCTTGGGATTTTGTGGTCTCTGTCTATTCAGTCAGCTTTTTGATTGCTTCTCTGCACCCGTTTGGTGGTTGTATATCATTTTATTGCATTATTTGAGTGATTGGCTCTTTCTTCATTCGAATTCCGCCTTGTCTCGTTTTGGGCCTAGATTACATGGTTCATTTGAGTCTTTGGGTGTCTTTTGATTTGAGGGAATTTTTGTTGATTTGAGATCTGATTGTGTGCTTGCATTGAGTGAAATTTGAGTGTTTTTCTCTTTTTCTATCACCTCTCAAATCGCTTGTCTCGTTAGTTTTCATTTTTTTAGTGCATTTTGCTCTTAAACATTGAAAATACAAAAAATCTCTTTTGCTTTGGATTAGTTGGTGTGAATTAAATCTTTTCAGTGTTATTAGTGATTAGTAACTTTGAAAGAAAAGCTTTTAGTTTCCATTAGCTGCATTAGAGATATCATTGGTTGTTGTCTGGTCATTTTGTTATGGTGTGGAAATCTCTTAACTCTCTCGTAATTAGCTTTCATCGAATGAAATGATATACTGTGGCATGTAGTGTGAATTTAGGCGATTTTGAGACATAAAGCTTGCTAGGGCCTGAAAACTAAAACATAATTGAAGATAAACATTAAAATTTATTCAATTTACACTAAGGCAGCATTGAAACATTAACGAAATATTTAGAGGTCTAGGCTAGAGATGTGTTCCGACATATTTAAATCTAGTAGCTGTCGTTCACCTCTTGGCTTTAGACAGCACTAGTACGGACTTGTGTTCCCCGTATCGTCGCGTATATAAAGGGAGACCCCACTAGGTTTCTATCCTTTATCCATAGGAAGTTGAGTCTGCCACCCTATATCCGTGATACACCAGACACATCATTCGGGGAGATTGTCTGCACGTACGTTAAGTCCTTGGTTGATTTCTTTTTCATTTTGAAACCAAGGTGTATATTGTAGTTCACAGTTACTTGGTACACCCTTTGCCTAATATTCCTGAGTAGTCATTTTGATCTTATCTGATTCCCTAAATTTGAAAAGATCACCAAGTGCTTGTCCTTTCACACTTGCTTCAAAATTGAAAGAGATAGAGTTATCTTTCATCCATTTCTTGACTCTTAAAACATGAAACAATGAAGTTTCTAAGTTTCAATGTCGTAAAATAAATCACTCGCGATCACACGCCCTGTTAGATTTTGCTTGTTGGCCATTTGATTGTGTGCCTTGGTTCTTTTTCAGCCCGTGTGTTGTGTTTGATCTTTTCCTTTCATCATTACTATCATAGTGGCGGAACCTTCAGTTTCATCTACTAGTAGTCCATATACCGACGATTCATCAAAGGTCTCGCAATCCTCTGCTGAACCACAGCAGCCCATCGTTTCCGAGTTTCCTGGCGGGGGACCGGTTCTGTCTGAGCTTCCCTTTGGAGGACTAGTTGAGTTTAATTGGCCCTTTTCCAACCCTTGGTCTGGATTTGGAGTAGGGGAACATTTCCCTCCTCTTACATCGGGTTTGCCTTTTTTAGCTGCTATTATTCCTCCTAGTCCTAGCCGTCTGTTACGAGATCTAGTGGCAGGTTCAAATATGAGTGAATCCAGCCATTCTCCTAGTGAGGAAATCCCCATGTCTGGTGAAGATTACCAGCTATTCCCAGAAGTAACCCGGAAGTTATTCCCAGAAGACAACCTCAAATCATCTGTTATGTCTTTGCCCAGTCTCTCACTACCAGCAGGGTATAGATCCTTAAGTAAAATTATCACCACCACTGCCTCTATGGGGGTATCAGCTCCTTCTATGAGGTTTTTTATTCCTTCACTGGGGATGTCTCCTCAGACACCCATCATGTCATCCCCTCAGGTCACTTCTGTACCCATCAGGCCCACTGTTTGTGCGGCTGCTTCTACACCTACTGTTACCACTTAGTCCGTAAGGACCACATCGCTTCCCGAAGACATCTATATAGCTTCTACTATGCCAGAGAAAATTTCTCCTGAGGAGTATCGATTATTCCTACAACAATCGAACCCCGAGGTCGGACAATCCTCTCAAGATCCCAACTGCTCATATTTTTCGCATTATGCACAGGATGGTACACCAGTGTAATTTTTTCCATATCAGTATGATGAGTACAGGAATCCTTTATGTTTACCCGCTCCTGAGGCTCAACTTCATGCTCAGGGTTAACCGTATAACTAGGCTGGGCAGTCTTATAACCCGTGAGGACAACCTTTTCAAGGCCAACCTTTGGGCCAGCCTGTCTATCTTTATGACCTGCAAGGTTACCCTGCAGGCTAGCAGGGGCCATTATATGGTCCGCAAAGACAGTATTACAACCCTCCAGGTCAACTTGTGCAGCCTCTTCCTAGAGTCCAACCGGGGCAACCTCAAGGACTCACAGGTCAACTGGGGTGCCAACCTGGGCCGGTATATGGTCCTGGGGGGCAATTCCAACCTTCCCAACCCATGCAACCTCAGTATCCTATTGCTCCAAATGTTTCACATCAGCCAGGACCAACTTATGGTCCTGCTGTAGGTCAAATCGGTTACCAACCACCACCTGGCTCCATTCCACCACTAGGCCAACCGGCCCATCCGGTACAACCTGGTGCTCCACAACAGCCAGGCCAACCTGCACAAACGACACAACCTGTTCAGCCGGGTCAACCTGTTCACCTAGGGTAGCCCATTCAGCCAGGTTACCCTATTCAACCAGGCCATCTTGCACATCCTGTCAACCCTGCTCAACAACCGATTTATTGGATGCCACAACCGAATCAACCGGTGCATCCTAATTATCGTCCTCAGCAGGGTCCCACCTATCAGCAGCCCGCTCAACCTCAAGGTGGTTACTACCCTCACGTTCAGTCTCGACTGACTTATAATCCACCCCAAGGTTCCCATTATTACACTCAACAACCCGGCTACACCTATACTCAGCAGCCAAATCCACAGACTGATCAAATGGGGCCGACATACAATCAGGGTCCATACTCTGGTTGTCAAGCCCCGTACATTGGTTACCAGCAACCGAATCAGAATGGTTATACGCCCTATACCCCCTACGGTCATAATCCTTTAGGACAGAACCCATGGGGGCAAGGATACACTCAACCAACATGGAGTACAGGTACAGGTCCTTATCGAGGGCCTGGCATGTCGTTTAATCCGCAATTGGCATTCTTGGCTACCTTGGAGTTACCGGACGTTTCTAAATTAACCAATGATCCGATTCTTCATAATCCTTATTGGCCTCCGGTTCCGACCAAGGTACCCGACGACTGCCCTAAGTTTGAAGGTAAAGCTGGTGAAGACCCCCAAGCTCATGTAATGACCTACCATTTGTGGTGTTCGTCTAATTCTTGGGTTGATGATTTGATTTGTCTACGTCTCTTCCAGCGCACTCTTACCGATGCTGCCGCTAAGTGGTATATTGAACTACCCCGTGGCATCTTTCAGGATTTCAATACTTTAGCAATGGCTTTTCTCACCCACTTTCAGTTACTGGTTTGCTATGAAGCCGGGACACATCTCCTAACTTCCTTGAAGCAGGATAAAGCCACCCTCATATCTGATCATATTCATGAGTGGTGACATCGTCGTAGGCTGATCAAGTTTGATATACCTGATCAACTACTAACTCATTGGTTCACCACGTCCTTCATTAAAAAAATCACTCAAGATATTGCTATGGGGGCATGTGTGACTAAGGAATAGACCATTGCACGTGCCGAGTATCTTGATATAGTATACTCTCAGTCTGGCACGCTGTATGATATTTTGACTGATGCTCCATGCCCAGGAACCTCTAAAGCTCCACCTAACCAAGCGGTGGATGGTGTTATTGGTTCCGTGTCTCAACATTCTCGAAAATCTTCGAATGGGAAGAAGAAGTCCAATTCTTCTAGTAATTCTGCTCTTCCCACCCCTCCAGATTCTGGCAAAACTACGGAGGTCAACACCGTTCAGGCTAATCCTACAGAAAAAGCCTCCAAAGGAAAAAATAAGGGCAAAGGAAAATCCAAACCCGACGCCCCAAAGTCAGAGTCTTCTAAACCTCGCATTGATGATGGTTCCCAATGTAAACCGAAGTACCCCTGCCTTATCTGTGAAGGAGATCACTACACCAAAGATTGTCGTCGACGATCTAAAATTAGTCAACTCCTGAAAGGCTCCAGAGGGACTCCGACAGTTCTTAAGGAACCGTTCCCGTCTCAGCTGACCCAGATGGTTGAGCAGCCCTCACCATCTGCACCATTTGGGTCCTAGGTCTTTATGATGAATGGTGCTGCACCTATCTCAAGTGCCACGCGTTCGAAGGATTACGCTGGATCACGTTAGGCAGCTAGGAATGAAGTTGTGGACGGCCCACCTCCTCCTCCTCTTGTATTCGGTTCTTTGGAAATTAAGAAGCCTACAGCTGAACCTGTTGTGAGGCCACCTTCTAAAGGTGTTCTGCGAAGATCTTCCTACAACCCAAATGCCCGTGCCACTCAGCACTATAGTATTGTTGAGGATTTGGCACAGGCGCCTTCTGCTATGTCTGCATTGGAAGTTCTTCAAAGTTGCCCATCACAATGGAAATCTTTGTTTTCTGTGATCGGTGGAATCGATCCCGCCGATTCTAGTCTTCTCACCTTCGACTTAGAAAATTTTACCCCCCGACTTCATCATCAAATCACTCTTGTTATTCAAGTTGGGATCAACGGTCTTAACATCCATTGGGCCATTGTGGATGAAGGTGCCTCCACCTATGTCATGTCATCGGCCTGTTGGAAGGCCATTGGCTCTTCCACTCTTTCATCATCCCCCAATGCCTTAGAAGCATTCGATGGTCGGGAATCCAAACCCCTGGGTGTTCTCGAGAGTTTTCTAATTACGTTACAAGGGAAGATAGTCAACGTAGAAGTAGAAGTGGTTGATGCCAAACTTAAGTACAATATTTTTCTTAGCCGCAGTTGGACTCACGCCATGCTATGCATGTCGTCCACCCTCTTTAAGATTTTGAAGTTCCCTCATGAGGGAAAAATTGTTACTATGGATCAGTTGTCTTTTTTCACCTCCACCCCTGAGAACAACTTTCCTTACGTGGATAAGATCCTCAATCCCCCCGACAGTGTAGGACCCGGTCTCCTCAACGACCCCGTCCTCATGGGTATTTTTCTCATGCCACCACCACACACTGTTCAAGTTAATATGGTCTCTAGGTCTGACGACACATGGATCATCCCTTCGCTTGAACAGGTGACCGATTTTGGAGAATCAATGCCCCTAACTCCAGTAGAGATTAATTACTTTGAAATCGTCGCCACATCCAATCCTCCTCCCTCTCGACATGCTCCCTCGAGCATGGCTTTATATATCTACTCTCAATCCCCTTAGCTTGGCGAGGCCGACTCACCTGATCCTCTTAAAGAGACTTTCCCTTCTGATGAAGCCATTTTTGAAACAATGTCTCTTGAGGAGCTGCCTTGGAGCGATGGACATCATCGTTCCTCCTTCATGCCCAGCCTGGGGGCAATTTCAGATTGTTTAGAGCATTTTGGATCTCAGTTTCCTACTCCGCCTCTCCAGATGCCCACTTTGACTCATGAGGTTCTTTCGAAAGGAAACCTGAGAAACACTACCCAAACCATTTGGATTAACATCTCCGTCAAACCTGGGATAGTCGAGAACATACATGTGGGAGTAACTTGTTCTCCTGATGAGATACAAGTTTATACTAATCTTTTCTGTGAATTCAGAGATGTGTTCTCTTGGTCCTATGAGGAAATGCCTGGGATTGATCCCAGCATAGTAGTGCACAAGATTCCTACCTATCCCGGTGCGAAGCCCATACACCAACGCCTACGCCCAGTGCATCCATGCAAAGCCGCTGCCATTAAAGCAGAAGTTGAAAAACTTCTGAATGCGGGCTTCATTTACCCAATTCCCCTCACGGAATGGGTCTCAAAAATTGTCCCTATAGATAAGAAACAGGGCACTATAAGAGTCTATGTTGATTACTGTGATATTAATTGAGCCTGTCCTAAGGAAAATTACCCCACTCCTTTCATAGATCAAATCATTGACGAATGTGCTAGGAGTGAGATTTATTCCCTGATGGATGGATTTTCTGGGTATAATCAGATAAATATTTTACCTGCCGATCAACAAAAGACTACATTCATCTGTCCGTGGGGTACCTTTGCTTATAAAAATCTCCTGTTCGACTTGAAGAACGCTAGAGATACTTTCCAGCGTGCTATGTCTTACGCATTCCACGACATACACCATATCGTTCAGCCTTATCTGGATGATTTTCCAGCTCACTCAGCTCGGCGAGAGGACCATCCCGAACACCTCCGCCAGATTTTTCTTCGCTGTCGATGCTATAATATTTGCCTTAACCCTCATAAATGCATCTTTTGCGTGGATTCTAGCCATATTTTGGGGTTTATAGTCTCCAAGGACGAGATTTGCCTCGACCCTCTAAAGGTCGAGGCTATTTTCAATCTCCCATCACCCTCCTCGTTACATCAATTGCAGAGTCTACAAGGAAAAGCTAATTTCCTTCAACGCTTCATCCCGAACTATGTGGAAGTGGCCAAAGGGTTCACGCGTCTTTTAAAGCAACACGTTCCCTTTCCCTGGGAAAATATTGCTCAACGATCCTTTGAGAAGCTTAAGATGTTAATTGTTAAAGGTCCGTTGCTTCGTCCTCCAAACTATCACCATGATTTCACTCTATATTTGGCCGCCGCATTTAGCACCATAGCGATGGTTCTGGTGCAGGATGACGATGATGGAAATGAACACGTTGTTTATTATCTCTCATGGAATATTCTCGACACAAAAACACGTTACGCTCACGTTGAGAAATTGGCATTAGCCGCAGTGCAAGCTATGCAGCGTTTCTGCCACTACATCCTGCTACGTACAACAACCGTGGTTTCGGATTGCAACCACATGAAATACATTCTATCTTGAAAATTATTGGGGGGAAAATACTCTAAATGGATCGTTATCCTTCAGGAGTTCGACTTAGAGTTTACCACTTCTAAGTCGACCAAATCACTGGTTTTTGCGGATCTCATTTTCTCCCTCCCGACAAACTCCACTCCATCTCACTCTGAGGAACATATCCTGGACAAAACCCTCTTCCTTATCAGTACTCGTGATCCATGGTTTGGTGATATTATTGTGTATCTTCAAACATCAATGTTCCGACCTGAGTTGACCAAAGATGCTCGACGTCAGATTCGACATCACTCTCAACCCTACCATATTGTAGGAGATACTTTATACCACGTTGGAGTAGATTCGGTGCTCCAGGGTGCCTGACCCTAGAGGAGGCTGAAAGAGTCTTGAATGACTATCACAGTGGTGCCTGTGTTGGTCACATGTCCGGATATGCCACTGCCTAGAAGATTCTGCGTGCGGGCTACTTCTGGTCGTCGATATTCAAAGACTATATTGTTGCAGTCTGAAAATGTCATGCGTGTCAGGTTTTTCATCGCAAGATGCGCATGCCACCTCTTCCTCTGCATCCTGTCATTACTGTCAGCCCTTTTGCAAAATAGGAAATAGATTTCATGACGTGTAACCTTCATTCAGCCGGGGGGCACGCATATATAATCGTCGCTATCGACTACTTTACTAAGTGGGCCGAAATGATGCCTACACTAGCCGCCGACGGTAAGACAACTGCCCAGTTTATTTTCAACCACATTATTGCACGTTTCCGGGTCCCTCAGGCCATTGTTACCAATCATGGCACTCATTTTCGAGATTACATGATGGCCGAGCTGACATCAAGATTGGGCTTACGACATGATGGCTCAACGCCATATTACCCCCAGGAAAATGGCCAGGTTGAGGTTGCAAACAAAGTTTTGGTCACTATGCTTCAACGAAAAATTGGTATTCATAAGTCCAATTGGCATCTCCAATTGTTCTCGGCTCTATGGGCCTACCGGACGTCAGCAAAGAGTGCGACCGGATTCACACCTTTCCAATTTGTGTATGGTCTGGAAGCAACTCTTCCAGTTGAGTGCGAAATTCCTTCTTTAAAGTTGGCTGTGGAACTTTTGCCTGACACTTCTCCTGAAGAAGAGTGTCTCTTGTATTTGGAACGGCTGGACGAAACCCGCCGCTTGGCTACTTTAGTGATTGAAGCACAGAAGAAGCGGGTCAAAGCCCACTTTGATCAATCTGTATCTCCACGTTTCTTTGTCAAATGGGACCTCGTCCTCCTATACAACCAAGCGCATGACAAAATTGGAGTAGGAAAGTTCCAATCGATGTGGCATGGACCCTACATTATAAAACAAGTATTAAAAATGGGGCTTATGTGCTCGTTGATTATGAAGGTGTTCCGTTGGCGCAGCCTAGAAATGGGTTGTACCTTAAAAAATACTATGCTTGAAGTTATTTTTGGTGTGGTGTGTGTACATAGGTGTGTATATTCATTTGTGTGCATGTGTGGTGTGGTGTGCGATGTAAGCATATTTTTGCTGATCAGGTCTTCCTGATTGTGTAGATGTCTATTACTCCGTTTGTGGGTTTCGAGGATGGTGCCTCCTGCAGTACCAAGAGTCTGTCCTCGGCAGCCTAGGTAATCTATGATCCTGCTGGTGAGTTGGTTAACTTGCAAGGTGTGTGTCTGGGTCCTGCTACAAATAATATCACGGAATATAATGCCATTTTGGAATTATTAATCGAGGATGTGGACCTCGGCATTCATGAATTACTTGTGTATTTAGGCTCACAACTTGTAGTTTTACAACTTAATGGTCATTATTCAGTTAGAAACCCATCCATTTTATGTCTGTCTCTACATATTCATCTATTGGAAAGAAATTTTGGTTATATCACATATCAGCACATACCCAGACATATGAATACATTAACAGATGCAGTAGCTAATATGGTTTTAGATAGACATTTGCACAATTTATAAACAAAAACATCATCACATGTAAAAAGATGATGATGTTCCTTTTATTTATGGATGGACCTTTAAAGATCCATCCATAAATAGGTATATATATATGTGTCGAAATGTTTACATAGTGTGCATCACCTAAAATCAAAAAATATACATGTATGTCTTAATACAGTCGGAGACGACATGTCTCTCAAAAAATATGCAGGAAAAGACCTAGATGTCTAATCTGCATGGTGCTCGTGGTAACAAGCCATCGCGTGCACTAAGCGTCTCAGTAGTTGGTGGAGGCGACTAGGCACCCCCACAGTGTGTCGTTGGTATGCTAGCGGAACATCTGCTAGCCGTGCATAGTCTGGGATCCCTCGGGCAATGCCCTCTAGGTTCTGGATCAGTTCACCCCCTTCACCACCCTCAGCCTGACGATCATGTGCGACATGGGTCCTCCACGCAATGGGCGACATGCCCGCGGGCCTCTCTGGGCCAAAATCTGTATACACATAAAACTGTCATTAGAATGGACATGTATTACCAAAAAATCATAAATCATAAAAATCAAAAGAGTATCATACCCAACTCCTCATCCCAATCCTCCCCCTCCAGGAGCAGAAGATCGGGATCTCCGGTGAAATCGGTCCCAGCATAGGGCCAATCCTCGACCATGATCAGTTTTCATCGTAACCACCCAAAGAACTTCGACCTCCAGGACATCTGTTGGCCTCCTGCTGACCTGGGCATAAGTGCTGCCCAACGAGCCATCCTCGGCTCCCTCGGTATCGGCTCGGCAACTATTGCCCCTTGGCCCTGGAAAATGGGTAGTCGTTCCAGGATGAACGACACCAAAATGGAACCGTATCCAAACTGCTTTAGTTTGACTTGCTTGCATCTTGTCAGCTACCTCTTGATATTTCTCATCACTGCAGTAGCCCAATTGAATAGTGTGGGGTTCATACACTCGGAGGCTAGTATGAGTTGGGCCTTGGTTGCCTCATGTGCATCTTGCGATCCTACAACTCGTGTAATGGTGTGTAGCACTACTCTAAGTGCTAGATCATGGACAGTGTGGATGTCCACCTTCCCACTTCCCGATCCGGTCCGTGCCCCTGTGCACACCCTCGCCATTACTTGTTCCATCTTTTCTCCGGAAGGTCTGCTGCCTGTCAAAATGGGTACTGGGCCTCTGCGCGAGAGCCTAGTTATGAAATACACGTCAAAAACCTCAAGTTCCAATACTTGGTCTCGAAGTTTAAAAACTTCCTCATTTTCATCCCATATGCTGACCAAGTACTGTAGCAGCTCAGGGTGAGCTCGTCAACATGGACTAAGGAAGAATTTTTTGATTCCACAGTTCCTTAGTGCATTCATACAGGCTTAGTTTTCCATAGCCATTCACCTTCCTCCCCATGTTCCCTCTCCTTCCATTCGATGAACATTGTGTTCGTATATCTGCATCAACACAATAAAAAATGCTTTGTTAGATCTCTGGTGCATTTGAAAATCCACATGGATAGCTCACATTTTGAAAATTTTAAGCTGAAAATTGAGTTGCACCATTGGCGCGACTGTTTCCCTAATATTCATGCCAATTGGCACAACCCCTTCATGAATAAATGTCCATTGGCGCAGGTCCGTGCCCGATACCCACGCCAATGGAGCTAGCCCTAAAATTTTAAAAGGGTACCTCCAGAAGTCTAATGCACAATGGAAACTCATAAAAATGGATTAAAATGGAGCTTAAGGGAACGCCTTTTACCTGGAACAAACGAGGAGTTGAATGACGTCCCGGATCAGTCGCACTCACTGCCACAAGTTTGCACACAAACAGAACATTGTTGCTTTCCAGTGAGGTAAAAAAGTAAAAGTAAATTTGTTTTACCAATTGAAGCCTACTTATAACTTTTAAGTCAAAATTAGGTTTTAAATGTCATTTTTCTCAATATTTTGATATATTTTTTTGAAAAATGGATTTTACACTTGCTTTTATGTGCAACGACAGGTTTTTACGGGACTTGGAAAGTGATACGAGTTGTATTTTATACTTTTTTGGACTCGGTAAAAACACGAAAAAGTCATTTTGGAGTCATCTTTCAGCTCTTTTCTGACTCTCTAAACATGAAAAGATTTCCGAGTCCATTTTCATTTTGATCTCACTAAAGTGGTTACGAAACAACATCTACCTAGTATATGTTCACCCCTTTTTCAGGTTGGGATAGATTATTTACGAAAAATGAATACCCTAGCCTATCGCAACTAGGAGGTTTCCTCAGACATAGCTTTCTACCTTTTCGGATTTGATGAAATATCTACAAAATGGGACTGTTGGAGTTTACTTTTCGGCTGTCTTTTCAAACTCTCTAAACATGAAAAGACGCTGAGTTCTTCCTTTGTCAGACTCATTAAAACCTGATGACATCGGATCCAGTCGTAATGACGATATTCGAGTTCCTCCTTCCTAGGGCTTGTTAAATGTACTAGGATGGATTTGTCCGAAGGATGAACTTATATGACAAGCATATGCTATCCCCTTCAAGCTTGTTTTCAAAAATAATTGGGGTACTCGCCAGAAATGGTGGGGAAAAATGGAACCAGCACCATTGTCGTGTCGGCAGTATGTCGCTCTTGAACATGGCACTTGTCAGCATTCGTGTCAGGTTGGGGACATCTCATCTCTTTTTTCACTTGCCTCCATGGGTTTGGGTGATCCTTTTTGGCCTCTCATCTGCTCTTTGCCTCATCATCATGACCTTTGATCTTTTGATGTCAAATACTGCCAAATCCACTGTCGTGCTGCCCATATGTTCAAGAGAAGTTGACCTTTCCAAATTTCAACATTCCTCTGATTCTCATCTGATCTTGATTCACAAAGACATTATGTTCCTCTGTCTCGTGTCGATGATGTGGGAAACACTATGGCCCACCTTCTATCAAGGTCACTTCCTGTCGAATTCAGCTCATTATCCAGGAAGCTGATCTAGAGACTCCCTTCTGGTACCTTGGAGCTTGCATGCCTCAATGGCAGGTTCTTCGCATTCGACACAAGGTTTTCATCATTGACCTTCGATCGGATTATTCTGCGGGTGTTGGACGATAGATCACTGTTCACACTCTGTGGATTGTACCTATATTAACTTGAGGGCCATTGTCACTATTGGTGGTACCTCTCGCGTCTGTTAACAGCTTTCATCATTGGCTAGTAATCAGGCGATGTTTTTGCATGTTCAACTTCAACTCACTTATTCGCATGCTTGAACTTGTACTTTGTTCTGGTTGAGATGGAGCGCAAGACCCTGGATTTTGTCTGTTAGAATCTAGGCTACAATTATGTGGATTACTATGATTGGTTACATGACTCATTCATTGGATGGTTGCGACCATACCTGAGTCTATTTATCGATCCTCACTGGATGGCTGCGTCCATACCTCGGATCTGGATTATTGTATACTCTGTTATGGATGGCTGCGCCCATACCACATATATCATGTATATTGAGATATCAGTTGGACTTCTCTACGCAGGTTTTCCGATGGCGATGTTTTCATTTGGACACATTCTTGTAAAGCATTTCACCCCTCTCTCTCATTCGGGCCTCGTGCTTTAGGGGGCATCTATTACACACCAATTTGTCACCGTCCCTGCAATCCCCTGTCTCGCACATTGGAGGGCTCATTCCATGACCTGTGAGCAGTGACATAACCTAAAAACACTTTCATGGCATTCCTCTAGACATGGAATTTCATTCCCTTGAAGACATCTCCTTATGAAAAACCCTAAAAATAGCCTTTTCATCCTTGGCATGACTAGCCAGTGTTATACCCGCACCAATGGGGGAAATCCCCCAAAGAGGGTGCGCCAATTGGTGCTCTGTCTCAGAGTCGCACTCATGCCAGGCTTAATAAAGGGTGTTTTTTAAAAATAAATGGCATAAGATTGATTTTAACCAACTCCTGAACTGGTCTCTAAATTGAGTTGGGACGTTTTTCTCCGGATTTCCATGTAGAGGAAGTAGTTTGCCACCTCTCATGGAAGCTTCCTTGAGGATAGGGCCAATCCCATGATTGTAGGGATCCCAAATCCTCTTTCACCATCTATATAAGCTTGTCATTTCCCTTTGCAAGCTAGTCTCCAAGAGCCTTCATAGCCTAAAGAATGCTGCAAGAGCTTTGATAGTCCTCATAGTGCCAAATCCATAGCAAGGAGATTGACGATCGAAGAGAGAGGCTTGTCTCCATTCCCGACAAGCTTTACCGAGACGTATTCTGCTGATGACCCACCGAAGGAAGGTTCAGCGTCAGAGCCAGGTTGTATTTTCCTTTGTATGAATTAATGATAAGTGACTATTGGTTATGGTTCCACTCGTATTGTTCATTATGATCATGAGTTGTGTCTTCTATGACTGATACATAATTGCATATATCAGGTTTTACACTTGTGTTTGTCGTGTTTCTTGTGTGTGCAGGTGTTCGATCGCGCCAAGCGATAGGATTGTGATCTACTGGAGCAAGGAAACGAGAGTGCCATATTCTCTACGAACAATAGTGTTGGACTTGAGGTAGGCCTTCTTCGCAAGTTGGCTTATTGTAATTAGGAACTTGCGCCTTAGCGTGATATGATTGTTGCTAGAACCGATCTGGGCTAGTAGGGATCGTCTATGTCCGCAGAGGGGATTTACCTCTACAACAGAAGTTGTGCCCAAAACAACATAAAGCCCTACTTTCTGTGTTAGGCACTATCGACCCTGCCGATACATGCGTAATGGCTTTTGACTTAGATAAAGCCACCTCCAGGCTTCCTTCCATGGTCGCCTTCCAGATACCAGTGTTGGTCTAGAATATCACAATTCACTGATGTTTCATTGACAAGGGCACATCCACATGGATCATGTCAAAATTTTTTTAGCAAAAGTTAGGGTCTCTCGAACTAAAACCCTCAGTCATTATACTTAGAGCATACGATGGTCATCCATCAACCCCCATCGACCTCTACGAAAATGTCCCAGTTTTCTTAGATAGAAAGATAGTCCACATAGACATTGAAGTATTGGATGCTCACTTGGACTACAATATACTCCTTGGGTGGAGTTATATGTATGCCATGTCTGCCATAGCCTCCTCTGTCTTTCGCATCATGATGTTCCCCCACAGGGACTGCATCATTGCTATAGACCAATTGACGCATAGCGAGAAATGAACCCTAACAAACACTAATGTAATTGTACTATATGTAGATACATACTCAGATGCTCTCTCACTGTACCAAGAATATGGCCTCAGCCAGTTCAAACCGTCTTCCATTCTAGGGTCATTCCTATGAGATCCACCCATAATCCCTGAGTCATCACCCAATGTCACAGGGGCTCCGATGTGCATGATGTCCACATCAAGTGCTTAAGCTTGTTAGGACATGGACACAATTAGTAATGGAATTGATTCATTGGCCACAGCAACCTCTCTAGCTTATGATGCCTCCCAAACCCCTTTCCTCTACCCCCCAGGTAGTTTCATCTCCCAGCAGGTTTTGGAAACACTGGTATTACCAAACATATCATTGGAAATACTAGTTTGGTACCTCATTTGATCCAGGTGGATATTGGTGGTCACCCACCTATTCCACTTGGGGCCCCACCATTGTCTCTTTCAGTTTTTTAGTTTCAGCAGAACTTACTATTTTTAGCAGTTTTTCGGGTCCTGAACTTTTGGAGCCGTTTTGAGGCCCTAAATGACATTTTTTGGGAAAATGGAGAGCAACATGGGTCCATGGACTGATGTTGCTCATTCAAAATTTTTAGTCCTCGGATAGATATTTCTAACGAGGTATGGTATGCGTCAAACAGAGATCATATGCCAAAGTTACGCCCCTGGGAAGTTGAAACACCAATTTACCCAAACGAGGCCCATAGTTTTGGCGCTTCATCTCCTAGGGTTAGGGTTTTGGCTGTTTAGGATTTCCCATTGTTTCTAAATAATAAATAGGCCCTCGAGCCTTATTGTAACTGAGTTTAGAGGCCTGTAGCCACCACATCTCTTCTCAGAGATAGCTACCAGTGCCCTAGCTAGTTTTATTTCCATTCTGTCTGTAAGCAAATTTCAGTTCTCTGATATTAATGAAATGAAGTGTTACTTCTGCTGCATCTTTGTATTTATGTTTATGTGTTTATTCTATTGCATTCCTGCATAAATCTGGATCAGTGGTATCAGAGAGGTCTATTTTTTCTCGATCCTTCTTTGCATGTCCCCAACGAGGTCAGGGTATAAGGAGTTAGGGCTCGATCTGGTGGAACCTTTGCAAGATCATCCTCACAAACCCAGACGGACGCCCATGGGGGATGAAAAGAAAGATGAGGGAGCAGTATATCCTATCAAAATATTGCTCGAGGAGGCCCTCGAAAAACAAAGGAACGCGATGATGGATAACTTTTCCCAGATCCTTCAACGACTACCCACCGATGGTGCATCTGCATCCAACAGCCACTCTGGAGGTGCGACTCCTTTTAAGGTACAAGTAAATTTTGACATTCCCATATTTGAGGGTCAAATAGATGCAGATGTCGTAGATAGAGGGTTGAATCTATCAAAAGGATATTTCTCAGTTCATGACTTTTCTGACAGGGAGAAGATTATTTTTTCACTCCTCAAAGCTACCCCCCATGTCAAGGACTGGTGGGAAACCCACTGTGAGAAAAAGGACGAGACAGACCCCTCTTAGTTCTCGGTCGTACCCACTTTGAATTCTTTCCAAGATGCCATCAAGGAACAATACTATCCCATGGGGAGCTATGAGGACAAGTACATACAATGGACCATACTGCGACAACAAAGGGATCAAGATGTGCATGAGCTGACGAATCTGTTCCATACCCTATGCACCAAGGTGGGTATCAAAGATTCAAAGAAACATCTGGTGCTAAAATATCGCAGTTTTCTGCACAAATAAATTCAGGAGGATATGGAGTTCCTCGACATATCCTCGCTTGGTATGACATACCAGTATGCTGCCAAGATTGAGCAGAAATTCAAACAGAAGAAGCGAGACTTTGGGTCTGCGAATCAAAAGCAAGGGAAAGGTGCTCCCAAACCACAGAACAAAGGACAAAGCCAAGGCATGGAAAATCAAGACAACCTGTCGAAGCCACAAGCAAAGAACAACACCGCAAAGCCAAAGGACACAGGAAAGTGGTGTGAGTTCCATAAGAGCTCCACTCACAATACAAGTGAGTGTCGGGCCAAGCAGTCGCTGGTGGCCAAGATGCAGGCTTCTGAGTCAGATGCATGCTCCAACTCTGAATCATAACCTGACAAGGGGAATGAAAAAGGGAAATAGATTATTTATGCGGAGCCCAATGCCACTGTTTCCACTACGAAGATCCAGAAGGAGGAACCAAAAGATCTAGAGGAGGAGGAACGTCTCTTCCACTCCCAGATGTGGGTAAATGGCTCTCCGGTACAATTCATTGTCGACAATGGGAGCCAAAAGAACCTCATTTCAGTAAACGCCATGAAGTGGTTAGGTTGGCCGACCACAACTCACCCACATCCATACACCATTGGGTGGCTTCACTAAGGACGAGATCTCTGCATCAGCCAGCAGTGTCGCCTTCCCTATAGCATCAAGCCCTTCACGGATGAGGTATTATGTGACGTTGCTCCTATTGATGTTTCTGATGTATTATTAGGACAACCATACTTTTGGAAGCGTCATGCTATGTATGAGTCTCAGCCTCGCGCTATTATTGTTACTTTGGGAAATAAGTTGTACAGGATACCATAGGTACCACCTCCAACCGCTATCTCTTTGGTTACTAAAAAACAATGCAGTAAGCTCATTTCCCAAACCAGGAATTTTTTTTTCCTGATGATCCACCCCTAGGGCAAGAAGAAGACTGTGGCCACAACCTCCAGACAGGGCTCCTCTTCACGACATCAAAAAATGGATAAGGTTGTGGAGGAGTACGGGGACATCTTCACCTCACCCACAGGGGTTCCACTACACTGTTAGGTCAAGCACCCGATTGATCTGACCCTAGGTGCACTACTACCCAATGGACCGATATATCAGTGCTCTATTATGGAGAACGATGAAATCAAGAGGCAGATTCAGGAGCTGCTATAGAAAGGTCACATCCGACCAAGTTCATCACCTTGTGGGAGCTCGATCGTATTGGTAGAGAAGAAGGATGGGACATGGAGACTCTGTATTGACTATCGGGCACTGAACAAGATCACTGCCCGGAATAGGTACCCGATCCCACAGATTGATGACCTTCTAGACCAACTCAAAGGTGAAAAATATTTTAGCAATATTGACTTGAAGTCGGGGTATCACCAGGTACCGATTGAACCCTTTGATGTGTGGAAGACTGCCTTCAAAGCCAAGGAAGGCCTTTTCGAATGGCTGGTCATGGCTTTCAGGTTGATGAATTCTCTCGCAACCTTCATGAGTATGATGGACGACATCTTGCAGCCATTCACCAACTCATTTGTAGTGGTGTACTTGGATGAAATTCTAATCTTCAACCGAACTTGGGAATAGCACCTTCACCACATCCAACAAGTCCTCCAAACACTGTGGCAACAGAAGTTGTGTGCCAACTTGGAGAAGTGCACTTTTGGCATGACACAGGTTCAATATCTAGGATACATTATTGATGAAAAGGGGGTGCATGTGGATCCAGCCAAGATCCAAGTCATTTGGGATTGGCTAGCCCCAACCACTATAACAGAGCTTCGCAGCTTTCTGGGTCTTGCTAATTTCTACCAGAGGTTCGTGTTGGGATTCTCTCATATCACTTGGCCCTTGATTCAAGTCAACAAGGGAGGAGCAAGAGAAAAATTAATTTGGCTGGAACCTCAACAGAAGGCATTCATAGAATTTAAAAATCGCCTCTATTCTGCCCTAGTGCTCACTTTACCAGACTTGCAATAGCCATTTGAGATTGAGACAGATGCTTCTAACTATGCTATTGGGGCAGTTCTTACTCAACAGGGACATCCAGTGGCATATCACAGTGAGACATTGTCTGACACAGTTTGAAAGTATCCCACTTATGAAAAAGAAATGTATTCCATTGTGCAAGCTTCTCGATAATGGAAGCATTACATTTTGGGGAAGGAAACAATCATCCACACAGACCATCGGCCCCTATAGTTCATACAAACACAAGGGAAGTTGCAGAATGATCGCCATCAGAATTGGTCCACATATCTGCAACAGTTTCATTTGAACATCAAGTACAAGAAGGGTAGCACCAATCATTTTGCAGACTGCCTCAGCCGACTGTCTGCTCAACCTAGTGTTCCTAAGTTGATGTCATAAATTGTCAACCAGGGCTAGTAAACTGTTGAAGTGAAGTGCACTATATGTGCCTAGGTATCTTCTTCCTACTTCGTTGTGTTTAGTGTTTTCTAGTGTTTTTGGGTTTTGTGTTTTTATGCTAAGAGGAAAGTAAGTTGTTGGCAAAGAGAAGTTATTAGTCACTCTAAAAACAGAGTAAAATCTAGACTATGTATGATACCTAAGAACAAAGAATGCTAACTTACAAATTACAAAACTTGACAAGAAAAATAACTCATAACATAGACTCAATCCAATTCTTTTCATTAGAAGTATGCTGGCACAACTAGAGAAAAGGATAAGTTTAATTCAATGAGGTTCTTCTAAGCAAACAAAAACTTACAAAATCACAGAGAAAATGTCATCCTTGGTTAGAAATTTGTTGGAACACATTTCGAAGAGAGCATCTGCAACATAGTAAGAAACCCTACTCTAAATTAACTTATGACATTAAAATTAATCTATTCTACAACTAAAAATATCACTGTTAAGCCTCATTCAAGTGTAGAAATCTTTTGGAACAATTTTGGAAAAAAAGGCAGTTTGTAAAATTATGAGAAATTGCAGAACAATCAAGACTTCAAAGTGACATTGCCAATTCTTGTTCCTATGATAATGATGTATTAGTAAAGATTAAGAACAAGAACAATTTGTAAATAATGAAGGCCTTTAAGTCTAATCTAACAGAACTAGCATACAACTAGCTAATAAAACTTAAAATACATTAAACAGAACCTGAACTAATATGCAATTCCAAAATACTACAGCTGAACTAGAATTGAAATAATACAACTTTATCTCATTCAATGTTAGTGATATTTTGGAACAATTCATAAGGAAAATATTGGCTGTAACATTCGGTGTAAGTAGGCACAAAACATGAAGTTCAGAAAACTACTTAAATTAGGAATGAAACAGAGCTAAAGTTACTTATCTAAACAATATGCACAGAGCTTCTCGGGCAGTAGGGGCCCTCTACCACCGGATTAGCATACGAATCTCCTCAATATTTCCTCAGATCATGTATTAAAGTGGTTCTTCTTTCATTTAAAGGAAAATTCTTCCAAAAACAGAGTATTACGGTCTTTGACAACTTAACAATAAAACATCAATCTAGCTAACTGTCTTTCGGTCTCCCGAGTCAATTTTATAAGAGAAATACATAAATACCCTTGAGAAGAAATATGGATAAGTTTCTTTCCCAATTAAAATCAAATTAGAACTCTTGTCGAGGCCTCGTAATTTTTCTGAAGACATCTGTAGAGTTCTTGTCTCGGTAGAAGTCTACCTCTTAGTTTTGATTTCTTCCACGTGCATAACCACTTGGAGATTTTTACTCAGACTTCGTAGAGGACAAGGAAGGATGTAGATGAGGTCTGAAATTCAACTATATGTATTTTTTCTTAAAGTGACACCTATAACCTGTGTGAACATGAAGATAGTTGCGGAATAGGCAACTAGCTACAGAATGGCTGCATTCTGTAGCTCAGTCTAGTTCAAAAATTACTACAACAACAAAACCATAAAAGTGTAGCAAGTCAGTCATTATATACATTCTTAAAGTAACTTTAATCAATCCTATTGATCTTTTAAGCCTGTAACTGATAAAGGAAAAAGGAAATGAAGTGAAATTTGGTGAAAGAGGACATCTTTGGGGCTCAACATACCCCCACTGCAAAGCTTTTGCATGTCCTCATGCAATTAATCCATGTATTCTGAAACTTCTGCTAGGACATCCAACTTCCTTTTTCTGCTTTGCATGATGTTCAATGGCCTCTCAGGCTTCCTTATGAACAATTTGAATTTCAGGTTTATAAGTTCCCTACTCAGCTTTTTGCTTTTCTTCTTCAGCTTCTCATTAGCCTTGTACAATTTTTCCATTTGCAGAGAGAGAGTTGTGTTTATGTTACTCTTCAGCTTGAATTGTTCCCTGAGAATTTCATTTTCATCTTTTATGTGCCTATTAAGTACTTCCAGTTCATATTTATCTCTTCTTAGTACTTCAATTGAAGATCCTGGTGGGCTAGGAGTTCTTCCTCTGCTTTTTGAGGCTCTTTTTTCCAATGACTCAGCATAATTATAGATTTGTTGTTGTGTTGGGTCTACCTCCGGAGTTTCTTCATCAAGATCCTCTTCGTACTGGTATTCAGGAGATTTATTAGCTGGTGTCTCTTCATCTTCAATGTTTATGATGCCTATTTTCTTAACTCCTGTCTTCTTCAATATGCCTCTAAGCCTATGGCTTCGTCTTAGTTTATATGGTCCCTCACCTCTCTCCTTGGCATACTTTCTTATTATCTTTTCCTTTTAAAGTTTTTTCTTAATTTCAGCCAATTTCTTAGAAATAATCTCCTCACTGTCCTCTTGTATAGACTTACCAGTTTTAATTTCAACAGATTTGGAAATTTTCCCTCTCTTGCTTCTTCTTGCAAGGTTGCGTTCAGATGGAGATTCCTTGGGTTCTTCAAAGTGATTCCTCACTAGGAACTCATCCCAATTGCCTCCCACCTTTCTTAAATGATGTTCAATTAGGATTTTAACTAGGCTACGGTGATACAAAGTGGTTTCCAAGAATTGAACCCTCTTTTGGACATTAGAGGCCATTCTCTTTAGGCTATGAAGTAAGAAAAATGGTAAATTTATTTCTTCATTTAAGAAATGCAACATAAGCTGAATATGATAAACATATAGGGTACCAAACCTTCCCTCACAAGTTATAAAATTTTGCAAAATGAGCAACATATTTCGCCATTTATTCTTCAGTGTTGAGTGAGGAATGCCCTTCTTAAAAACTGAAATATCCATACCTGGTGTTTTGAGCATCTGCCTCCATGCCTCATTGTGAAATTCCTTGTTTTTTAACCATCGTTCACGTTGCCTTGGTAATTCTGTTGTTTCTACAATGAAGGATTCTGTAATAGTGAACTTGACATCTCCTATTTCAACCTCTGCTCCATTGAAGGACCGTGCAAATGTCTTAGTTACCTCCTTATGAAAACCATTGAACTTTTCTAAAAACTGTAACCACCCAACCTGTTGTAGCATCTCTCTAATCTGTGGGTAACTCTCTAAGTATTTCGTTCCGATTGTTTCGGACATTAAAATGAGACCCATGGCTTCTTTTCTCAACCTTCAATTTGCTGCTCTTCTATTCACAGTAAAAATGGCTGTAAAGAGTTGTTTTTACCCCAAAGATGCCTTCTCTGTTTATGCAGCAGGAATTAGCTACGGAAAAATGATATGAAGTGGTTATGGGATGAGTGAAATATGGTGAATTTGATTCACACAAATTAATGAGTTTTAGATCTATCATGAAAGAAAATACCGTGGAAAAATCTCGTGAGAAATTCAAAATCATCACTGAATACTTCGGGTTAGTGACGTGACCGAATAGGTCACTTCAGTACTAACTGTTAATTTTTAATAAATGATGGTTTGGTATGGCGGAATGGAAGGGAATTTGTCCAAGGTTTTTATGATAGGTTTAATAGGCTTTATCAACATGAATAATCAGAATAACTTTATAAATCATACATGACTTAACTATACTATAACTTTCATAATCTGTCATCATAATAATTTCACAACTTTACCTTAGCCTTTCCTTTAATTTTTGTGGTTTTAATATGCTTTGTCCTCCTTTTAAAATCATTAATTCTTCAGTCTTCATAATCCCTTTGATTTTTCTTGTTGACATAGGTGTGCAGGGTCAATTTGCTGTTGAGCAAGTGGCTGCTAGATAGTTGCCTGCAGGGTATCTGGCTGCAGAATGTCTGGCTGCAGAATATCTAGGTACAGAATATACCTGTAGGAGCTTTGAAATATGAAATGAAATGATTTGAAACATGGATGGAGTGTAGTATGAAATGAATTAATCATGGATCATGAAATATGGTGGAATGGAGCATGAATGAAGTGGAATATAATGGAAAGGAATGAATCACAAATGTGAGGTGGCATAAAAAGTGGTCTGCAACTTATGATTTGTAATATTCAATTTGCAAAAAGAGATCAAATTTAGAAATCTGAGATGGAAATGAGATGGACCATGAAATGGAGTGAATGAGATATGAATGAATGGAGTGAAATGGATCATAAGTGGAATGTGATCACTTATGATTTTATGATAGCTACTTGTAGGAAAAAGAACAATTTTGAAAAGGTAAAGTGTCAGAAGGATTCTGATTTTCACTTTATCTTTTTTGTATAAACATGCTAATCAAAGATTAGTTTTCATGTTTATAATTTTTTTTTTTCATCATCTGATTTCAGAAAATACAATTAAGTCGATAAAGAAGAAGGATTCTTCTTCATTAACTTCACATCACTGTTCTCTTGGAATCTCTTGACAAAATTTTCTCTTGAAAGTGGCTTGTGATACAGTTTCAATCTATGACCATTTACAAGAAAAGTAACTTCTTCTTCATCTATTGTCTTGATTTTTATTGCTCCATTACAAAAAATTCTCACAATTTCATATGGCCCAAGCCAATGTGTTTGGAATTTACCTTGAAATATTTGAACTTTGAATAAAACAAGAGGGCCCAGTCACCTTCTTTGAATTTATTTTCCTTTATGTACTTATCATTCCATCTAGTCCTTTGCTGTTGGACTATATTTGTTCTCTGGACTGCATCCTGTCTGATCTCATCCAATTCATTAATCTGCTCCAATCTATGCTTTTGTGCCTCTGTTAGATCAAGTCCTAGCTGAACTGCCATTTTAAAAGTTTGAATCTGAAACTCTATGGGAAACAAAACTTGTTTTCCATAAAAAATTTCATAAGGAGTATGACCTGTTGTGCTTCTCCATGTAGTTCTATAGGCCCACAAGGCTTCAGGAAACCTGTCTACCCAATCTCTTCTATGTAAATGGATAGTATTTTATAGGATCCATTCAATAACATCATTAGTAGATTCCACTTGACCATTTTCTTGGGGATGATAGGGAGTAGATTTTCTGTGTCTAATTTTGTACCTCTCCATTATTTGTTCCACTAGCCTTGATGTAAATTGAGTTCCTTGATTTGTGACAATTTCTCTTGGGACACCAAAACGAGTAAAAATATCCTCAAAAATAAAATTAACTACAGATAATTCAGTAGCAGAAAGTAATGGCTTGGCCCCTACCCATTTGGTAACATAATCAGTGCAAAATAATATATATTTCTTTTGTCTTGATGGAGGACTAATAGGTCCTACAAAATATAAAGCCCATTTCTGAAAAGGTTCAATATGTACCTGAGGCTGCAATGGCATCTCACCTGAAGGAGAATGTTTTCCTACCCTTTGGCAACTGTCACACCTTTTGACATACTCTTTAGCATCTTTAAAAAGGGATGGCCAATAGTATTCTAAATGAAGGACCTTATAAGTTGTCCTTTTATCAACAAAGTGTCCGCCACAAGGTTCATCATGACATGCCTTAAGGATCTCAGGCATCTCATCTTCTCGAACACATCTCCTAATGATAAAACCTGGACCTGTTTTGTATAATTCATTAGCAACCCATGAATATTTTTCACTGTCATAAATGATCTTTCTTTTGTCTCTTGCATTCATTATTGAAGGAAATTTCCCTGAAACTAAATAATTAGCAATGTCAGCAAACCAAGGAGTTTGAGTAGAAATTGCAAAAACATATTCATCAGGGAATTGATCTTCAACTGGGGTGTTGTCTTTAATGTTTTGGAGTCTAGATAGGAAATCAACTACTGTATTTTGTTTCCCAGGCCTATCTAGAATGGTGATGTTGAATTCTTGTAAAAGCAATAACCATCTTATGACTCTGCCATTAGTAATTGATTTGTTCATTAGATATCTAATTGTAGAGTGATATGTGTGAACAAAAGTTTCATAGCCTGTTATATAGTGTCTAAATTTGTTTATGGTATGAAAAACAGCTAAAAACTCTTTTTCAGTTACAGTATAATTTAACTCTGAAGGAGTCAAATTTTTACTTTTATAGTAGATGGCATAAGGAATCAGGTCTTTTTGCCCCAATACTGCTCCTAGAGCTGTATCTGAGGCATCTATTGAAATATGAAAAGATAACTTCCAGTTAGGTCCCCTTAAAATAGGTGCTTCAGAGATTTTTGTTTTTAGGGTCTCAAAGGCTAACTAGCAATCAGGATTCCACTTGAATTCATAGTCCTTGGTAAGTAATTTGAAAAGTGGAGATGCTATCTTGGTGAAGTTTTCTATAAACCTTCGATAATATCCTGTAAATCCTAGAAAAATCCTAACATATTTTTGACAACTTGGAATAGATAAGTTAGAGATGACTTCAACTTTTGACTCATCAACTCTAATCCCATCCCCTGAAATGTGATTCCCCAAAACAATTCCTTTAGTAAACATCATAAAACACTTCTCATGACTTAGTGAAATATTTGCTTCTTTACTTCTCTTTAAAACTTTTTCCAAGTTTGCTAAGGCTTCTTCAAATGTGTTTCTATAAACTATGAAATCATCCATATATACCTCTACACAATCATGTATTAGATCTGAAAAAATTCCTAGTACTTCCCTTTTAAATGTTGTAGGTGCATTGCATAGTCCAAATGGCAATACTCGGTAAGCATAGGTACCCCAAGGACAAGTAAATGTGGTTTTTTCTTGATCTTCAAGTACTACTTGAATTTGGTTATAACCACTAAACCCATCTAAAAATGAGAAGTACTTTTTGCCAGCTAATGTATCTAATACCTAATCTATGAAAGGTAGGGGAAAATGATCTTTAAGAGTAGCTTTGTTTAATTCCCGGTATACAATACATACCCTCCATTTACCATTTTTATTTGGCACAATTACCAAAGGAGAAACGCACTGACTATCTGAAATGGGATAGATAAAGTTTAAATTTAACAATTTCTATAATTCTTCTTTAACAATCTCCCTAAGATTTGGATTCATCCGTCTCTGAGGTTGTCTGATTGGTTTACAATTTTCCTCTATGTAGATGTGATGAGTGCAAGTCTTAGGGCTTATCCCTTTCATATCAGTGTACTCCCATGCATATGCAAAAGAATGTCTCTGTAATATCTTGACTAGCTCTTCTTGTTGAGATTTCTCTAGGTTCTTGTTTATGTTTAAAGTTTTGCCTGGAAATATCTCAATTGTAGAACTGCCAAATTTATCCATGGAATAAAGAGACATATGTCTTGATGATAAAAACTCAATTTTGGATTCTTCTTGAAATTGTTCATGTTTGTATTCCGAAGAGGATTCAAATTTTTCTAAGGTATTTAGAATCTGGCTATCATCACTAATTTCTGAAATTGTGAAGAGAGGTTGTAAGTGTTCTTCATCCTCTATCCATTGAGTATCATCTAATTCTGTAATTGTCTTTGCTGGAGGATACAAGGTAAATTTCTTGGTTGAACTACCTTCAGAGATGTACATATCACCGGATCTAAAACTAATTAAAGCATCAGCTGTAGCTAACCAAGGTCTTCCTAATGTAATAGGATGCCCTCCTAGGTTATTCTTAGGGGTTAGGATCATAAAATCCACAGGATACTCCCAAGAATCTAGGGACACTGGAATGTTGTCTATTACCCCATCAGGTTTGATCACAGATCTGTCTGCTAATTGTAATAATGTGGGTGTAAAAAGAAGATTAGGAAGTTTCAATTTATCTATGATTTGTCTACTCATTATATTCATTGCTGCTCCTAATTCAATAAGTGTGTTTTGGATCTCAGTTCCATTGATGTGTATTTTAACAACTGGATTTCCTGGGTCTAGATGCTTTGGAATGGAAATCTTACCCATCATGATATTTGCTATTTTTCCTGCCAGTTGAATTTTCTTTGTCTCTCTTATTCTTTTTCCTGTTTTCTTCATGCTCAACTCCTTCACTGTCTTTGCTAAGATTGGAATTTCCTTGATAGCTTGTAATAATGGGATCTTAATACAAACATTTCTCAGCTCATCTAGGAAATCATAATTAGGCACCATAATTTGTTTTTCTACACCCCTATCAATTTGTAATCTTTCTGGAAATGGAGGTGTAGAGGTGGATGTTGATGGCTGCTCTAATATAGGAGTTGAAATTATTGGCTCTTTTTGTTTTGATTTTTCAATATTTAGGTCTTCGAAAAGTGTGTTCTCTTCAAGACTTTTATATACCTGTAGAGAATCTTCCTCAGAGTTGTTTTATTCTTGTATGATTATATAAGGTTTCTTCTTTTCAAGTATTCTTCCAGACCTAAGTTGAACATCATTAAGGTCTAAAGGAGTAATCAAATAAGTTGGAAACTGTTGGCCTTCTATCATATATGTGTTCTGAGGATTTTTATTGTTGGGTTTTGGTATGGGTTGGGCAGGTAACTGATTTTTTTTCTGAGGAAATGGTAATGGAAGTGGTTGATTTTGATGTTGTGGATTTTGAGGATTTTGTTGAAGATTTTGTTGAGGAGGGAAATGTGGATATGGTGGATAGGATGGTGGGTATTGATAGTACTAAGAGTATCTTCCATAGGGATTTTGTGCTCCTTGTGCCCAAGTTTGAGATTGATTTTGAAATTGGGGCCAAGGTTGCTGCCAAGAATTCCAATTTGGTGGGGTTTGATTATACAACTGATCATGGAATCCTTGTGTTTTAGGTCCTTTCCAAGGCCTTCTAGAAACAAAATTGAGAGATTCTATGGAATTTGTAGGAGTTTCTTCTTGAAAGACAACTTTAAGACCAGGAAGTGAAGGACAGCTCTTGGTCTCATGTTTTTCTGAAAAAATTACATAATTATCTACTAATTTTACATCTAAAGGGCACTCTCTCAAGGCATGCTTCTTTCTACATTTGGGACAAAAGATTGCTAAGGCATCAGATTCAGCTTTTTGCTTGTTTTGTAATTTAAGGGTGTGTATTTGTTCACTAAGAATCCCTAAAATGTCAGATTTGAATTCATCAATCATATGTCCTATTTCTACCCTACTCACTGTCCTAGAAGCAGACTTACTTGCCCTTGGAAGAGCAGGGTCTCTTGGTCCTTTTACAGTTTTAGATTTCCCTCTTGAAAGGTTGATACATAATTCAGCTATTTCAGGTAATGTGAGCTGAGATATATCCCCTTTTCCCATCATGTTAAGGATATCTAAACATTCGTCTCTAATTGTCTTCAACAAGAGAGCTTTCAAAGTATCTTTGTCTAAGCTTTCCATTTTTTCCCTCTTGATGTTATACTTAAACCTCTCCAACAAATCTTCCAGATTTTCATCCTCTTTTTGTAACATTTTAAACACTTCCTCCTTATGATTGACTGGCATACAATAATCCAAATACCTCTCTAAAAATGTATGTTTCATGTCTTCCCATGTCCTAATAGAACTATTGATCAAACTCATAAACCATTTTAATGCTGCTCCTTTCAATGTTGAAGGGAATAGTTTAAGTTTTTGAGCATCTTGTAAGTAGTCATAGGTTCTACATAGGACTTCAAATTCAAATAGTAAGGTTTCAGGATCTTCAGTTTTGAATCCATAAAAGTTTCAAAGGACAGAGGGTGAAATGTTTTTCATAGTTGCATTGGTTTCTTCATCTACTATAGGAAACCCAAAAGAGCTTCCCATTTCCCTTATACCTCTTCCTCTGCCTCCTTCTGCACCTCTACCTCCTTATCCTTCTGCACCTCTACCTCCATTAAAGACTCCTCCTCCCCCTTCTTCTGCCATAGTTGATTCTTCTGTGGAATTGGAAAATTTTGTGTCTCTAGCAGGGGTCCTTGAATCTTCTTCTAAGACAGGTTCAGTGGATGAAGCAAAAGGTCTTTCTGATGGAATATCTGATCTTAAGCCTTCTAGAATTCTGTGATCAGTATAGGATGGAATGTAGATTTGAGTTGGAGGTGTGCTACTTCTTGGTCTTGGTAGAACAAGTGGTGTTATATGAATCAAGATTTTGCTTCTTATGAATCTACCCCTTGAGTCTCTTTCTCTACGCATATCATTTTTTTTGGGAGGTAAGAAACAAGGGTACCTAGTTACACTTCCTCGGCAACGGCGCCAAAATGTCTGCTCAACCTAGTTTTCCTATGTTGATGTCATAAATTGTTAACCAGGGCTAGTAAACTGTTGAAGTGAAGTGCACTATATGTGCCTAGGTATCTTCTTCCTACTTCGTTGTGTTTAGTGTTTTCTAGTGTTTTTGGGTTTTGTGTTTTTATGCTAAGAGGAAATTAAGTTGTTGGAAAAGAGAATTTATTAGTCACTCTAAAAACAGAGCAAAATCTAGACTATGTATGACACCTAAGAACAGAGACTGCTAACTTACAAATTGCAAAACTTGATAAGAAAAATAACTCATAACATAGAATTAATCCAATTCATTTCATTAGAAATATGTTGGCACAACTAGAGAAGAGGATAATTTTAATGCAATGAGGTTCTTCTAAGCAAGCAAAAACTTACAAAATCACAGAGAAAATCTCATCCTTGGTTAGAAATTTGTTGGAACACATTTAGAAGAGAGTATCTGCAAGATAGTAAGAAAACCTACTCTAAATTAACTTATGACATTCAAATTATTCTATTCTGCAACTCAAAATATCACTGTTAAGCCTCATTCAAGTGTTAGAAATCTTTTGGAACAATTTTGGAAAAAAAGGCAGTTTGTAAAATTATGAGAAATTGCAGAACAGTCAAGACTTCAAAATGACATTGCCAATTCATGTTCCTATGATAATGATGTATTAGTAGAGATTAAGAACAAGAAAATTTTGTAAATAATTAAGGCCTTTAAGTCTAATCTAACAGAACTAGCATACAACTAGATAATAAAACTTAAAATACATTAAACAGAACCTGAACTAATATGCAATTCCGAAATACTACAGCTGAACTAGAATTGAAATACTACAACTTCATCTCATTCAGTGTTAGTGATATTTTGGAACAATTCATAAGGACAAGACTGGCTATAACATTCGATGTAAGTAGGCATAAAATATGAAGTTCAGAAAACTACTTAAATTAGGAACGAAACATAGCTGAAGTTACTTATCTAAAGAATATGCACAGAGCTTCTCGGGCAGTAGGGGCCCTCTACCATCGTATTAGCATACGAATCTCCTCAATATTTCCTTATATCATGTATTAAAGTGGTTCTTCTTTCATTTAAAGGAAAATGCTTCCAAAAATAGAGTATTACGGTCTTGGACAACTTAACAATAAAACATCAGTCTAGCTAACTATGTTTCAGTATCCCGAGTCATTCTTATAAGAGAAATACATAACTACCCTTGAGAAGAAATAGGGATAAGTGTCTTTCCCAATTAAAATCAAATTAGAACTCTGGTGGAGGCCTCGTACTTTTGCTGAAGACATCTGTAGAGTTCTTGTCCCGTAGAATTCTACCTCTTAGTTTTGATTTCTTCCACGTGCATAACCACTTGGAGATTTTTACTCAGACTTCATAGAGGACAAGGAAGGATGTAGATGAGGTCTGGAATTCAACCATATGTGTTTTTTCTTAAAGTGACACCTGTAGCCTATGTGAACATGAAGATAGCTGCGGAATAGGTAACTAGCTACAAAATGGCTACATTTTGTAGCTCAGTCTAGTTCAAAAATTACTACAACAACAAATCCATAAAAGTGTAGCAAGTCAGTCATTATATACATTCTTAAAGTAACTTTAATCAATCCTATTGATCTTTTAAGCCTATAACTGATAAAGGAAAAAGGAAATGAAGTGAAATTTGGTGAAAGAGAAGGACATCTTTGGGGCTCAACAATGATTTCACAACTCCATAGCCCACCTCTTTGCAAAGTATCCCATCATCATCTCAAAATCCTCCTCACTTGCCTCCATCACCCTCCACTAACCTTGGTTCATCTTCTTCACATAAATTATTCCCTCAAACAGACCCTCCTCATTTTCTTTCCCCTAAAAAATATGATCATGAAGAAAATAGTGAGGGAGAGGATGACGAAGATGATGAAGAAAGCAGTGATGATCATGAAGAAAACAGCAAGGGAGAAGATGAAAATAGTGAGGGAGAAGATGATGAAGATGAGGGAGAAAATGATGAAGGTGAGGGAGAGAGTGATGATCATGAACAAAATAGTGAGGGAGAAGAGAAGAAGATTATGAAGATGAAGAAGATGATGAAGATGAAGAAGAAAATGAAGAAGAGGGAGATGACCAAGAAAAAAGCAGCGATGGCCAAGAGAAAAAGATTCAAAGAAGTAGCAGGGATGAGGATGTAGATGAAGAAGAAAACAGAGGTGGAAGCAGTGATACAGATGATGGTCAAGGGAGCCAAAGCAGTGGGTCTTGTGAAGATGGAAATGACACTAAAAACACTACAGCAGGAAGTGGCAAGAAAGAAATAGAAATCCATGATGGTGACAAAAATGACAAGGGCAGCCCACAAACAGATTTTAAAATTGTTTTCAATAAGCAAGGAATGATGACAAAGGGCCAAGTAATGAAGACAATAAATAGGGCAGTGAAGAAGAAATCAGTCAAAAGAACTCATTTAATGAAGAAGGGAATGATTCTCACAGTAATGAAAAGACCAATTAAGGTGCCCAAAGCATTGACACTACAAACAATGCTCACAGTAGTATAAATAGTGATATTGACAATGAAGACAGTGGGCCAAAAGATCAAGAGCAGGACAGTCATGAAAGTAAAGAAATGACCAACATAGGTGCCTCTAACAGTGCAAAAATAGAGCATGGCAGTCTTTAAGGTCTTGGTAGAAAGGAAAGATTGAAAGAGGTTGAAATTGTTGATCAAAGGGACAACCCAGAGCAAGGTAGGCAGGATATACACACAGAGAGCATTTTTCAAGGAGAAGACAGTCCTAAGTTTGTAAATGATCATAGTTTGCACGCATAGATTATGGCACCTTTCACCATCACTTATCAAAGAGGAAGGAGGCATGTGTTTGTTGCCTCCAAAAGGCAAAGGGCCATGCACTCCTCCTCAAAACCAGTGAAGGAAAAATTCACAGAACTAGTGAAGGATAAATTCACAGAACCAGTGAAAGACAAAGGCAAAAAACCATTGAAGGACAAAAGCAAAAAACCATTGAAGAGTAAAGGTAAAGGGCCAATAAAGGACAAAGGCATGAAAACAATAAAAGAAGAGGAAGACAATCATCAAGAAGAAAGGGAATTTGAACTCATTCACATAGAAATTGATGAGGAAAATGAAACAAGGATAGTCAATTCTCTTCTACAAGACCGGAATGCGCAAATTAAAGACTTGGAGGCTAAGCTAGAAAGATCAAAGGATCTCATTCACTTCCTCCAAATGCAGAACAAACAAATGAGTGGCCAGCTAGCCATCTATGAAACAAGGGTGCTCAAATATAGGAAATAAGTTCAAAGGTCACAAGTGCAGTTGGAGGAATACATGGGCACCTATGAGGAAGATGATGAGGAAGAGGGACAAGCCAGGAAGAGAACTAAGACGATGGGTCTTAGAAAAGCATTGGCAAAGCAAAGAGAGGAAGAATCATCCCAAGCACAACAATTGCCTCTCACCGAACTCCTTGTTATGGAAATTGAGCATAATAGAGAATCATGGCTTGAGAGAGCCAATCTACATCTAGAGGCAAAACTAGAGAAGGCCAACAAATACTTAAGCCGACAAAGGAGGATGACTGAGCATTACAAGCAGAGGAATCACTTTGCAAGACAAAAACTCAAAACTGCCCAAAATGAGAGCCCGGAACCAAATGATGAGAAAGACCAAGCTAGGCTTGGTATTTTGGCTCAAGATTCACTACGGGTCTCCAAGGACCCTTGAGTCACCTACATACCAAATTTGGGGAAAATTGAACAAGTTTTTGTTTTTTGCAAATTTTTAGGCCTAAGAACGCAGCACCCCCGGTGCTGCACTTTTTCCTAGGGCATCTTCAGAGGTAGAAGCTTACATTTTTGGATTCCCCATCATGAGAGGAGTATGATCACCAAATTTTAGCTCAATTGGAGTTGTTTTGGTCCCCCAAATGGGTAAAAAACACTCAGTTTTTCATGTTTCTGCCCTCTTTTTTGAGCAGGTGTTGCGCTCCTAACAACTTTGAATTTTTCCATTTTTTGGAAAACTTACAGAGATCATATTGAGGAAAAAAGGATATATTTGGAAATTAGATATCCACATATTTCCAACGGGCCATCACAGAGCCTTTTCCGACATCGGGAAGGCCTCCAAAACTCTATTGAAAAAAGACCTTTTTTTGGTGTTGCGCTCCTAGAAAATTTTCAAAATTTGAGACAATATGCTGTGTTCATGTTGGGTGATTGAGAAAATGAGAATTAGGCAAGTTATATCATATATTTTAGAGCCTAGAAGTCAATATTTTTTCTATTTTGGTCCGAAAAAAGATATTTTGGAAGATATTTTTGTGCCTTGGACCTTGTAAGGCCTCAAGGACAAGTTAGGATATTTGTTTTTGGCCAATAGGCTTCTAGATGCTCTAGTGAGCTCTCTTCCTCCTTGATTGTTATATAAGCCATTAGGATTTATTTTAAACAGTTGGGACTTGATTTTTTATACATAAATACATGGTTTATGAGCTTGGAGAAGATATTTGGTTTTATGAAGTGAATGAATGGCTTGTGTGGCTTGATGTTGAAGAAGCTTGCTTGCAAGATTCCATAGTTTGGTGAATGGTGATGTTTTTCTAAATTTTTAGTGTTTTCTTGTCCTCATTTTGTTTTAGTCTTCTTATTTTCTATAGATCATAAAAGTATAGGTTGAGATATGCTCATGGAAGCACCTCAAACCTCCTGTTTTCTATAATTTTGATGTTTTCTTCTTTTAGTTCATCTTAAGGAATTCTTGACTGCTCCTTAGGCCCACTAAAACTTGTTCTTTGTTTCATGAATGATTATTATGCTAGCTTATAAATATGATTCATGGCATGCCCTTCTTATTTAAAGTTTTGAAAAACATATTGTGAAGCTTTTCTATGGAATACTGATTAATTAGTTTAATACAAAGAGGCATTGTTTCGATCTTGCCCTTTGCCCATACTTATCAACTTGTTTCACAGTTCTCGATATTTTGATATATGTTGTTTAGGAGTTCCCTCTCCATATATTGAATTGTTTTTTTATCTTATGTGTGTTCTCAATAATCTGAAGGTGGATTTCTAAAGTTAGCAGTTCTAATGCTTCTATGTACCACTAGATTGTTCATCTTACATGTTTATCAGTTTTAGTATTGTTCATAGAGATTAATGGTTTTCACTACCTTGTGAGTTATTTCTTTCAAACTATATACGTTTAAGATCTCTTATTTTTTCCCAAACTTAATGTTCATTACACCTCATCATCACCTAAGGATCTATTAACCTTACTAAATCGGCTCTGCAATACACTCTGATTCATCATTTCGACACCCTCGACTTCATCTAACCCCATAGCCCTATTGATTTGATATTATCTCATTCCACCTATCCTACTTGATCATCTTACCCCAACCGAAAACAAACAAACAAATTACACTTAAAAACTAGCATAAATTCAATCATCCGAATCGAACAAGTTCACATCCTTTGCACAATAGAGAGAGCCCTCTCTAACTCCAGTAAGGCTAGGTCCTAGGACTCCAAAGACTGGTCTGATGTTACCCTATCATTTGGTTAGCCAATATGCCAAATTGCGAGACCCTAATAGTACATGTGGTTTTGTGTTCATGTGATGTTGTGTACATGTTGTGCAGATGGTGTTGTGTACATGTGGTGCTATGTACACATCGTACACCTAGTGTTGTGTACATGTTGTGCTATGTACACGTCATACACCTGGTGTTGTGTACACGTTGTGTAGGTGGTGCGGTGTACATGTGGTGTTGTGCACGTATTGTGTAGGTGGTTCCATGTACGTGTGGTGTTGTGTACACATTGTGTAGGTGGTGATATGAACAAGTATTGTTGTACATGTGGTATTGTGTGCACGTTGTACATGTTGTGTTGTGTATATTTGGTATGGTGTAACAGGTATTGTGTATTCATTGTACCGTGACATGTGTATTCATGGTATTTTACGGTGTGTACGTATATAAATATTGCGTTGTACACCGAGTGTATGTGTATGTGTCATATAGTACGCCAGCTGTAGTTGTATGTGTTGTGTTGTAAACCAGGTGTATGTGTTGTGTTGTACACTTGGTGTAGGTGTATGTTTTTTTTTGTACACCAGGTTTAGGTGTATGTGTTATGTTAACACTAGGTGTGTTATGTTAACACCGGGTGTAGATGTATGTGTCGTGTTTTACACTGGGTGTAGGTGTATGTATTGCATTGTATAATGTGTATGTGTATATAATGTATAATGTGATGGGATAGGTAGGTATGGGATTGTTTCGTCCCTTGTTTTTGTTATTGAGGGTTGAGACAATTTGGTCTCAGGATACTCTTGTTTCTATTGAGGGTTGAGGTAGTTTAGTCTCTGTATACCCTTGTTGTTGATATAGAGGGATGAGGTGGTTTAGTCTTGGGATACCCTTGTTATTGATATTGAGGAAGGAGGCAGTTTGGTCTCTGGATTCCCTTGTTTCTAAGATATAAGGCACTAGGTTCTTTCTAGGTTTGGAAATCGATTCAGTGTGTGTAGGAAAAGGATAAAGAACAAAGGTGGAAGTAAAGAATAATTCGAAAGTATCAATATTTTATTTTAGTTTTAATTATGCATGTGATCTATGATTTCGGTTTATGATGGTTACATGTGATTTATGATTCTAATTTATGATGGTTGTGTTTTGAGCTAACCGAATGTGATATGTTTATACATGATGATTTTTATGTCCCTATATTACTAGTATAGTCCCTTATTGTTGTTAGTGTAACTCCCTTATTGTTATTATTGTACCCTTGTAACCCCCATATTTTTATTATTGTGCCCTTTAATTATTATTGTTAGGTCGGCTAGGATTACATTGTGGCCCCACTAGGATTACATTGTGGCCACATGGACTCCTATATATAGAAAGGAGGTTTTGTCATTTGTATCATCCAAGAATTGTTCATTTATGTAATTTATTGGAGGTTTCCCCCTCGAAATGCCTGATTTCTAAGGCGTTGATCTCTCTTGGAGCTGGTTTCATAACATTTGGTATCAGAGCTTTGGATTCTAGGGTTTCTCTTCTCCAAACAGGTCATCGTGGAATTTTCGCTATAACTTTTTTTCTACGATGTTTCAGAAGCTTAAATTTTTAGAGTGTGAAGCTGAAATCCTGGGGAACATCGTCGCAAAATTTCAGATCTTGGTTCACAATATTTTCGGAGATATGGTATGTGGAAGTTAGGGATTTTTGCAAACTCTTGAATTTAACCTAAATAGATCATCGCGGAATTTTCGCTACAAATTTTTTTCTTGCAAAGGTTCAGAAGCAGAAATTTGGAGAGCGCAAAGCTAAAATCCTGAGGAACATCATCACCAAATTTCAGAGCTTCGTTCACAATATTTTCAGAGATATGATCTTGGAAGTTAGGTCTTTTTCAGGCTCCCGAATTTCATCTCAAAGAGGTAATTGTGGGAAAATCTTCATAACTCTCTCTCTTAGAATCAGATTGGAATTCTGTAAAAATTGGCTGCAAGTACACGGACTGTAGTTTCTTTTCTATAAATTTTAGAGTTGAAGGAGGAAAAAGTGACGTGTTTCAAGTCGTACAAGTTCGCTCTACTAAACTAGTCCATAATTAGGTCACCGTAGGAGATTGGACACAACTTTGTCTTCAAGAATCCAAATCAGGTCAGACCTGTGGCATTCAAAAGAGGATTCAGAGGGCTAACTCAGGGCCAAATTTCAGATATTGAAGATCTGAAATCACGGATATCATTCAGTTTCAATATTGAGCTTCTCAGAAGCAAGAAAAAGGTGTGTATTGTTTTTCCCAATTGCGTAAGTATTGTATAAAAAAAAATCAGTTTGAAGTGATTCCAACGGCCTATTGAGCATATATTTCAGTATTGGGTTCTGAAATGCCACCTAAAAATAATTCAACACCCATTAAGCCCTCAAAGTAGTCTATTATGACTCATGAGGATGAAGAATTGCAACATGATCTATCAAAATTACAAGATCAAGTGCACCAAGTTTCGCTCTCGCAAAGAGCAACAAAAAATAAAATGGAAGTTTTGAAGAAAGGCGTGGAAGCGAAGATGGATGGTTTGAAGAAAGGCATGGAAGCTAAGATGGATGGCATGGAAGATGGCATGGAAGCTCAGATGGATGACATGGAATAAAAAATGAAAGACAACTTGGAAAACATGAAGAATGATATAAAATCAAACATGGAAGGTTTGACAAAGTTGATACAAGAAATGTTTCCTAATGGCGAAAAAATAGTAGAGGAAACTCGTGATGAGAACAAAATAAATGTTAATCGTGATTTCATAAACTCTAATGTTGGATGGAATAACCACCATATTCCAAATATGGATATGAGGAAGTTTGATGGCAAGGATCCTGTAACATGGATACTATAGATGGAGAAATATTTTGATATCAATAATGTGCAAAACACACAAAAGGTACGCATTGCAACTTTTCATTTAGAACAAAATACATTTGTATGGTATTGATGGATTTTCTCTCGTAAAATTTTTTTCACTTGGTCAATTTTTACGGAGGAAATGATAGCACATTATTAGGATACAAAGAGCAACACCTTCTTTAGCCAATTGATAAATCTCAAACAAAAGGGTTCAGTGCCAGAGCACATTGAGGACTTCCAAAAATTGAATATAATGGTAACTGATATTCCAGAGGAACACAGGATTAATGTCTTCATAGGGACTTTAAAGGATAACATCCAACATGGAGTTCATGTTTTGGAACCTCATTCATTGGAGAAGGCATTCAGGTTGGCAAGAAAAATTGAATGTAAAATTATGGCAACAAGGAAGCCTACCACTCACATCTATAAATATGGAAGTGTTGCTACTCCTAGATTGTAATATTCCAAATGGGGAAAAATAGGCATAGTAGGGAATATCTTGAGATATTCCACTATGGGATCACAGCAGCATGGAAAACACACCAGCAACTTCTAAACCAGAGATAGACTGGTAGGGAATTTACTGGTTATATCACCCCTAAATAGAGGGTGAAAACCAGAGGCTTCCTGGCCCGTTCCAGACTCTGTCTATAGAGAACTGATGGAACACAGCAAGTGTGGGAATGACAAACTCCTCTTGAATTTTTCTGCCCTTGGGAACCTTAGATCTACAGATCTAAAGAATGGATCCAAAGAGAAGAAAAAACCAAACAGGTGAGAAGTGGGAAATTCCACTCTTAGGAAAATCTGCAATAGGCTCAAGGAGGACGCTTTATAAGCAAGCCAGTGTAAAAATAACACAGACCAGGGATGGTTTCCCTTAGTTTAGCTGTGTGGGACCACCATGCAAATTTTCAGAAAAAACAAATAAGTTTAGAGACCTTAAACAGATCTCCCACAATCAACACTAGCTGAAAATCAGCTAAAGGAGAGGGATGAGTTAATAGAGAAACCCCCCTTCAGGAATTGCGCAGTTTCTGATGGAAGTAACTGTAAATCAGCCATTAAACTCATATTACAGTATGACAGCAAGAAATCAGATCCATAATGAAGTTCCCTTGTAGAAGCATTATATTTACAGGAAGCAAGAGCAATAATCCTTCAGAAATTATAGCAATAACACATGGAAAAGCTGCAGAAAGACTTGACAGTGTCCTATATGAGGAGCTTCAGCTGTTGTAGGTTAAAACTCAGATATACAACTAATATATGACTGAAACATCAGATCCATACCAGATTTGGAAACTACTCAGCCTTCTTAACAAGATCCCCTTAGGGTACTATCAAAATAATGCATAATAAAGTGTAGCTCTAGCTTTTAATACACTGAACTGCAGGAAACTTCATAGATTTCTGAAGGTGGATTTCATTACATTATATATCAGATCTGAACATGAATAGATCAGCAAGCTACTTTACAAATCTTCAAAGTGAGAGGCAAGCCTCAATCACCGGAAAGCTAGTACAATGAGAAATCTAGACAACAGAGAAACATGTACATGAAAATAACGCAGTTCATGGAAGGGACTGCGTAGTAGCTGGAATGAACTGATACAACAGATAAAAATTACAGATCTTAAAGTGAAATGAGAGTCAGATCCTCTTCTGGGTGGTCACAAGACACCCTCCCTGAGAGAGATCTTCTCTAAACAACTAGATCTTGCAGATCTAGTTCACCCACTTGTTGCAACTCACAAACAGCTGCAAAACCCTCAACAGGACCAGCGTTGCTATAGAGATGAGCTTGGCCTCAATGACAGATAGTGGAAAGATACATCCCAATCTCCTCCAAAGAGCTACTCCATGGAAGGAGAGAGGATTCCCAAATAGGAAATCCTCTTCCCTTAGGCTAAACAGCCAAGAGACTAGAGTTGCTGCAACAACTTCTAAAATTCTTCAACAACCTTTGCTTGCTGCCTCTCCTTCTTTTTATAACATGAGGGCTTGCCAAAACCCTAAACCATCTTCTTCAACTTATCCTCTTTCACACTAGAGATCCTCTTCTAGAATTACGTTGTGCTTGATGGATAAGCTTCCCTCCAAACTACGTTGTAGGTGGGGCCAAGGTTGACCCATTCAAATGAATTTCCCCTTTTCACACTTAGTGGTGTTTAAGATAATAGCCCATATTTGTCCCTTTTCACATTGGGCATGTATTTATTCTCAACTTAGGATTTTAATAAACCTCTTTCACATACTTTTATTCATGAATAAAGAAAACTGAAAATAAAATGCAATATTCCCATGAGCTGCAAAGATTAGGAATATTACAGTCTCCCCTGGCAAAATGTTGCTTGCCCTCGAGCAACTCTTATTGTAGATGCAAGCCATCTATTCCCTCCAAATGGAATCCACATAAGGAAGGCTTCCTCCATTTGCTGCAATATATTATGTATGTTTGGTTCCAAATTTGTCTTCTACTCATGCATGAGATGACTTCCAACTATGAGGTTAGATGTCCTCTTCTTACCATGAAGCACAAGATGACAAATACATGATGTCCAACACCATCACAAACACATGAGAGACATAAAGTAAGGTAGCTCCTCCATAAAGGAAAAACCTCATCATGCAGAACATTCCTCCATCCCATGTTTGTGAACTTGAATAAGCATTGCTATGCCTCCATTCTTAGCCCTGTTGGCCTTGTTGGATCCAAAATCCATCATTTCAGCGTTATGCAAAGAAGAAGGAAAGGAGTAATATGGGTAAACAAAAGATTTCAAACCATATTCTCCCAAAATCAACCACCAAAGCAAGGCCCTTTGCTGCCATCCTCCATCTTCTCTATGTAAGATGGACAAGCCATCCTTTTCAAAAGATGATGTGCATGCCTTTCTTTGTTGCAAGTTATCTTTGATACATAAGGCATGAACCAGAAAATTATGAGTCATGGGGTGGTCACTATACTCATTCAAAAGAATCAAAGCAACAAGGGATCTTGCTGCCTACTTTCCTCCTCATGTGCATCATGAAACCAAGCCATGCTAATGGACATATGATATGTCACATCATCCCAATACAAAGTACCATCATAAATGCACATCTTGAGATTATCATGCTAAATTTCTCACCATGAAAAACACATAGACATAGGAGATGTCATGTGATGGTCATACCTTCTCAAGCGAAACAAAATTGTACATGCCTTCTCTTGCTGCAACATAACATTGAAATCTAAGGCATGATTCAGAAAATAATGAGCTATTGGGTAGCAACCACACTCACCCAAAAGCATCCATATCAACAAGGACTTTGCAGCCTTCTTGCCTCATCAACATGTGGATCTTGGAGCAACAACACAATGATGAACATGTAAAATGTCTCATCAAATTAGTACAAGCAAGCTCCTCATACCACATCATGTGGGAGTCATTCCTCCTCCCAAGCCAAAGTTCATGCATGAAATATACCTCCAACAGAAATGCATGTGGACATAAGAGACATATTTCAAGCATAGATAAATACATGTACATAAGATTTAATTTGTGATGTCCAACTCTCCCTCTAACAATCACATCATCCATGCTTCCTCTTCATATAATCTACTAATGTTGTACCAAGCATGAGATAAGAGAATGAGAATCCTTGGGTCGAGATCATGCTTACCCCAAGGCAACCAGCGCTGCCATGCCTCCTTATACATTTCATAACTACTCTTCAAGGCATAGATCAGAAAAATAGGTGCCTTTGGAGAGTGATAGGAGTCTCCCAAGGGCAACCAGCGTAACCAAGATTGCTGGTCCATATATGTCTGCAAGTGATCATGTGACCCCTTGCTCACCATACTCATCCACTCGCTCAAATATGGAAGTTGAGTGATGTGCTGCACAATCATGGCATTCTCCATTTGCAGAATACCATCTCCTTTAACCCACTGAAGAACTTTGCATCTCATGGAATATTGAAATTCACCTTTGTTATGATCTCTTAGTGAGACCTTATTCTTATGTATGGTCTCCCAAAACCAATGAAGCTTTGAATCTGCAGAACCTCCAACATGCTCCAAGAATGATGAAGCCTCTCTGTCACAGTCACTAAGTGACAGCACTATAGATATGCAAAGTGATGCATGTACTGTCTCAAAGCAAGTGTCATTGTTGATCTCACAATCAGCCATTGAACATAGGATAGTACTAATCCCATTTCTTGAGACCCTACATATCAACCCAAGAGATTTAATGTAGCTCATCAATGATGCATAGGGATAGCTTCCAGTCTCATCCTTGATTATATCAAGGGTCCTCTGCATTGTGACATGTCTCTGCTTCAAATCAGCACTTTTATCTAACCCTTGGCTATGCATAGATCTTGAAATAATATGTGTTGGAATATTATGCATACCTTGGATCAACTGATATGTGGGAACCTCTTGACAGAACACAAGAGTTCCTCCATCCGGATCAATTATGCCTCCAACTACTGGTAAGAATGATGGCCTCCTTTCTTCAAGTATACCAGTGTTGGAATCTTTCTTCTCCTCCTCATGAATTTCCTGAGTCATGCATGGGACCCCATATGATAAGAACTCAAGACTACCTTGCAAAGATGCAAGTGCCTCTTCTCTAGATACAAGCTCCTTAGCACCAGGTGGTGAAAATGGAGATCTCTTGCCCAAAGTGACAAGATTGACATTCTCCTTTGTTCCCTTGGGAGATGTCTCTTTGTAGCTCAGCTTTTTCCTCTCTTCCTCAAACTCTTTGAGATTTTCTTCAATACTCTTCAATTTTTGAAAAAGAAGCAATGAGACCTCTTCCTCAGTCATTCTCCCTGCCTTGTGATGATAGGAAGTGTATAGTTCTTCCTCTTCATCTTGAAACCCTTTAGGAGTTTCTTTGCATCTCTTTTCTTCATTGCTATACCTCTCACCTTCTTCAAAGAAAGTGGGCATAGTGGATCTATGAGGAGATCTAGGATTCTCCGTCTTCTATTCTGCTGATAGGAAGTGCTAGGGCATCCTTCTTCTTCTTGAAATCTCATGAAACTCTTACTCCAACTTGCTTCTTCTCGAAACCCTCTAGGAGTCTTGTGCTTCTTCTTTCTCTCTTTCTGATTTACCCCTTGGGAGAGGCCCTTCTTTAGATCTGAAAAATGATGACAATAATCTTATCTACTTCCATCAAATTTTCTTTGCTTCGCTCTTGATTTATTGCAGCTTCGATCTCATATAATGCGGCCAGTAGATCATGCTCTTATACCATCGTAATATCCCAAATGGGGAAAAATAGGCTCAATAGGGAATATCTTAAGATATTCCACTAGAGAATCGCTGTGAATATGGAATTACACCAATATATATAAACCAAATATATATCGGGTAGGGAATTTATCGATGCATCACCTTCACAAGGAAGGGTGAAATCCAGAGGCTTCTTGGCCCGTTCTAGACTCCGTTTCATAGAAGATTGCGAAACATGCCAGTGTGGGAATAACACAATCCTCTTAGATTTTAATACTTTTAGGAACCTTATATCTACATATCTAAACAATGGATCCAAAAAGAGAAGAAAAAACCCAACAAGAAGAAGCGGGAAATTCCACTCTTAGGAAAATCATGAATAGGCTCAAGGGAGGACGTTGTATAAGAAATCCGTTGTAAAAATAATGCAAGACTAGGGCTGGGTTAGCTTATTTTAGGCTCTATGGGACCCTCTCCATGCATAGTTTCAGCAAAAAAAAATGATTTTAGAAAGCTTAAACAGACTCCTCCCACAATCAACACTAGTCAAAATTAGCTAAAGGAGAGAGTTGGGTTAATAGGAGAAACCCCTATTCGGTGAATTGCTAGCTTCTCGCCGGGAAGACACTGAAATCAAACATTAAACTCATGTTATAGTATGGCAGCAAGAAATCAGATCTATAATGAAGTTCCTTTGTACAAGCATTGAATTTACTCGAAGCAAGAGCAAGAATCTTTAGAAATTATAGCGTATACACATGGAAAAGTCATGAAACATCGTATTAAACATTTTATATGAGGAGCTTCAGCTGTTGTAGGCTAATATTCAGATCTACAAATGATATATGTCTGAAACATTAGATCCATGCCAGATCTAGAAAACTACTCTACCTTTCTTAACAAGATCCTTCGGGGTTTTATTAAAATAATGCCTAAATAAGTGTAGATCTAGCTTTTTTAATACACCGAACCTTAAAAAATTCAGAGATTTATGAAGATGTCTTTCTCTATTACATTACATATTAGATCTGAACATGAATAGATCAGCAAGCTACTTTACAAATTCTATGGGAGAGGCAAGCTTCAATCACTAGGAGAAAGGTAAGTACAATAAGAGATACAAAACAAAGAGGAAACATGTACATGAAAATAACGCAAGCTTGTGGAAGAGACTCGTGCGTAGGGCCGGAATGAACCGATACAACAGAGCAAGAATTATAGATCTGAAAGTGAAATGAGAGTAAGATCCTCTTCCGAGTGGTCACAAGACACCCTCCCGAGAGAAATCTCCTTAATCAACTAGATCTTGCGTATCTACCCCACTCGTCGCAACTCACAAGCAAAGAAGAAACCCTCAACAGACTCGCCGTCGCTATAGACATAAGCTTTTGCCATAATTCTCGGGATAGTGGAGAGATGCATCACAATCCCCTTCAAAGAGGTACTCCATGGAAGGAGAGAGATTCCCAAAATGAAATCCTCTTCCCTTAGGCTAAACATCCAAGAGACTCGAGTTGCCGTAGCAACTTCTCAAAATTCTTCAACAACCTTTGCTTGCTTCCTCTCCTTCTATTTATAACATGAGGGATGTCCAAAACCCTAAACTATCTTCTTCAACTTATCCTCTTCACACATGAGATCCTCAGAAGTATGTTGCAGTTTTGATGGATAAGCTTCCCTCCAAAATACGTTGTAGGTGGGGCCAAGGTCAATTCCATTCAAATGAATTTCTTCACACTTAGGGGTGTTTAATATAAGAACGTTATCATCCCCTTTCACATTGGGCATGTGTTTATTCTCGCCTGAGGAGTTTAATAAACCCCTTTCACATACTTTTATTCATAAATAAAGAAAACCTAAAATTAAAATGCAATATTCCCATGAGCCGTAAAAATTGGGAATATTACAAAAACATCGAGATGGATGAAAATAATGTAGTGATCTGATCCGCATCATACCCCAATTTTCTAATGGTTTTGGTTCCCAAAAGATTTTATTGAATTAGGTGAGGAAATTTTCCTCTACCTTATACCTAAAGTACCATTTATCCATGCCTAGAAGTTTTTCTTTCGACCTAATCCGCCAAAGCTCATGTTATCCTTATATTGTATTTCCATACATCTTCTACAAAACTAGATCTTGTTTCAACTATGTCCCTGAGCATATGGTGTTAAATCCTATGGTGAAGTTAGACTTCCTCCTTCCTAATCCAACATGGAAGTATAGAGCCGCAAATTTTCCCCATTCACCACTAAGAAAATGTGCATGTATGAGCAAGCATCGAGCTTCAGGTAGTCGTTATCTCTCACCTTTCCCGCATCTTGAAAGGACCATATCACAAAGCCTTTATTTTATTGCTAGAAACCTTGTAGCCTCTCATTGTTCAATCATAACCATCCACTATCTCCCACCTTGAATAACTTCTCTATTTTATATATATCTATATTCAGCTCGTACTTTTCATGAATAATTCATTGCTTCATGTACTTACATATGGATCTCGCCTAATAGTATGAATACTTTTGTATGGATTTAAATCATCCCTCGTGAGATCCTCCTCACCCCTCCCCGTTTCCCATATGCAATATCCAACGGTGAAGGTGGAAATATCAAAAACAAGTTTCAAATAGAGACTTGTCATTAAAAGTGTGGAGACAAATATATTATAATAGTGTGGTATATGTACCATATTTTCATCCCAATTATTCAGATGTTTAATTTTAACCTCAAAAGATGTACCAAAGTCATGTTGACTACTTCTTTTCCCATCCGTCTATGATGAAATGTTCTAGACCCTTCAATTTCATGTCAACCTTCTCCCACTATGTAGTCCAAAATGCACTATGAAATTTTGTGTCCCAATTTGAAACAATGCTCCTCGCATCCCAAAGTGCACCCAAACTTGTCCAAATAATAGGTTTGTTTCTTCTTAGCCATTTATGATCTTTTTAAAAGGCATGAGAATGTGCACATCTTGATAAACCTACCAACTATCATGAATAGATAGTCATGTCCCTTCATTCTTATTCTCACCACTTTTAAAATATCATAAATTTTTTATTAATATGTTATAAAAAAACATCTTACTTCAAACATCAAACACTTCTACTTAATTTTTCTTCCAGGGAATCAATATTTTTTAGGAATACATCACTACTCCATTTTGAAAAAAGGAAAAATATAAAAAGTAATAAATATGACCAAAAGGTAAAACTTGAATTTTAAAAAGAGTAAAAATAAAAACTCAAAATTAAAATAATGAATTCCATTAATGAATCTAACCAGCTTTTAGCAAAGAACAGGTAAGACACTTTAAAATAGAAACAATAATTCACTATAGTGCATAATCTAAAACATATTATATAGGAAACATTTTTATCAAAGTTTTAAGAATTCTATTTTAAAGCATTCAATCAAAATCAAACCATGATTATCAAGGGAATAATTTTTACATTTTCAACAAACATAAGTATGGTTAACTGTATGATGTATATTTTGGAAAATAAAATGGTGAGGTGCAGATCCATTGATGATCACATTACAATTAATTATTCTCCAAGATTTTACATGTTTGAATATATGATTTTTTATAAATGTTATTAGGATTGAAACAATAGCAACAGCAATAGCTTGTACTCATTCCAATCCATGCTTGAATACTTACACATAAGAAGAGAAGAAATTTCCTCAAACCAATAGATTAAAATGAAAGCAAAATTGAAATAACTAATCCCACCAAACTATCCCTGAAGGATTATCTCAATTGCATCAAGTCCTTGCTCACAGCTAACCTTTTCTATTGAGAGGTTATAGGTTCAATTCTCTCGACACCCTCGTGTTCCAGCTCTATGGTTGAACTGCAGGAAGTGACCATTCGGGTGGATCTTCCTAGTATAAATATTTTGTGAACATAATGGTCACCGATCTTCAAGTCCATGAACCACATATAAAAAAACTAATCCCACCTTAACTAGCCCCAAGGGTTAGCTCAATTGGTCGAGTCTCCATCGTTAAAGCACCTTTTCTATTGATAGGCATGGGTTCAATTCTCTCAACACTCTTTGAGGTCATGCTCCAAGGTTGAGCGAGCAAGAAGTGATCCTTCAAAGAGGGATCTTTCGGGTACAAATATTACATCGACATGTTGATCAATTCCTGAGACCATGAACCACATAGAAAGAAAGAAAAAAAAACTAATCCTAACTCAATAATCAGAAAAATTAGTTCCGAGATAAATACAAAGAGAGATCAATTACTAAAGATAAATAGTGAATTTTGGGGATGGAAGAAGAGAAATATTCCTTTTTAATTTAAATGAATATAAAATCACAAAGTTATACTTGATTTACCATTGACACCTCATGACCATCATCTATATTCCTCCATTCCTCGGATACCAAGACTCCAAGTCTTCCATGCAATAGGATGAAAAAATCTTGAGATTTTACCTCTCAAATGCACCAAAAGGATAAAATAATATTTTTTTAAAAAGATTTATGAGGATTGGAAGGTCATAAAATTCAAGGGGTATCAACCATGTCCGATTTCTTACATAAGGATATCAAAATGGTAGCTCGCTACTACATCAAGATTAAAATTTCCTTCCATTTAGGGCCCTTTTCATACCATTACAAGTTGGTTTAGGATAGTTTTAAATGGGCTTTACCAGGGTACGTGTATGGGCTCCATAAACCTTACTCAAGAGAATATTATTTTCAAGTATTTTGTATATATATCCACTTTCTAAGGTACACACTCCTTTTGTGAGCAAGAAGGGGATGTGCACGCCCATTTGGGAGCAGTGAAGAGCATGTTTATTTCTCGATGAGGTTGCTTTATGTAGTGTTCAGAGTGAGAAAAGAAATAGGAGGTGTGTATGGTGGCCAATTAGACATAAAATATCACTACTAAATATTGAGCCAATTTTTGAAAACTCTTCGTCTTTCTTGCAATGCTCATTTGTAGCTATAATGAAAAAAAGAGACTAAATTCCAAACATTTTATAGTCATATTTGCACATCTCCTTAATTTTTGGAATTTCACGTAAGTATCGTCACAATTCGATGGAAAGATATCTTGTTTATGACATCGAAACCCATGCCTGGACAAGTTGACATAAAATTGACATAGTTGTGACCTTTTATGTGGTTAGCCACAAGGCACGTCTCAATTCTTGACTTCCAAAAAGCATTGTTTGTGATGGTCATGTGATGTTTAGCCATGGAAATGTCATCACAAGACTAACGAACCCATCAATTTTATAAATTATGTTGTACGGTATTTTTTAGTTGCAATAGTTATGTCGTGGTAACACCTCGTCACACTAACTAATTCTACAAAGTAGATAAGGTGACAACTATGCCATAATTGTGACATTTGTGCCATGTGGGAAGTCCCATCATAAGACCATCGATCCCACTAATTTTACAAAATTATGTTGTGATGAAAATACAAAGTTGCGATGTTTAGGTCATGGGAAATATATTCACAATACCTAAAGAATCACTATAATTTTACAAAATATGTTGTGACACACAAGCCATAGTTGCGATGTTTGTGTCGTGGGGAAATTCAAATGCAAGATCGTACGGTCCCAAAAAATTAATAAAAGTGTTGTGACATTAGGCTAGTGTTGTAATACCGATTTAGTTGACAATTAAAAAAATGGAAATCGACCATGATATATGCGACTAAATCGGATTATTTGCAGCACTTAAAACTATAGAGAAAGAGAGTCTCTCCACCAAATAAATTTGAGTAAATTAGCAGTGCCTTTGTGAATATTTTTCATCAATCTCAATCGAATGCCAATATGATGGGTCAGGACACCCCTCCCTTGGTTACACATTAAGGGCAGAGACAAGTCACATTGTTGTTTCACAAAATTGTCGATCATAGATCCAATGGCTCCTATTGTTGAAAAGTGTAACTAGGTTCATCTTCGAATGACCTGTACTGCAGAATTCAGAGGTAATGATATAAAGATAATAAAATGTATTTTGTAATACTTCATACATGGGTTTCATGAGCAAGTATTTTTTATTATAGGTCAAATAATTCTCCTTGATGTATTTATGGGTTTTGTCATCTTGTCATAAATATAATTTAAAGTCATGTATATGAAGTAATGTTACACTTGTAAAGGGAGTAAATTATTGATGTAAAATGTATGCTCTAAGACCTTGTCAAGATGTTCTGTGAAGTTAGCTCAAATATGTTGAATATTCACCCTTGTTCATCTTGGCCTACAAGCACTAGTTCATGTCGGCCTACAAACTAGATCATGTCAACTTGTAGCTGGGGAACAAATTTCATAAATAGGAGAGGTCTCACAATTTCATTTGATACACATAATTCGTAATATCCGAGATGGTAATGTGAGTAATATTTATGGTTTTATGCGTAATAAGGGAGGGTATTTAGCTAAGATAAAAGGATAATATGGATATTTTGAGCCCTACATCCAAGAAGATAAAAAGGGCTTTCTAATATCTTCGTTTTGGCTCCAAACATATCATTAGTTCAATGATAACATTGTGAATTTTAGGACTAGAGTTGGTGTGAAGATAGTAGAAGAAGATAATTCATTCCCGCAAAGTATAGCATCGTGGTTCAAGAAAGGTATATACAATACAATGTGAAGGAAGGTTGTCTTGATAGCGTGATACAGACTCGCAAGGAGTGCAGAGAACATAATTCGAGCCTCCATCTTGGTCATCAGATCTCGGATAAACTCAAAAATAAGATCGAGGGTGTTCATAGCATAATGTAATATCCCGTATCCGGAATAAATATTAAAGAAGAATGTTTAAATAACGCACTTCGGGATATTGATGCACAGAAATGAGTTTAAAACCCTTGGATCCCTTAGATCAATAGATCCGGGGTCTAGATCCGTAAGGGTAGTAAAAAATCAAACTAGGTGTGGTACCGTATCTCCCACCACCTAGAACAGCCTAAAAACACCCTACAAGAGGGGTCGTGTACTATGCACAACAACTCGCTCTTAAATAACGTAGTCTGGATAGTATGAGTAGGAGACCATAAAATATGATTAACTTATGAATGTACAATAGAAAATAATAAGTATAATGAAGCTCTTTCAATATACAAGAGAATACATAAGACAATAGAGAAAGAAATCTTCTTGTGAAAAGAAGGTTGCAACATATATATAAATGCGTAAAAATGGCTCAAAATGTTATTTTGAGGGAGCTACAATAGCTAAATATTACAACTCAGATCTAGGACATATCTCAGGACAAAACATCAGATCTATTTCAAATCAAGAAACTAGATAGTCTTATTTACAAGATCCCCTGGGGTTTTGGACCAAATCAAGTGAATAAACAAGAGTAGATCTCAGTTTTAAGTTGCGTATCTATAAAATGCTGCCGTTAATTTCTGAATATAAATTTACAAGATAAAACATCGTACCTAAACACGAACATGGATCAAGAAGATAATCCATGAATCACCAAAGTGAAAGGCAAAGCCGTAGATCTCTCATCAAAATCGGGTCAAAACACCAAGAATCTCATGAAAATAACGTGTAGCCTTTCAATGGAAACAAGCGTTGTCAGAGTCAATAACATAGATGGCCACCGCCAAGATACACATTCGAAGAAAACAGAGAGGCACTCTTCCGTAGTTAAAATACACACTCCATGAGAAGAGGCTCCCAAAACAAAGCTAGATATCTCGCAGATTTAGAATCCCACTGGCTGCAGCTTGCAAAGCAGACAAACCCCACTAGATCCGCACTACAATTTGAAGTAGACCTTAGACTCAAGCCTAATAGTGGATCAAATCAAATACTCCCCCAAGAATCCTCAAGGGAAGAGGTGAAATCCCCGCATAGGAACTCCAAGTGCTAAGACAATTTCTTACTAACAATGCCAGAGAATAGTATTTGTCTAAGGCATACAAGATACTCGTAAATATAATCAATCAACAACCTTCGTTGCCTTCCCTTCCTTTTATAAGATGAAAGCCTCTCTTTTTCAAACCCTGAAACGACCTTGATGAGTTAGCTCTTTCACATGAGGGGCCTCCTTCTAGAACCGTGATGTCCCTCCATGAGATACATCAACCGAGACAAGCTGTTGTAGATTTGGTCAAGGTTGACCCATTCTCACAAAACACCAAACCCCTTTCACACCTACAAGTGATTTATTTACATGGCCCTCGATATATCCGTGTTCACATGGGCATTGATTTATTCAAAGATTTTTTAAGAGTTTTACATGTCCTCCTTTATTCATTTATTCATGCAAATGTAAAAGTAAAAACAAAATGAATATTCCTCTTAGCTTAGGCTAAGTAGGAATATTGATAAATTCTCCCCCCAAAATGTCGTTTGTCCTCAAGAAACTAATAGGGTAAGAGCTGTAGTACTTCTCCTCCTCCATTGATGGCATCATCAAGGATCAAGTCCTCATCATAAGCCAAGTGCTCAACAAGCCAATACATCATGAATTGTTCCTCCAAGATCAACATAATATGTGCATAGTCCATTCCTTCTCAGGAGTGAAAAACTCAACAAATAAGCATGGTTGAATCAATGCTACATCTAAAACATGTATCATGAAGTACAAAGAGTTTCAAACCATGTGGTACATACACACCGCCCATCCCTTCCGTCCATACAACCCATAAAAAATACAAATCCCATCATCCATACAAGCACCATATATGCAACCGAAACCTCGAACTTGAGGAGGTGGGTCAAACCTACATGTGATGTCAAGATAGTGCACCTCCTTTGTCTTGATTAGATCTAGGTGTGGCAAGTGGCATTCCCACCACACATTTTCGCATGAGTCGTCTTAACATGGTTGAAGGTGTTACATAAGTTTGGTGCCTTTGGGAAGTACCCATCATGAAAAGGAATCTCCTCGTACAACGAGGGAGGCCAAGTTCAAAATTTCTATTGGCCCCCAACAAGCTATGATATCCACATGATCTCTCACTCCCTTTAAGAGTCATATCCTACAAAAACATGGCAAAGGAATGTAATAGATCAGAAAATACAACTTGCTTGGCATGATCAAATCATTTACCATCATAGTCCTTCACACACACATGGAGTTGTGCATGAGCATTCCCCTCCCTCTCAAGCAAAGGAAGAGCCGGCCGAGATGACTCTCGTAAAGATTCCATTGGTTACCCCAATCCTCCAGTTATTTCACTCTTGAAAAGTGCTAATGTAAGTCCTCTCTCATGCCTTCCCAATCAAAACTCTTCATGATCAGCATAGATATTCATTGAATACATATGGCCGAGGAAGAATTCTTCATGTGCTCCTTATAGATCTTCTCGCTTGAGCTTAGAAGCTCTAGCAAAGAATACCTTACCATGATAATAGATGACTCCCATTGGACTAAGTAGCCCTCCTCTGCTACATTCCATCTAGTACCATACCCGTGTGGAGATCTTGAATACTATACAAGAAATTGAGATTTAACAAGATCCACATCGCTCAATAATGACAAGCGTCGAAACATCCATGGAAGTGCTTCTTGTCATGTTGTTGATCTCCTTTTGACATTACTTATGCTAAAATTGTTTGTTGAAGGCTGATCCTCCCATTCTTCTCCTCCCACAAATGTTGCATTCGTAAAAGAGATAGGGAGATAGTGATGAAGAAAATCTCTCTCATACTTGGGTTGTCCCAAGCCCTCTAACGCCGTGACTTGGTCTCTCATTGATCCAATCCTTCCTTGATATAGATTTGGAGCAGCACTTTTCAGGTGACTTCCCCACAATATCTCGAATCCGATGGCATTCCGTGGCTTTCCATTAGATAAAAATGTCCTCTGCGCATCCTCATGAACATGAGAGAAGGAACTCGTGAGATCCTCGCTTCCACTACACAACCATTTTTTGTCTGTGGAAGTACTAGGTGAAGGATAAGTGTGCATGCCTTGAATCATTTGTGGTTTCCCACTCTTCAAGTCCACCCACTCCATTTGCAAAGCTTTCCAATCGCTGGTAACCTTCCAAGGTAGACCCAACTATTGGACACCCAAAATGATGTTGGTTTCTCGGTATGTCAACTACAAAGAAGTGATCCACCCAGTGTAGGATCCCATAGTGACAGAGTGATGGAACATATTGCATGCTTTGCATGGTCCTATCTCCCCGGGACCAAACAAAATCTCAAAAGTGGCCGTGGGGACGTTCTCCTTGCACAAGAAGATGAGCATCAATGTTTTGGGTTGCCCCACCGTCAATCAAGATAGATAATCTCCGATCTACGACCGAACCTTGTACTCTTAGGGTCAAGTACTTGGGCACTCCTCTCAAAGATGCAAGAGTCCCACTCATTGGAGAAAAGGCTCCCTTCCCATCTCTCGGGATGGTGTTTGATCTTCCTCATCATCATCGCCGTTGTGACCCCTCCTAGGTTCATCATCTTCATCTTCCTCCTCAAGATCCGAGAAGACATCTATGTAGTGTGATTTTCCTCAAAAGACATCTATGTCCCGAAGGCCTACGACTCTTGGAAAGTGAAACAGTTTTTATTTTTTCTCAATTTCTTGAGATCAATATGAAGAGGCTTCTTCATAGACCTCTCATTGGGAGGAGCATCTTTTCTTCACATCCTCCCTTAGTGGAGGGCCTGCTTTGGAAAGTTTCCTTTCTGCTGCAAGGCATCTCGGGGTCTCTAGCCCTCTCAATGGCATCATGCAAAGTGATGGGCTCGGGTAGATTTAACCAACCCATGCAAAGGTTCCTCCAAAGCCATCAATGAACATGTAGACTCTCCTTGCTATGGATAGATCGTGACCATGACTCGATAATCTCGTAAACTTAGAGATATAAGTCTTTGCATCCCTTGATTGTTTCGCCTTGCAAGGCTTATGAAGGGTGCTTCCAGATCCTTCCTTGCAAACCTCTCCACCGCCTCTAGTAAACTCGTAATAGGTAGTCACATTGTTATGTCCAAATGTAGACAACCCATGGAACCACCAATTTTGTGCTTCACCTTCAAAGTGGCAAACAGCTAAGCAATTCGATGGCTTCAATCTTAGGGACCTTATTCAACCGGAAGTAAATATCCAAACTTTTCTACCCATACCTCGTTAACCGGAGAATGATCCATCAAACTTGGGCAAAAAAAATTTCCCATAGAGTGGTGTCTATCCCGATTATAAAGAACCCACCATATCTATACTCGTCTTGGTCTTCTTTTGTCCTTGATGTGACAAAAGTCTTGGAAACTCAAGTTATCCCTGAATCTCTCGACTTCCGAGAATCATACACCACAAATTAATCTTCAAGGGAATATTTTTCTTGTGGTCCTTCATTCTCCACAGCCAAGAAAGTAGGCATAGTGGAGCATTGTGAAGCTTGTGGGGCTTGTGGCAGACCCACTGGGACTACCCCATGATGAGACATGTCAAAGCTTTCTCCCGCATGAAATCTCCAGAGATTCCCTCATTCTTTCCACCCTCATCTCCTTGATCTCTCCGGAAAGACTTGCATGGGCCACCAAAAGAGTTCTTGCAAACTCTTTCCCCCTCTTTGTCACTTGCAGTCTCAAAGGCTTTACCCTTGTCTTAATCTTTAGTAGTATAATCATACTTCTTGTGACTTATGTTTTGATACCACTTCTCCCTCTCAGCCGCAGGTTCATCTTCTTTTCGAATGCCACGGCTATGATTCTCCAAGGAAAGCACAAAATAACGCACTCCTAGTGAGATTGATGCACAGAAATGAGTTTACAACCCTTGATCCCCAGAGCACGTACAGGGTCTATATCCGTAAGAGAGAAAAAACAAATCAAACTAGGTGTGGTGTAAACGTATCTCCCACCATCTAGTCTAGCTGAAAAACACCCTACAAGAGGGGCCGCAGCCTATGCACAACAAACTACTTTAGAAATAACACAGCCTTGGATAGTATGAGAAAGAGGCCATCAAATATGATTAACTTATGAATGTACAGCATCAAATCTAAAGACAATGAAGCTCTTTCAATATACAAGAGGAATACATAAGACAATAGAACAAGAAATCTTCGTAAAAGAACACCGCAACACATATATAAATGCGTAAATGGCTCAACAACGTTATTTTGAGGAGCTGCAGAGATTAAAGTTACAACCTAGATCTAGGACAGATCTATGGACAAAATCAGATCTATTTCATATCCTGAAACTAGATAGTTTATTTACAAGATCCTTTGGGGTTTTGACCAAATCATGAATAAACAAGAGCAGATCCGAGTTTTAAGTTGCAAATCTATAAAATGCCGCAATAATTTCCGAACATAAATTTACGTACAATATCAGATCTAAACAAAATGTGGATCAGCAAGCTAATCCATGGATCACCAAAAGTGAAAGGCAAAGCCCAGCACCAGAGATCTCTCATCAAAACCTGGGTCAAAACACCTCGAAGAATCTCATACGAAAATAATGCAGCTTCCTCAATGGAAATAGCATTGTAGCTTGAATAAAAAAAAAAAAGATGGATAGCTACCAAGATACACATCTGAAGAACAAATAGGGAGAGGCACTCTTCCAGAGGTTAAAAGACACACTCCATGAGAAGAGGCTCCTCTAAAACAAGCTAGATCTCTCGCAGATCTAGAATCCCACTTGCCGCAGCTTGCAAAAGCAAGACAAACCCTCACCGGATCCGCACCGCAATTGGAAGTAGAGCTTGGACTCAAGCCTCGATAGTGGATTAAATCATCAAATATCTTCCATAATCCTCAAGGGAAGAGGTGAAATCCCCGCATAGGAACTCCAAGTGCTAAGCAGCACAATTCTCTACTAAACAACAAAGAATAGTATTTGGTTCAAGCAGCATAAGATACTCGTAAATATAATCAATCAACAACTTTCTTGCCAGTTTCCTTCATTTTAGGAAGAAAGCCTTGCAACCCTAAACCACCCGATGAGTTGGGGCCCCCCCATGAGGGGCCTCCTAGAAATGCGTTGTCCCTTCATGAGAGCAGCATTGGGGAACCCAGACAAGCCGTTGTAGATTTGGTCAAGTTTGGACCTGGGTTTCGTCAGCCTCAAACCCCTTTCACACCTCGCAAGTGATTTATTTACATGGCCCTAATTTATCCGTGTTCACATGGGCATTGATTAATTCATTTTCTTATTTTACATGTCCTCCTTTATTCATTTATTCAAGTAACAGAAAGTAAAACAAAAATGAGTATTTTTCTTAGCTTAGGCTAAGTAGGAATATTACACATAAAGGAAGGGTATTATGGAAAGTGAATTAATACCTCAAACCTTGGTTGCGTAAGAAGGCCAAAGAGGAGTCTCTTGGAGACCAAGAAAAGAAAGAATTGAATCACATCATTTGGGTTACTAGATTTAGGACCTGAGTCTCCCCTAGTGTTGGTGCAGCATAGTACGTATAAGTAAGATCAACATAAGGACCTAGAAGAGCAAACTTGGCAAAGGTCTTGGAGGAATATTGGTGTCAAGGGTATGTGTCATGGTTATGGTACTTGACAACTTAATATCTATAAGAATAATTACTTTCGGGGTTTTCCTCTCCGCAGGGAGAGGCTCGGGCTCGATCGCTAACCTAAATATTTGTGTCTCTTGTGCATTTGATAATTGACTCGATGAAGAACGTAATAATATAACGAAGATAAGATCTAATTGAAAGAAGCATAACGAAGTCACAAGTAATTATCATGAAATAGAATTTTAATAAAAGCCCTAATTTCTCAATATGGCATCGCAGTTATGGTGTTGAAGATAAGAAAGGGATATTTGGCAAGAATAATACACAAGGATAAAAATATCAAGGATCGCCTTTTCAATAATACATCAAGGTTGAGAGAAGGATCTACTTTATAAAGCCAATCTCTAGATCCAATAATATCTTCATTCATTCAAGAAGGGGTATATTGCAGACCAGGAAAGCCTCAAGCCATCTCAAGAAGACCAAAGACCTTAAAGGACTTATACATCAACGTCCTTTCAAATAGGAGAAGAAAAATCAAGGAGGTGATATTTATCTTTAAAATATATCTCGTGATTGGAAGCCAATTCAACACTATTGGAGCCATCCTTGATCATCATCATCAAAGAAGGATCCAAGGTGATCTACCTCCTTACACCACTCTTCGAAGAAATCAATCTACGAGGGAGCTTTCTACTACTATCTACGTCATCAACAAGAAAGAATTTGGTAGAGGAAGAAATCGTCTATTCAAGTAAGTATATTTAAGACTTCATCCGAATCCGTCAATATGCTTTTTTTCAAAGAAAGCACAAATTGTTAGGGTTTCAAAATTTCTTGCATGGAAGAAAAGAACAGATCTAAATCTTAGTCGAGAATGAATTCTTGACTATATCAAATAATTAGACCTTTCAAAATAATATACTAAATTAAAAGTGCCAAATACGTGAAGAGAGACATAAGAGCCTGTGAGGATTCTGCGAGAATCAATAAAGGACTTTCATTGTCTGATGAATCAAAAACTCGCAATATTCAAAATAAATATATAGACAAGTCAGTGGAGACATACATTTGGTGAGTACCTGGCAGGGGAATTAATATCTATGGGACAATAATTATACAAGTTGAATTTGTCAAGAGAGGAAGGAATCACTTCATATTTTATGAATATTTTTGAAATTCGATATCAATCGTAGGAATTGGGATAAGTAATGTCTGATAGATAAATGACTACAAGTGGTAAGTTTGGGAATATTTGGTAAGTTTGGTCCTCGAAAAAGGAGAAACATGGATAATATATGATGTTATGGATGTAATGAACTTGGGAACTATAAGAAGCATTTTCCCAAATATAAGGACAAGAGGAAGAAAGAAGAAGCCATGTCGTTGAAGAAATGGAAGAACCTCGATTCAAAGAAACCAAGAAATAAGAAGTGAAATATCTCTACTATGATTGGGATCATGTTCCTCTTAAGAGGTATCTCTTGGTTGTAAAATAGTATGTTATGAAGCATTGTATATTAGATAGATGCATCACTTTAGAATTGGCATCATGATGGAAGCATTGAAGGAGTAGCACTTGTCAGGTAGGAGGATGTCTTTAACACATTTATGTGACAACTATGCTATTAGATAAGTGTCTCATGGGAACCTCAATGAAAATAATATTTATATGAAGTCATCCAAATCAAGGTTCATCATTCATTAATCAATATGGAAATAGGTGCTGACATTTTATAATGGTAACCTCTTTGATTCACCGGTTAGAAAGAAATCAAAAAGTTTTCATCGAGGATTCTAACTTACAGAATTTTGGGATTAGGATATGATGACATATTGATGAAGCATGTCAAGATAATGAGAGTTTTTTTCTAAGAAATAATGTTGTAGACATCTAAAAGGAAAAGAGATGAGCTACATGTATATTTATGCTTACACTAGAAAGGTGTCATGCTCATATGGTTGCAATATAATTCTATCTTCGTAAGTATGAACAAAAGAAAATAGAATTTCCTCGATGCACAGCTTTTCCAAAAGGCATGATCCACACCACATTAAATCAATGAATATTTCCTCATATGGAATATGAGGTGTACATATACAACACCAAGGAACTACATATTGGAAGCTCCTGGGAAATGAAATCAAATTGTGTGGATAAAGAAAGGAAGAGATCGTGAGAATCCATAACCATGATCAAAAGAAGTCAACATCCAAGGAAGCCAAGAAGACTTAACTAAAAATTTCTGGAAGACATGGGATCATAGCCCTGAAAAGATGGAGACCCTCGACAATACATATCTTTAGGAAATGTGTCAATTTGTAAATAAAGGATGCTGATGCCTATAAGAAGATGTCATGATGAAAGATCATCAATAAGGTAACTTTTATACTAAAATTTCATATTTATAATTAAATAATATATGATGAGCTTATGCAGTATTTCCATAATGGAGGCATATATATTTCCATGTTGACAACCATATGGTAGGATGAAATATTCTTGGAAGAAATAAGAACGATATAGGAAAGAAGCATAACATGAAGTTATACCATATGGGTCACTTTCGATAAAGTACATGACTCATGGATGAAAGTGATGGACGATCTATGCCCTATGAAGAGATCCCAAAGGTGAATACTCCTCAACAACGAATAAATTTGAGACAACAAAGAAAGGAGTTCTTCATGAGAAGTTGGGTGTTCCACCATTGTCGCCGTAGATCCTCGATTAAGAGGGAGCCTAGTAATAAGTTTCCTTACTTGGAAGAAACATGGTAATTCCTAAGCCGAGAGGGGATCTTAGGTACATTCCTTATATAGGAATGAGTACATTCATTTGTGTAATATGTCCTCCCTAGTTGAGAGGGAGAGATAGACATGTCATTCTGGTCTTCACCTAGAATACAAACGAATGGAGGATTAGGGTAAGAATCCGGGGCATCCTATACTCTTGAGGATGTATTAGGGCAGCCAACATAAGAGTAGTCATGGAAGGACCGATATTATTTGAGGACTAGGAATCCAAGATAATAATAGTCTTGGGCATACCCCGAGTGAACCCATATGGGGTATGATCCAAGAGAGACAATAATGTAGGTGTATATTCATCATTGGTCTCCCCGCATTGGAGCTCAAATATCTCATGGAGAAATGGATATGTTAGTCAAGGACTTTCACTATGATAATGTTGGTTGATATGATGTTATACAAGATGGGATTATCATCCGATTTCCATGAGATTCTTCATATTGAGAGTGACCATGTAACACATAGTACCTCCCTAGTTAAGAGGGGAGTGTTGAAAAGTGTAACTAGGTTCGGTCTTCATAATGACTTGTAATTATAAATTTATGTAATGAAGAGACAAAGATAATAAAATGTATTTTGTAATACTCTGCTACATGGGTTTCATGAGCAAGGATTTTTTATTAGAGGTCAAATACTTCTTTCTTGATGTCTTTAGGAGTTTTTCATCTTGTCATAAATATAATTTACAATCATGTATATGAAGTAATGTTACACTTGTAAAAGGGAAAAATTATTGATGTAAAATGTATGCTCCAAGACCTTGTCAAGGTGCTCCAAACAAGTCGTCTCAAATATTTTGAATATTCACCCTTGTTCATGTTGGCCTACACACTAGTTCATGTCATCCTACACACTAGATCATGTTGGCCTAGAAGTAATGAAACAATATCTATAAATAGAGAGGTTTGTGACCTCATTTGATACACACAATTTGGACAGATATGAGATAATAATGCAAGGTAAGATCTATTGTTTGATGCGAAGAAGGGAGGCTATTCAACAAAGATAAAATGGATTTCTAATATCTTTGTTTTGGGTCCAAACATATCGGTTAAGTTCAGTGATAACATTGTGAAGTTTAGGACTATGCTGGTGTGAAGATAGTGCGAGAAGACAATTTATCTCAAGAAAGTATAGCACCATGGTTGGGCTAAGAAAGGTCTACAATACAAAGGTGCAAAGGAAGGGTTTCTTGACAAAGATGAGACAGACTCGCAAGGAGTGCATAGAGAAGATAATTTGAGCCTCCATCTTGGTCATTCTCTCTCGGATAAACTTAAAGAAGATCGATGGTGTTCATATCATAATGAAGGGTATTACAACAAGCGAAATACACCGCCTGCTGCGTAAGAAGGTCGAAGAGGAGTTTGGAGACCGAGAAGGAAAGAGTCGAAGAACATCATTTGGTTTTCTAGATTATGGACCAAGTATCCCTAGTGTTGGTGCAAGATAGTACAGAAGGAAGATCAACATAGAGGATCCATAAAAGAGCGTTGAAAAAAAATCTTGGAGGCATACCGGTGTCAAGGGTTTGTTTCATGGTTATGGTACTGCCAATGGAGATCTATAAGAAGAATTTTCGTATTTTAGATTTTCCTCTCCAAGAGGGAGAGGTTTTGGCCCCGGCTTGCTAGCCTAAATATTTGTGTCTCGTGTGCATTTTATCATTGACTTGATGAAGAAATATAATAATATAATGAAGATAAGATCTAAGTGAAAGAATCAGTGCAAACTTCTAAGTAATTATCATGAAAAAGAAATTACTAAAAGCCCTAATGTCTCAACGCATATTCATCGTGACATCCCCCACCCCCCCACGAGCCAAAACCACTAAGGGGGGTGTCGCAACATGGTAAATGGTTTCAAAAAACCACTTTCCACCATAATCTGAATATTTTAAGCATCCAATTAAAGATTGAAAGATTTTACATTCAACATGCCAAGTGATCGAGGTCTAGGTTAGTGTGTCCAACCAAATCACCAAATTCATGTCATCAATCAACGTCATCACTTCACATCATCCTAGTACATCCGCATACTTTAATATCCAAATTATTCTCTCAAGTTAAAATAGAGTAAGGGATATTTAACACTTGGTGAAGTGTTAAATATGGTTTTGTATGAAGTCTCTTATGTTATCCTATCAATCGCATATAATTATTCATTTATTCATTCCTAAAGTAATTGAAAACTTCACTCCTATTTGAAATCAACTATGTGCCTCTTACGAATGAAATTCAGAAAATATACTTTGTTCTTCGTTGAATCAAACTACAACATTGAGGAATTAGGAATCATCTTAAAACAAGCGTAAATAAAAACATTACCTCTACGTAAATTCAAACTATAATTGAATCAAGAAACAACATAAGAAAGTTTTAACCTTGTTCTAGTGTATTGCACCCATTAAACAACTAACTATTCTCAAATATTAATCAAACATTAAGTTACAGCAAGCTCTCTTTGAGAAACAACATTGTGAATATAAGGAATAACATGTACATTCTAAGGAAACAACAAGTAAAAAGGAAAACATTACATACTTCTTTGTATAAAATAAAAGGTTGAGAACTATCTATGGATTAAATAAGAAATAGCACCAACCAATCCAAGTAACAACATAGAAAGGAAACTACATTTAATCAAAAACTAACTAATATGTATTATACAAAGAGATTGTGCTTATCTAGGGAAGCGAGCCCTACCGCCCAAAAGTCACCTCACATGAAAACTCAAATCATTGAATACAAAAATAAATTTTGGAATTAATAAAAAAGCACTCCCATTAATCATTTTAGCAAAAAAGTACAAGTTGCAGTATTTCCTATCTCTGAGTTCTAATTACAATCCAAAATATCATATTTAGAGGTAGATCATCCTTTTATATACCATATGAAAGATGTATATTAAGGTTTTACAAGATAAGTGAAAGACCGAGAATTAGATATTTTCGTGGAGTTCTTCTAATTCGTGAGAAATCGAAAATCCTTGAAGAAGCTAAAATCTACTAAGCATAGCTAATACCTCATTATAAGAATAGCTCATGCTTCATCTTTGGCTCCTTCCTAAAAATCGCCCTTCAATTCAACCACTTCACACCAACCTTTAACATTATTTTTATCAATCCACCCATATTTCGTTAGGTTAATTCATGAAAAAGCTTTAATTTCTTTCATTATAATAGAAATTTATAAATAAATGAATTTCATCAAAACTTAAGTCATGATAAGCAAGAAAATACATACATGATCAAAAAAGATAATGACTAATACAAGAAACGAAAACTGAAATAAATAAAATGAGACAATTATACCACCAAACATCACCTCAAATCGACCTTGTTGGCCATGTCCTCATGCAATCTGCCACCTAAAGAGAGATAGTTAATATAGTGTAGAAACAGCCTGAGTAGCCCTGGCAGCCTCCCCTCTAAGCTTGAATCATTCCCTATTTCTTATTTCTCCAAATGTCACTGTCTATCTCTCTTAAAATTCTTAGTCACTGTAGGCCGATGTTGGGCACCAAATCAAGGGAGGTTGGTATCTACATCCTATCCAATTAACACCAAGCTCATGACTAGAACAATGTATTTATTAATCCTTAAAAGGGATTGTTGCAAATTACATTTACCAAAAGGTTATTTATTCTGATAGTGTTTGAGGATTGTGTCCATCTCAACTTAGCTACTTTCAAAGGCATCCTCAACAATATCATGTAAATACTCAATCAAGTCAATATCCTTATGTGCATTGGCCTAAGTGTAGCAGAACACCAAGCTACCCAAACAAATTTGAAATTCTTACCAAATGCTCGATAGGAAGATTCGTGCTCTACCCTAACCCACAATTCATAGTTTGTTTGATTTCTCTTAAATATATGGTAAGACAAGCCTCTGCCACTTAATCTGATTTAGGGAAAAAGAGATGAAGGCTTGAGGTTGTGCATATCTCCAACAAAGGGTAAATATTTTCATGTATTTGTTCCATCAATAAGAATTTATGCATATACAAACTCACACGGAGTGTATTGTATGGGTTCATTTTTCATGATGAATGGTTATAACCTCCAAAATATGTGAGAACTATTAGTGTGGGCCTTGTTGTATAGCATTGACCTTAAGCATTAAGTATTGTTCTATTCAAAACAAAGCATAATTGTAGGATACAAATTGACAAGCTAGAATAATGAATGATAGAGAAAAATTAGTCATTTTCTTGAATGAATTTTTGAACTTGTCCATGTAACTTTATAATTTTCAATGGGAGTAAACATTCCAATTCAATGGTATTTTATAAAACCACATTTTTCTAACGCATCAAATTTTTAACCAAGTTAAGTGGTGTCGACTTGTAACGACATGGCTTCCTTTTTCAATACTCATCCACAATTTTCTTAATTTCGTATTTCAACTTCTTGAATCAATGATGTGTATGGGGGTACATCTTCAAGAGGATCTTTCTCAATTAATACCAATTCCTCTCTTTAGGTTTCCATAATTTGACATTTAAAAAGCTTCCTTTTTATTGCTTTTTTGGTCTTTCTTTGTGCCAATTGTCTTTGTAATTCTTGTATTCTTATTTTCGTAGTATCATTCTCCTTTTCTAAAAGACATAGTTTGTTTTAATAAGATTTCTTATTCTTTTATTTTTCCTTCATGACTTCAAAATTCACTAATTCTTGTGTAGAATATGAAGGGAAAATGAGAGGATTTTGAACTAGAGTTGTTGTTTCTTCTTCAATATCCATTGGTTCCAATGGAATCCAATCTACCCCTTCTAATGGTTGAACTTTTTTCACAATTATGGGATTCCCGATTTAAATCCTTTTCTTGTCATTTTTTAAAATACTCATAAGTTTGTACTTATAATTCGTGGTAAATTTTTTGCACTACTTGTTCTTGATTATGTTGACTTTCAGATTATTCTCCATTCAAATCCAAAGCATTAAAAATCGATTTTTTGTGAACACTATTCGATGAAGATTTTTCCAATCGGGTCAAGCATCTTTTACCCCTTGTTAGATGGCCAAAAAGGAATGTATTTATTTTTCATCTCTATTATATGTTGTAAATATTCAGAGTCTCGCATAAAAGAGGATTGGAATATAGGGTATCTACATGGACATCTTCAGCTTTAGGGGTTTCCAATCGACAATTTCAAAGCTAACCCTAATGAGTGCTTTTCTTGAGGAATTTTAGAGTTTAAGGTATTTGGTTGAAAATATTCCTCCTAAGGAGATTAAGGGGCTACAATTTATGGTTGAAAGGTTTATTCGGGAAGATCCCCACATAGGTAAACATCGTAAAGTAAAGTTTCTAAAATTTTGTCCACCATAGAATCCCCTCATCAAGGCTAGTAGGGTTGTCTTCTTCACCTTGTTCCTCATTTGGTGGAAGAATGAACATCAAGAAAAATTTCAATACTGTGAACGTTGAAATTTTCCCTTATTTCTAAAACCTCCCTCCTATAAATTATCGAATGTTGCTCTTCTATTTTTTATTCCTCTACTCGGTAAATTTTTCCCATGTTCTTTGGGTTTTTTGTGGCTTCTATGACCAAAGTTTTAATTAACTCATGGTGCGATACAATTATAGAATGATCCTTGGATTGTATGACTCTATGAATTGTTTCATGTAAAATAGATCTCAAGAAGAAAGGGGATGTTCAAGATTATCTTCCGCTTCAAATGAGTCATCAACTTTAAATGACGAACCTAGACCACGTCCAATCTTTCATCATAGGTTATGTACCATTGAAAAGTCTCCTCATCTCCTCCGAAGGGTTTGGAAGTGAGATAGGATTATAAAATTTTCCCTTCTTCACCATCTCCTAACCTTCTTCAAGAAATAGCTAAATCGTGTGGTTTAGTGGTGTGTATGCAACTCATACCACCTCTCTCCACCGGGTTGGCATTCCAAAGGACCTCAGCTACATCCTCCTCTCGATACTTGCACTTGCAAATTCTTTACCATTATTAATTTTTATGAAATTTTGTGATAAATTCAAGGGTGTTTTCTTTAGCAAACCTAGAATTTCTTAAATATTGTGTCCATCGGGCGCGTAATAGGATTATTTTTTCTTTTGGTGTCCCCCGTAGTTGGTTTGGTTCATAGTGGATGGTTTAGACTCCCATTTTGTGATGGCTCTCTCGCTTGGAAGTAGTCAAAATGGCTAGCTAAAGAATACAATATTTTTACATGCAGTATACTTGATTTTCGTAATACAACAAAGGTAATGGCAATCGCATTATGGGAAGGTGTGTGAGTGATACGGAAAAGTATAAAAACCATAGTGTCATAACCATCACCGTCACCCTCGGCCAACGGTTGAATTATTTTTGGCAAGAATAGAGCAGTCGATTTATAGTAAATAATGAGTAGTAATAAATGGTGGCAAACAAACTACCGAATTAGAATGATTACATAAAAATGTGTAGTGGGTATAATGAATTCAAAGGGATGTAAACATTGTATCTCATTGAGCCTCGGGACTTGAAATAGAAATAATGACTTTGAATATCCCACAACAAATGTAGTGACAAGGAAGGATTAAAGTACACAAATGTTGGTTAAAAAGTAAGAGTGTAAATGATATAATCATCCCTAATTATATAATTATTTACCCTTTTTATTAGCAAATTATAATCAACTTCACCATACAATGAGGGTTAATTACTTTTAATGTCCCATTTTTTATAATATTCACATATTTTGAGATAAAGCAAAAAAAAATTAGGACATTATAGTTATAAGAAACTTCAAACCATTCTCCAAAAGCAAAGAAGCTTTTTTTTAGTTAAGGCCAATAGTGGCAAAAAGTGACATATCCCACATGGAGTGACATTTAGCTATTATATGTATTTTTGCTCTCTTTATCCAGCATCCACACAAGATGGTTTATTAAAGACCTTGCATTTACTTATATTTGATATCTTTGTTAATGATAGCTTTATATAAAATATATTTGAGATGGTAGTTATATGAGAGTATTGATACATACACATTAAGATCGTTCTTGGGTTGGGTATCAAAACACATTATGGTATTTTAATAACTATTTTAATATGTGACATGATGGGGCATTCTAGTAGTCAACATATGTCCTAAATAATTACGCCGATAGGTGTACCTAATTCAACTCATGATGGATATAGGGTTGTGGAATTATTATTTTTAATCAACTAATAAGATTGAGACATAATGGAATATGCTTCTATCTAATAGGGACAACAACGGTTGTGATTTCGCAGCGCTCTCCTTACCTCCTTATGGTGTCATTTAATGGTTTTTAATTAATTAAATAATTACTTCCGCCTACCTCCTCCATCTTCTATCCACTCACCTCCTCCTCGCGAAGGTGATGATATGTGAGTCCTTTGAAAAAGAAAAGCTAATAATGTGCAATTCAATTGAATGTATGATATAACAAGTGACTGAATCTATAGTATAACAGATGTTGGAGATCATTTTCATAATGGTGCAATTCGAAAACAAAGATTAAGATCTAACAATGAATTTATTTTTACATAATTTATTTCAAAATTCTTTTTGCAAGATATCAAATGGTTTTCCTAATAGAACTGAAAATATGGTTGGAAACTTGAACCATTTTCGCTAGAGAGGTGCATCCATATTAAATAAAGACCTCGCAAATTTTGGTCTCACCTATGGAGTTCAATGAGTGTTCTATCACATTATGTACTTCACGCTCTATACTTGCCCAATGCAGTGAATTGTGATCCTCATAATTTCAGACAAATATTATTTGTAATATCCTTTGTAATATCTTCATGTATGATGAATTTTCCTTTAACAATATCCTTTGTAATATCTCATGTATGATGAATTTTCCTTTAACACCACTCACACATGGGAAACAACATTAAAGATTCTTCTTACAAAGGGTGTAGGAAACAACATCAAATATTCTTCATATAGAGGGTGCAGGGCAATTTAGTCGCTTCTATTTTTAATCATATTGAAGCCCTAACTAAGGCTGCAAGACACATCTTTTATTTATATTTGTTTTAGCCATATCTTTTTGCAGTATTATTATGATTAGCGATAAGTTTTCTTGTAAACCTCTATGTTCGTCTCAAACATGAAATTCCATAAACATAGTGTAATAAAATACCATGGGAATGAAAGCTTTTGACAATAATAATGAGCATACCATATCACCTATATCTAATTAGCATTAATCGCATTACTCTCGCTAGGTTCTTGACATATTTGTCTCTTGACTTGGAATCTATTGGGAGAACATTTCCCAGAAGAAGATATGATGGACTTGGTAAGGAAATAAATAAAACAATATATATTAATTAGGTATTTGGAAAAGATGTAATGGATAAATCAAATGTGGATAGATTTTAAGGTAATTTAATGCATGGAATATTTTGATAAAATGTTTTTATCTCATTAAAAAATATATGGAAGATTTGGAGTCGTAGTAAGTGGAACACCTTTCAGCTTTATGAAATCTTTGTACCGGTTGTGATTGGTTTAAAGAAGTCTTTGAACCGGTTTATGAAATTTGTTTCAGGGTTATTGGTTTAGAATAAAAAACGAAAACTCTGGTAAAAAGTTATTTGAATGATAATATTTTTTTATAGCTATTTGTGATAATAATAATTTCAGAATGATAATAATATTAGATAATTTTTTAGTGATAATAATTTGTGAATGATAATAATAATAATATTGATAGTAATTTTTTATATTAATAATATGTTTTTGTTGTAGGATTATATGGTTTTTTTTTTCTAAATGTATTTCATATTTTAAATTTGTAGGATGTAGAGTTTGATTGTGAGGGAGTGATTAGTTGAATTTAAAGGGTTTAGAATTCAATTGTGAAGGTTATTTGTTGATTTTTTTAAGTTTGTAGAGTTTGTGGTTTGATTTTTAGTGTTGTTATTGCCCCCATCAAGAAGTTTATGTGCTTTCAAAGTTTTAATAAGTATTGGTGATCATATAATTTTACTTGCTCATTTTTAACAACATTGAAAATATTGATGAGGTTGTTTGGTGTTTATTGACTGCTTTTTTCCCTTAGCCATTCATGTTTTGGGAATTAAAATTATGGATATCATAAAGGGAGTTTCATCATGAAGGTTAGTGTTGTGATTGAAAATATCACGACAAAATTAAGATGAATGTTTGTTATTGTCTCTATGCTTTGTAGTCTTATGCAACTTTTAAATATCTAATGTTGGTAATTTAAATATAATGATATTATTGTATTGTAATATCAACATAAATTCATTTCAATTTTCCATTTATTAGGTTTAAAATTTAAAGTAATAAAATATAAATTAATTAGGTTTTAGGTTTTTGTATTACTTTAAGGATGTATATTTGAGGTTTTATTATTTATGATTTTAATAATATTACGTTTTATTATTCTAGATTCTTGATGTTAATAAAATTTAAAAGAATTGTTGTAATGATAAATGTTATTTAAAATAATTAATGATTTTGATGTTCAAGTTCCTAGAATGTTGAGAATATGGCAATGGATCCTATATTTTTTTTAAATCCACTTCATATTTTTCAACTTCCAATCTAATGGTTTTAAAGAGAACATGCCTATTTGTATATCAACCACATTTTGTTAATGTGGTTGTGTTAGTTATAAATGCCAACATTTTTTTTAAAGGTTATGGAGATATTTATAAATATGGTCCTCCATACATAGTCATATTATTTGTGTTGTGTGTGTGTGTGTTGGTTGAAAAAGGTAAAAAGAATAACTTGAGTGAAATGACACATATCAAAAATTAACCCGTGAATACCCTCACTCCAAGTGATATTAGAGATCGTAAATAAATAAATATTGCCTAATTATGTTTTGTTTTGATTTCTATATTTAATTTGTTGTTTTATTGTTTTTGTGTTTGATTTTCCACCTTTTTTATTTGATTTTACTTTAAGATACAATTGATGTTACCTCGAATTACTCCTCTCGTTTCGTCAAGTAATTGTTGTTTAGTCTCTCAAGTAACAACTATTGTTCCCTCAAGTCACAAATTTTTTTCCCTCGGTCTCAACCATCGCGACCGTCAATTCTCTTTTATACATTTGTGCCTCTTGGGACTTGTAATTTTTTATGATCCTTTAAATTTTCATTGTCCTTAATAGTGCCTATGCCTGGATTGAAGAACTCCACCGCATTGGAATCCCTAAAACAAGAAGTTTACACTCAATTAGGAGTAAGAACATGAAAAATATACATTGCATTGAGAAACGAAAGTTCTCTTTTCTTTTTTTATGCATGTATTGATTAGACAGAGTCCATCAATGAATGTGAAAACCAAATTAAGAAATTTTTTCGACCATGGAAACACGAACAATCGACACCATTACCCTCATTTGGAAACGTGAGACAAGGAAAAGGACAATGAAGTATCGTGATTGACAATGATTATGATCGTGTCTCTCATATGGTTAGAGAAGGTGATGTCTTCACCGTCATTGCACCCGTAAAATAATCAAGAAAAAGTGCATTATTATTTATTACGATGCACTATGTCTAAATCCATGTTGTTGCAAGAGTATAATGATCCATCAAATTATACATACCTAATAGGTTCAATGGTGTAAATGGGACATTTCTTTGAAGAAGTAAAGAAATGTAAATATCATATTATTTTTCAAGATTACGCTAGAGGTTATTTATGCCCAATATAGTCACTGGGTCATAAAGAATCTCCTCGACCGGGGCAGTTTTCTGAAGCAAGTGAAGAGTAGAAAAAAAACGACACAATGGAGGTTATCGATAGATGATCATGATGCTATCTCCGGAAAATTTGCCACTAGCACATTTCATATGAGGGAACACATTGTTCGCATGAACAATGAACTTTGATTCTAGGGTTAGAACATATAATTGCTACAATGTGATTGGACTTTACATAGTTTAAGACTATATTGTGGATTGCTTTCAAATAAACCGACATGTGGATGCTTTAGATGTGTACAGCTAAACAATATATTATGATCTACCGGATTAGGGTGCTTTTCTTAGATAATTAATATATGGTGATTTAATGTGTCCATCACGTTTACTCCTAGATGATCTTAACTAGCCCCTTTTTTTGCATGGATATTATGGTCATCATGAATGAATATATTTAGTTAAATGTATATATATAATAATGTATTTAATGGTGATTTAATGTGTCCATCATGTTTACTCCTAGGTGATCTTAACTCACCCCTTTTTTTGCATGGATATGATGGTGATGAATGAATATTTAGTTAAATGTATATATATAATAATGGGTTTAATGGTGATTTAATGTGTCCATGGTGATTTAATGTGTCCATCATGTTTACTCCTAGATGATCTTAACTCACCCCTTTTTTTCATCGAGTGCCCTCCCAAGGCGCGACACCCTCCGCCCGACCGAACGAACACACAAGGGAAAAAAATGACAAACGGCTCGAACGAACATGCACAAGGCACCCGTGTGGTCACAACTTAGCAAACCTTATATGGGCACCCTAAAACAAAACAACCCGACTGGAACTCGTTTCACCGAGAGCCCTCGCAAGGTGCGACGCCCTCCGCGCAATCGAATGAACGCACAAGGGAAAAAACGAGAAATGGTTCGCACGAACGAGCACAAGGCACCTGTGTGGACACAACTTAGCAAACCTTGTACGGACGCCCTTAAATGAAACGAACCGACCCAAACTCATTTCATCGGGCGCCCTCCCAAGGCACGATGCCCTCCACCCGATCAAATGAACGCACAAGGGAAAAAATGGGAAACGGCCCACACGAACGTGCACAAGGCACCTATGCAGACACAAATTAGCAAACCTTATACAGGTGCCCTCAAACGAAATGACCTGAACTAAAATCGTTTCATCGGGCGCCCTCCCAAGGCATGACACCCTCCTCCCGACTGAACAAATGCACAATGGAAAAAAGGGAAAACGGCTCACATAAACGTGCACAAGGCACCTATGCAGACACAACTTAGAAAACTTATACAAGCGCCCTCAAATGAAACAACCCAACCTGAACTCGTATCATCGGGCGCCTTGCCAAGGCACGATGTGCTCCGCTCGACTGAACGAACACATAAGGGAAAAAGCGGCAAACAACTTGCACGAATGTGCACAAGGCACCCATTTGGTCACAATTTAGCAAACCTTATACGGGCACCCTCAAACGAAACGACTCGACCTGAACTCATTTCATCGGGCACCCACCGAAGGCGCGATGCCTTCCGCCTCACTGAATGAACGCACAAGAGAAAAAATGGGAAACATCTCACACGAACGTGCACAAGGCACCTGTGCGAACAAAACTTAGAAAACCTTATACGAGCACCCTCAAACGAAACGACCCGACCCGAACTCGTTTCATCGGGTGCCCTCCCAAGGCGCAACGTGCTCTGCCCGACTGAACGAATGTACAAGGGGAAAAACAACAATCGGTTCGCACGAACATGCACAAGGCACACGTACGGTCACAACTTACTAAACCTTATACGGGCGCCCTCAAATGAAATGACCCGACTCGAACTCGTTTCATCGGGCACCCTCCCAAGGCGCGATGCCTTCCACCTAACTAAACAAATGCAAAAGGGAAAAAAGGAAAACGACTCACATGAACATGCACAAGGAACCTATGTGGACACAAATTAGCAAACCTTATACGGGCGCCCTCAAACGAAACGACCCGACTTGAAATCGTTTCATCGAGCGCCCTACTAAGGTGCAACACCCTCTGCCCGACTGAACGAACGCACAAGGGAGAAAACGGCAAATGGCCCGCATGAACGTGCACAAGGCACCTCTGTAGACACAACTTAGAAAACCTTATACGAGCCCTCAAACGAAATGACTCGACCCAAACTCATTTCATCGGGCGCCATCCCAAGGCGCGATGCCCTCCGCCTGGTCGAATGAACGCACAAGGGAAAAAATGGAAAATGGCTCACACAAACATGCACAAGGCACTCATGTACTCACAACTTAGCAAGTTACCTTAAACGGGCACCCTCAAACGAAATGACCTGACTTGAACTCATTTCATTAGGCGCCCTCCCAAAGCATGACGCCCTCCACCGAACCGAACGAATGCATAAGGGAAAAAATGGAAACCGGCTCGCACGAATGTGCACAAGGCACTTGTATGGACACACCTTAGAAAAACTTATACATGCACCCTCAAATGAAATGACCTAACACAAACTCATTTCATTGGGCGCCCTCGTAAGGCGCGACGCACTCCGCCCGACCGAACGAACGCATAAGGGAAAAAATAGAAAACAGCTCGCACAAACGTGCACAAGGCACCCGTGCAGTCACAACTTAGAAAAAATTATACAGGCACCCTCAAATGAAACGACTCAACCTGAACTCATTTCATCAAGGATCCCCCCAAGGCAGAACGCCTTTCGCCCGACCGAGCGAACGCATAAGAGAAAAAATGGGAAATGGCTCGCATGAACGTGCACAAGGAACCTATGTGGAAACAACTTAGCAAACCTTATATGGGTGCCCTCAAATGAAACGACCCGACCCGAACTTGTTTCATCGGGTGCCCTCCCAAGGCGAGACGCCCTCCGCCCGACCGAGCGAATGCACAAGGGAAAAAACAACAAACAGCTCGCACGAACGTGCACAAGGCACCTGTGCAGACACAACTTAGGAAACCTTATACGAGTGCCCTTAAACGAAACGACCTGACCAAAACTCATTTCATCAGGCGCCCTCCCAAGGCGCGATGCCCTCTGCCTGACCGAATGAACGCACAAGGGAAAAAATGTCAAACTGCTCACACAAACGTGCACAAGGAATTCGTGCGGTCACAACTTAGCAAACCTTATACGGGCACCATCAAATGAAACAACCCGACCCGAAATCATTTCATCGGTCGCCCTCCCAAGGTGCGACGCAGTTCGCCTGACCGAACGAACGCACAAGGGAGAAAACGGGAAACGGCTGGCATGAACATGCACAAGGAGCCTGTGCAGACACAACTTAGCAAACCTTATATGGGTGCCCTCAAACAAAACGACCTGACCCGAACTCATTTCATCGGGCGCCCTTCCAAGGCGTGACACCCTCCACCCGATCAAACGAACGCAGAAAGGAAAAAATGGAAAATGACTTGCACGAACGTGCACAACGCACCTGTATGGAAACAAATTAGAAAAAATTATATGAGCGCCCTTAAACGAAACAACTTGACCCAAACTCATTTCATCGGGCGCCCTCCCAACGTACGACGCCCTTTGCCCGACTGAACGAATGCACAAGGGAGAAAACGGGAAATGGCTTGCACGAACGTGCAAAAGGCACCTGTGCGGACACAACTTAGCAAACCTTATAAGAGTGCCCTCAAACAAAATGACCTAACTCGAACTCCTTTCGTCGAGTGCCTTAAGGCCATTCCCACTGTCCCCTGCAACCCTACGATTTGGAAATGTATTTGGCAGGTTGAAAACATTTCGAATATTGATGTAGTCACCTGGAAGGTGGGGCACAGCAGTATCCTCACAGCTTAAAACCTATAAATTCATGGCTTCCATGGCCCCTCTTGGTGCCCGCTCTATCAACAACAAGATGAAAATCTGGTCCACATATTTCACGAGTGCCTCTACACTCGACTAAGAGTTTTATTAAATGTTTTAATCAAAAGTTTTATAAAATTTTTACATGGGCGGTATGGATTCTAATTGAGATAAGAAAGGAGAATCCATGGAAAGATTGGGGAAGAAATCATTTAACTTTGTTAGATGCTAATATAATGGTTGTATAAATTATGAGCAATGGATCTCTAACTGATTTGTGTTGCTTTTGCTGTTCAAGTTATACGCGTTCTTACTCAGATAAAGAGGAAAGGCTATCTTTGGAAGGCTTCTCAAAAAATCAAGATCCTTAAAGGATCTGGTCATCCATGGAAAGATCTATATGCAAATTTGGAGTATATATTGTGTGAGGGACTCGATGGTGATCCAGGTAGCGAATAATATCGTAAATGTGATTCTATTTTGCTGAAGATTGGTAGATGGTATCTAATTGTTTTATTCTTTGGAAGGTGGCTATTATACTTAGAATATAGGCTTATGAAATCCCCTCTATTCTTATTATCTGAAACATATAGAGCTATTATTGTGCCATTACAAGTGAAGCTCGTATTATCGGCAGGTTCCTATTCTCTTAATCCCTAGTTTTGTCTCACTTTGCTATATAATGTAGCAATTTAAGCATAGGCTTTATGATATATTAAAAATTTTTAATGTACAGGCCAATGGAATGTCATGAAGTGGAGGGTAGCAAATTTTTATGCACCAACGGAACTGCAAGCTTCAAACTTGGGAGTTCTAGATCTCTTCCCCTAGATTTGATTTCGTCGGGAAAGGTGCATACTTGTTTTCTTAGCTGTGCATTATACAATATTCTTTGTTAGGTTTGGTAATCCATTGTATAGTACTCTTTTACTTTTGACATAAATGGTGGAGCATTTTTTATTGAATTGCATGCATTGGACCATTTTTGGATTGTTGTATTTACTGTAATTGGTATCATTTTCAATGGAAATAGTGTCAGGCTCTGGATGAGGATACATGGAAGAGACAGGCTGAGAGGAAATGGCTAAAGACTCCTGCATTTATTGATGTATTTTGTATAGATCAGGTCCTTAAATTTGATGTAGATAAGGTCAGTTTGTCTGGTTCTAAACAATAGAAATAATATACTCTTTTATGTTCCATACTTCTATACAATTGTTTGTCAAATTTCTAAACCATTTATTTTTCTTCCATTTGTATCTAAACCACTGTAACTTGGTATTTTGTTGGCTGTCATATTTCATCTAAATCATATTTTGTTATAATTTTTTGGAAATCTTCCAACACCTACATATTCACAAAGGCTATGTAGTGGATAAAAGATCCGTTCAGTATCTCATCAATTATATTATTGCATGCAAATATATCTCAGCTTTTCAAGCATTACTTATATCAGTGGTACCTGTGTCTTGTATGATTCAGGTATTTCCCAAAGGAGAAACCATGCAAGCAGGATATGTCTTTCCAAAGGAGATTATTGCAGTTATAACGCCACGTGCTTTTAAAGCAGATAATATGAGTAAGGGCTTAGATGACTTGGATCATAAATCAGTTGTGAAGGATAACATGAAAATGAAGATGGATATTTTCGTTATCCCTCAATATGACTTTTCTCAAGACCCTTCACCTGCTGGTGATGTGAAATTCAGCATGTAGACAAAGGCTTGTTCCCGTAACAGAATTCATGGTTTGTATAGTTTTCGTATGGAAGGATCAAAACTAAATGAAATGTTTGAGAAGGCTAGAAGATACAAGTTTATATTTTCTATGGTAACATTTGATGTCTGTTCTTGTTTCATTTTTACATTTGTGACTTTGAAAGTGATGTTGGAGCTTGAAATTACTTCAAAATTCATCTAGGAGAAACATGTTTGCATATATATATATATATATATATATATATATATATATATATATATATATATATATATATATATATATATATATATATATATATATAATTTCACTATTCATTTTAGGGAGCAAATTTATATATATATATATATATATAATTTCAACTATTGAATTTTAGGGAGCAAGTTTATGGTGGGGCTCCAAAAGGTGTTGATTAGGTCGAGTTGTCGAAGCAAAGAATAAAATGAGTGCGATGCTCACAGATTTACACAAAAATTCTGAGGGAAAATCATGAACGATTATAATGAAGCTACAATATAGTAATGACAGTGACCAAGAGCGTGACTTATTGGAGGACAGAAATTTCCCAAAGAATGAAATACTATAATGGTGCATTGAAGGGCATATTCTGAGAAAATAAACCCAAGTACAAAAGGATTGGTCTGTGTCAGATTTTCAGAAGGATGAGCTACACTCTATAATCCTCCCTTCATGAGTTTGTCATTCAGCACACATGAGCAAAAGGTTTATGTTTTTCTAACCAAGAATCTCTGATACAGGGGCATCCTTGCATCCTTGGTTGCAAGCAATCAACGTCACCCAAAAAAATATTTTATTTTCCCAATACAAGGCCCAGATCTCTGAGTACAGAAGCTTTGATATTCTTAAATCTGAGTTGAGTGAGACTGATAATCTTATAATTAACAAGAAAATTTCTTTGAAATAATATGTACCAAATGGATCAGTGTTTTCAAGAAGATGATTAAAAATAAAACCACTCCCTCTATTCATTCACAATTCATTGATCATCATTACGTCATTAATTCATTGCAGCATAAGGTGGTCCTAGACGAGAATGATAAATACACTTGTGTTTATGATTCATACATGGAAACTAGTTACAGAGTGGGTGCATTTCTGTTTCTCCTTCTAAGCCAGATACATATAATGAATGTCTGAAGATATATATGCTGTGGAAATTTTCTCAAGCCAGGAGAAAATTTCTCTTGTGAATAAGATTATATGATGTGAATTGAGGTGTGCATCAAGCTCTTCTTGCACTATTCTAAGATCTCACTATGCTTCTGCTTTTTAAATGTCAAGAAAATGATATCTATACTAACATTCATCTTGTTTTTCTAGGTTGACTTCATCATCACAAGACTTATTTTATTCATAGCGGAGCAGCAAGAAAAATCACATACGAAAAATACAGGGGATATTTATAAAAAGACTGATCTTTCTTCTGAAAGGCATTTACAAATTTCACCTTGATTCTGAGCAAGTTGTAGTATGAGAGCTTTGCTACAGCCAAGGAATGTGGGTGGGCACCATGTGGTAGATAATCTGCTATTTCGATGAGCAACTGTGAGTAACAGGCTTTTGAGTAGAGAAGTATCACTTTACTCTGTGTTGTACACATTTATGTCATTCTTAGTAGATATTTATGTCCTTATTATAAGTAAATATTCACAAAATGCATCCTCCGCTTGTATCTTGTCAAACAAATTTAGATTTCAATGCAGATAGATGTTTACAGTCTTGAACGTTCCATGCTGATTTTTTGACAATTTCTATTGAACTTATTTCATATTGTATAGTGTTACGTGACCTCGAAACAAATAAACTGCAATATAAACCAAATATCAATTATTGTCTCATCTTTTTGGGTTTGAAATTTTTGAAAGAACTTGTGATGATATAAGCAGTAAAAGAAAATAATTATAGAACACTCAGTGAAGAAGACGAGTCTACAGAACTAGTTCTATCAAGTCTATTAGTATCTAAGACATCCATCATGTATTCATAATTTGAAATAGAACTAAAAGCTATATATGAAGACCATCATTCTTCTAATTGAATAATAAAAAGAACCTGAAATACAGGTATGACTATCTCAGTCTTAAAAAGAATGGCACTGGTAATAGAAATAATAAATTTCAGTAAAGGAGATACAACGACCTAATCACATATTAACTCTAAAAAGCCATCATTATCAAAAAACACACATCATTGGTTACAATTTGTTGCAATTCAAAATTCATTTCTAACAGTGATACCTATTATCAACAATTTCTAGAAAGCTAAATAATGAGGTTCATGTTGTACTTCCATACATATAAAAAAATCCATCAGAAACCAAGCTTCAACTCTAGACATCATCTTTAACTATTCTCCATGATTTTACTCTGATCTCTCTGCATATCGCACCACTTTTTCATCATTGAGATTGATTCCGACCATGGCTTCTCCCAAATCACAACTAACCTCGGCCCGAACGTGAGAGTCATTATAGTGAGTTACAACAGTGAGTTACAACTGTAAAATTTCTCGGTACACCCAATTTGGATCACCACTTTTGAACACCCAATGTACGATGTCAGTTTTATTCCTTCCCAATAGTATAATCACACACTTTTCCGCTTAAAGGTAGTTAAAAATTTTGAAGCACATTTCTACAACCATGGCAGACGACTAGTTTTCAAAAGAACTTGTCTGTTCTTCCGGAAAGAGCGTTCGGGGGTTGACCTTCACGAAGATGTATCTACTAGTGTCCCAAAAATATTTTCCCTCTTGCCTAATGAGAAAAGCCTAAAGCATCTGCATGCATAGGAGAATGAATTCCATCTTTATACGCAGTCAATTTTAAATGATCTTAAATGATTTAACTCTATTTTCAATTTCTTAAGCTGCTCAAACAATCTTAAATCTTCCTCTCTTTCTTTGCATAAAGATTTTCGTTGTTCAATCTCAGCTTCAAACTCAGTTTTCCTTGCTTCTAGTGTGGCCTTGTGACCATCAATGAGCTTTTGGATCTCCTCCTGCAATAACAGCAAGATTATTATGGAATCCCATCAAAAATTTAAAAAATAAAACAGTATCTGAAATCAAAAGATAATTACAATAAAGAGCATGATACTAAAGTAAGAATAAGGAACTGGAGCTACTGGATCCTGGACAAAGTGCTTGCGTTGATTAACAGTAACAAAGGTAAAGTATTCTCCTATTAAACTTATTTCACATCAGAATACAATAAATGCATGATGCTACAATGCTTAAAATAAATTTTCCAATTTAATAAATCATCCACACAGATCATGTTTAGAAGAAACTCACATTCTCCATACTGACAAGTTTTTCTTATAAGGCATACAACTCTTCTTCTTTCTCCTTAATAATAGTTTCTCCTTTAGAAACATCTTGCACAGGGGAGGAACAAGTCACCATTGACATAGTGAGTGTAAGTTCATAATTCTTACCATTGCTTAAAAAAAATGGGTATATGATTCTTACCACCCTTGAAAATAAATGTATTTTAGCTTCAATTTCAAGACTTGCATGTTTCATGTTTTCACTTCTCAGTCAAACCTACCCTTTTATATGGTTATGAAGTTTGGGAACGGGAGACCATATGGGAGTATAATGAAATAGGATAGGAATATCTTATGTCAAAAAGTTATCCAAACATCTTCATGCCAAGAAATAAACATCTAACCTTATCATTATTGAAAAAATTAGCATAAACCACTCATTACATAAATGACCTTTCATATCCATGATTATGATACACCAAATTAGATGGATGAAGCTAGCAAAATTGTCTTCTTAGATATCCATATTTTATCCTCAACTTATTTGTGGAGCTAGAAAAAAACAAGGTCGATTCATGTTGGTCTACAACAGCCTCTTCATTACTTCAACTCATTAACCTTGATCTTTACAAACCACCCCTATGCAAATTTTTACTAGATGTTCCTTATCTTCCTTATTGAAACATAAGCAAAATAATTTATGTAAGATTTATAGAACGTTATTTTATCCACGTGGTATCAGCCCAAAGAGCCATGTTGTATTCCAAACATTACATACTTAGACTTATAAATCTAATGTAGTGATGGGATGGGCTATTTGAGTCCATAGGGTACACCAAATTATAGTTACCTCACACCTTGAAGGCCTTTTCCATGCAATTTAGAGTTTTCTTGCACCAATTTCACATTTAGATAGACCAACATATCCCTTGAGAGCCACATTTTGTAGAATCTCCCTTCAGAGCCACATGTGAGTAGCTAATATAGACTCAACATACTTCAAGCCTTTCCAATGACATGCTAGTTCTTGTGCTTATGCTTGTTTATGTGTGCAAGTGCATGTAACAAGGATTGGATATAGATGCAGGTCCTTAAATAATTTGGCATATTAGATACACCTAATCAAATTAACTTTTACACATAGATCGTCGTAATTCCAAACTTAGGCCCATGGATTTGAAAATTAAGGAGGGAACTATGTCTTACATCCAGGTTTGAGGTGGAGTATGGTCATATTTCTGCTATTGTATCTAGCCCATAGGTCTCTCGTTTGATTTCACAATAGGATATATGATACATGAAATTGACCACTATTCTAGAACTTAATTAAGTAGATTTCTAATTGATACTGGTGGACTATCAACCTGAAGGGTAGGCAAGAAAATATGCCATAATTAGTTTATTTCAATGACCCATATTGTATATTTCATCCTCTCCCTTTGCATTCTAGTTCTCAAGGTTGTTGGTATCTAGTTTGAGCAAGTTCTTCTCCATCCTCTCATCCAACTCACACTTGAAGTTATTCGTATCTTTCAAGGCATTCCACCTCTAGAGCTTAGTAGTTTAAGGGATCCTAAGTATGCAATGATTTTAATTCTAAGTATGAGGGGTTTCCGCAGTGCATTATATTAGATATCATTTTTGGGATTCAACTGCATTAATTTAGTCATTCATCTATGACCATTTCCATGAGAGGTAGTCATAACTGACTAATTTCTCATGATTTTTGAATAGTCCACTTAGCACTCATTGCATCAGGTGATGCTCACGGGGGTGAAGAAGTGGGATTGAAACTAGTGAAATGAGTCACATAGCGTCAATCACCACTTCAGCATCGATCATCACTTCGGGGCTTACAGCCAGTAACCAGGACTTCCCAGGAGGTCACCCATCCCAGAACTCCTCTAGCTCAAGCGCGCTTAACTGTGGAGTTTTCCCCACAATCAAGCCCACTTAGCTTGCTACTCCATTTGCAAAACCTTAGAAACTATTGTGCCTCATGAACCATTCAAGAAGAGGTCCCTTTACTCTTAGTATTTTAAGTATGAGTGGTTTCCGTAGTACATTATATTAGATATCATTTTTAGGATTCAAATGCGTTAATTTAGTCATTCATCTATGACTATTTCCATGAGAGGTAGTCGTAAGTGACTAATTTCCCATGATTTTTGAATAGTCCACTTAGCACTCATTGCATCGGGTGATGCTCACAGGGGTGAAGAAGTGGGATTGAAACTAGTGAAATGAATCACATAGCGTCAATCATCACTTCTAGGGCTTGCACCCGGTAACCAGGACTTCCCGGGAGGTCACCCATCCCAGAACTCCTCTGGCTCAAGTGCGCTTAACTGTGGAGTTTTCCCCACAATCAAGCCCACTTAGCTTGCTACCCCATTTGCAAAACCTTAGCAACTATTGTGCCTCATGAACCATTCAAGAAGAGATCCCTTTACTCTTATTATTTTAAGTATGAGGGGTTTCCGCAGTGCATTATATTAGATATCATTTTTGGGATTCAACTATGTTAATTTAGTCATTCATCTATGACCATTTCCATGAGAGGTAGTCGTAACTGACTAATTTCTCATGATTTTTGAATAGTCCACTTATCACTCATTGCATCGGGTGATGCTCACAGGGGTGAAGAAGTGGGATTGAAACTAGTGAAATGAATCACATAGCCTCAATCATCACTTCAGGCTTGCACTCGGTAGCGGGACTTCACGGGAAGTCCCACCCATCCCAAGACTTCTTGAATAGTTCATGAGGTACAATAGTTGCTAAGGTTTTGAAAATGGGGTAGCAAGCCAAGTGGACTTGATTGTAGGGAAAACTCCACAGTTAAGCGCGCTTAAGCCAGAGGAGTTCTGGGATGGGTGACCTCTCGGGAAGTCCTGGCTACCGGGTGCAAGCCCCGGAAGTGATGATTGAGGCTATGTGATTCATTTCACTAGTTTCAACCCCACTTCCTCACCCCTGTGAACATTACCCAATGCAATGAGTGCTAAGTGAAATATTCAAAAATCATGAAAAATTAGTTAGTTATGACTACCTCTCATGTTCACAGATGGGTAATAAATTAATCATTTGATAATATACAACTATATTACCTTCTTAACCCCTAAAATATTTAAATCTTGGTTCAATCAGCAACTCTTAATTGTTCATGAGGCAATAGCTTAGGTTTGCAAATAAGTAGCAACTACATAGACTTGATTGAATGTGTGAATGAAAAAATCCACGGTCCAAATCCCTCCCATCTCACAAACACTCTATCCTCCCAAAAAATTTCATTCCCCCTCCATTTTTGGCAACATAATCTAGGTTTGTCACTATAACACGAAATCCACATTCCCTCACATCTGATTCCTTTTTGGTGTAGCCATCATTTGAACTACTAGAATGGTTTATTGGGAGTTTACTTTAGTCAAAACTACTAAATGGATAATTCAACAAATAAAAAATGAACCCTCTAGTGCAGTAGTATTTTGAACCACCTACCTTGGGACTAGAAGAAAGACAAAGGAAATTTCTTAAGAGGAAAATGGAGGATCCCGACATTATCCTACGAGATATTAGACTTAATGACATACAACATATGGATGACTCCACCATTGTAGGTCAATCTTCCAACATAAGCTTTTTGATTGATTATCTAAAGAAGTGGATGAAAAAAAAGTTTCTTTTAGTGCTAGGATACTCCCTACGTTTCCTGATAATTTCCATAAGATTGTATGCCTAGGTCATTTCTTCAAGGGCTAACATAAGAAAAATAGTGCATAAGCAATGGTTTTGGGGTAGTTAAGCCTTATAATTTGAGAGTTGGAGAATCAATTTGACAACCATTCTAAGAAGTTATAGGTCATACCCATATCTATGCATATGATATGACTTCCTATTCATCTCTATTTTATAAAAAATATTCAAAAGATAGGAAATAGTTTGGGGATTTTCTATAATGTGAACTTCTTAGTTCTAGTGAGTAGATATATGGCCATGGCCAAAACCTTGGTGGATCAAAACCTGGCATAGGGCATGGGAGACTTCATCACCATAAAATGAGAAAACTTAGCCTATTACCAACCACATGACTATGAAATTTTTCTGTTTGTGAGTACGAAATGTAGGGTATATGGACATTTGGTTGTTAAATCACCAGAATTTCTCTTCTGATTTCCTTTACTATTATGATTACTTGTTTCCATGGACTGCGTCTTCTGATTGGTCAAACCCGAGTCCGACTGCGCTTCATAATCTAATTTAAAATACTCCCTATTATAGCCATTGGAAATCAAACCCTCTATCTTAAAAGATGAGGATTTTTTTCATAAACAACATTGCAGTGTCTCAAAGCTTGAGAATGATTGCCAGCTTTGTATTTGTGATGAGCAAGAGCCAATAAAATATCTTAGTTATCCTTTTAGATTCACATGTCACTAGATTTTCTCTTCCTTTTAAAATATTTAGTAGAAAAGATAGTATGGAGGTTTATACAAGGCAAGGTTCTATGGGCCAAGATGACAAAAGGAAAAATTCTTAGAGAAGAACCAATGGACGGGATTTTTTGCAAGGCAACAGAACCAACAGACGGGATTTCTAAATAATCTTACCTGGTTGGCTAGATGATAACGTGGCTTGGAGGTGACAGATCCAGTCCAAATGAAAACAGCTGCAGTCCAAACGACAGTGAAATGACAACCCGAAAATAAAATGTAAACAACAGTGCAGAATGCTGGTAAAATTAAGAAATTTGCGGTTTTATTATAATAATAAAGCTCTCGGATGAGAGTTAAAAAAACTCTCGTCCGAGAGTTCTTTTTAACTCTTGTCCGAGAGGCTTCCCGAGAGTTTATTTCAACACAACTCTTGGACAAGAAAATACCTAACTCTTGTCCGAATTTTAACCCTGGTTAAACCCAATCAAACTCTCAGCTGAAATATTAAAAATATCTTGGACGAGAGTTTTAAAAAATCTCGGTCGAGAAATAGAGTTGACTATTTTCTCGGACAAGAAATTAAAAATTTCACCGAAATTCTAGCCCTCCATCAAAAAGTGTTTCCCAACTTCGGGATTTCACACCTAGACCTTAAATGACTATTCTCTTGTATGATCCATTAAATAGATGATTAGATATGTGACCCGATGCAAGTTTTCTGAAGTGAAATGAAGAAATATGGGTAAGATCTATAGATATGGTACATTCTGCAAAGTTAATATTTACAGATCTATACACTAGTTCATCTCAGTAAAAGCGTGTATATACACGGGTTTGCTTCAGAAAAGCAATGTATGACGGTTAGGATTTTATAAAGCTTATTGCAGAGGTTTTTCTGTTATTCCCGCTATTTTTCTGTTGTCTGTCAATGAAGTCTTCATGTAGAACTGGGTTTCTTAATTGTTGTATATGCTTCTAAGATGATTATGAACAAATATGATTAATGAATGATAAAATATGTGTTATGATGACTGACTGATCAAGGGTCCTACAATTATGAAAATATATCTATCTAAATGACTTAGATATGAATCTAAGACATATCATATTCTGAAAAATAGTATTCACGGATCTATATGTAGGTCAGCATGAAGGAAAGCGCATATACACGCGGGTTCAGTGAAGCAAAGTAGCATATGCATTTTAAGATGATGAATGTTCAGGGTTGAGTTTTATTATGCATATTTATTCTGAAGTCTCGGTTATTTATGTGTTCTAGTTATGGTGTTCTCACTGTACTGATTGAAGTTTGGGTTAAGTTTATTATTGATGATATTTATGATGAGTTTATTTGATGCTGTGGGATCTAGTATGAAAATTGATGAAACGTGGTCTATAGTGGTTTTGAGGGATGTAGCCTTCAGTAGGGAAGTAGAATCTTCTTGCCAGTAGATGTTGGTGTTTTGTTCAGGAGGTTGAAGCTCCCTTCTAGTAGTGACTGGTAAACGAGATCAAGGGATTGGAGCTCCCTTCCAGTAGTAGCTGTGAAACGAGAGAAGGTTGCAGCCTTTTGCTGGTAGATTCCTGCATATAGATATGAGTTTGCATCAGTACAATATTGTAAGAAATTCTCCATATAATAAATATTTAAGACAAGGATGACAGCAACAGTGGTTTTCTCTCGAATTGGGTTTCCACCTTAAATCTTGGTGTTCATGTGTGATGCTCTTATCATGATTTATTTTTCTGTTACTACACATATTTATTTTTGAACTCACAGATGTATAAATTGATAAGCTGAGTTAAAAGTGTGCTTCTAAAAATGTTATAACAATAAATTCATATCAGTATACGCAAGTTTCTTTTGGTATATTTATGTGTATACGCGAGTTGGGTTTATTAAGGTCGCGTATGGAATTCAACAAAGAAAAAATAAAAGTTATCAATCAACTCTAGATACTGATTCCCCCTTCCCCCCCTCTCAATATTTTTCCAACAATTGGTATCAGAGTGGGTCCTTCTAAAGAATCTTAATCGCTATAAAGAATATCAGCTAAGATGAGAAATCATGTTGTGTAACCAGCTCCAAAAATAGAAGAAAAGAGATATCAACGCCTTAGAAATAAGCCACTTCAAGGAAACCTCAATACAATACATAAATGAACAATTCTTGGATGATCGATTTACAAAACCTCCTTTCTATATATAGGAGTACATGGGGCCATAATGTAATCCTAGTGGGCCACAATGTAATCCTATCCGACCTAAAAATAATAATTTAAGGGCACAATAATAACAATATGGGGGTTACAGGGGTACAATAATAACAATAAGGGGGTTATAATAACAACAATAAGGGACTATACTAGTAATATGGGGACCTAACATGCCCATCTCCTTCAAAAAAGTGTTGTCCTTAACACTTGAGTAGCTCTGGGTGCTTCTGTATAAAATTCTCATCCTCCCATGTAGAATCTTCAATGGGTATGTTCTTCCACTTGATGAGATACTCTAAAATTGATTTATTCCGTAGTTGTCGAGTTCTTGTTTCCATGATCGCTTCAGGTTCCAATATGATTTTTCCTTCCTCATAAAGTTCTAGTAATATTGTTTGAACTGGAAGATTTTCACCGATAACCTTCTTTAAGCATGAAACATGGAAAATTGGATGTACTCGCGAAGAAGCAGTAAGCTCCAATTTGTATGCCATAGTACCAATATTTTGCAACACCTTGTAAGGACCATATTACTTTGGAAATAATTTATTATCCTTCTTTGCTTGCTTGAGGGACATTTGTTTGTATGGTTGTAGTCATAAAAATACCCAATCTCCTACATCAAAACTTCTCTCACTGCGATGTTGATTTGCCTGTTGTTTCATTCGATTTTGTGCCAAATTCAGGTTATCCTTTAAGAGTTGGAGAACTTCTTGCTGATGTTCGATGTGATATTCCACTGCTTGAACCTTCGAATTTTCTCTTAAATATGATGTGATGGATGGTGGATGATATCCATAAAGTGCCATAAATGGGGTCATTTTTGCTGCAGTATGGAAGGAAGTGTGATACCACCATTCAGCAAGAGGTAACCACTTGACCCATTGTGTTTGTTTATCAGATACAAAACAATGAAGATATATCCTTCCAAAAATTTATTTACTATCTCAGTTTGACCATCAGATTGAGGATGATAAGATGAGCTATGAGCTAATTGAGTACCCAAACAAGAAAATAACTTCGTCCAAAAATGTCTAGTAAAAATGGGATCTCTATCGCTCACAATAGCCCTTGGGCTTCCATGTAGCTTTTTAATTCTAACCATAAATGTAGTAGCAACTGTACTTGCTTTAAATGGATGAGATAATGCACAAAAGTGTGCATACTTGGTAAGTCTATCAACTACCACCATGATGACACTCTTTCCTTCGGACTTAGGTAAACCTGTGATAAAATCCATTAAAATCTCCTCCCAACGTTGACTTGGAATGGATAAAGGTTGTAGAAGTCCTGGGGTCTTAATTGTTTCCACTTTATTCTGCTGGCAAACCAAACATTCCGCCACAAACTTTTGAATATCGGATTTAAGGCCATCCCAAAAAAATTCTTTCTTCACCCTGTGGTAAGTTTTTAAAAATCCTGAGTGTCCTCCTAAAGGAGAAGTGTGCAATTCCAGAAGAATATTTTGTTTTAGTTGGGAATTCTTACAAAGATATAAGCCATCTTTGTACCATAAGGAATCATTTTTCCAACTAAATGTATTAGATGTACTAGGATCTTGCTGCAACTTTTGAATGAGTGTTTATACATCTTTGTCCTTCTTCCATTCATATGTTGCTTTGGTTATCCAATATAGTTGGATAATAGAAATGGCACAAAGCAATGCTTCCACCTCTTCATTATTTCTTGAGAGTGCATCTGCAACAACATTAAGATTTCATTTTTTGTAGATTATTTCAAAGTCATAACCCAACATCTTTGTGACCCATTTTTGCTGCTCTTCTAACAATAGTCTTTGTTCCAAAAAGTGTTTAAGACTATCATGATCAGTTTTTACCTTGAAGTGTCTTCCCATTAGGTAAGTTCGCCATTTCTTTAGTGCATGCGGTATTGCTAACATTTCCTTCTCATAAATAGGTTTCTGTAAATACTTTCCTTTGATTGGACGACTTTCAAAAGCAATGGGTCTTCCTTCCTGCATTAAAACTGCACCAATTCCATTTTCTGAGGCATCACATTCCACAATAAAGGTTTTTGTGAAGTCTGGCGTAGCTAAGACCGGTGCTAGGCACATTTCCTCTTTAAGATGTTCAAAGGCCTTAGTTGCTTCAGGAGTCCATTAAAATGCATCTTTCTTCAATAATGTTGTTAGAGGTGCTACTATTCTCCATAATTCTTAACAAACTTGCGATAATACCCTGTTAACCCGAGAAATCCTCGCAACTGCTTTATGGTTGTGGGGACTTTCCATTCCTTAATGGCTTTAATTTTGTTAGGGTCTACATTAACACCCTCGTGAGATACAATATGACCCAGATATTCCACCTCTTGTACTCCAAAGAAACATTTGGATTTTTTTTTCATATAATTGTTTCTCCTGCAATAGTTTGAGCACCCTGTCAACATGTTCAACATGATCCTTCCAAGACCTGCTGTAGATTAGTATATCATCAAAAAATACTAGCACAAATTTTCTAAGGAAGGGTTTGAAAATGGAATTCATCAACCCTTGAAATGTAGAAGATGCATTGGTAAGGCCAAAAGGCATGACCAAAAATTCATAATGACCCTCATGAGTTTGAAATGTTGTTTTCGGAATATCTTCAGTCTTCATTCTAATTTGATGATACCCTGAACGAAGATCCAATTTGGTAAACTAAATTGCTCCATGTAATTCATCCAATAATTCATCAATCACAGGAATGGGAAATTTATCTTTAATGGTGAGCTTATTGAGCTCCCTATAATTCGGACACATTTTCCATGATCCATCCTTCTTGTGTACCAATACTACAGGAGCAGAGAAAGAACTTTGACTAGGTTGAATTATACCCGCCTCTAACATTTCTGCAATCATATGTTCAATTTCGCTCTTTTGGAAGTAAGGATATATATAAGGCCTGATGTTTGGAGGAACACTTCCTGGAATCAAATGAATAGCATGATCATGATCATGAATAGGTGGGAGTTCTTTGGGAGTTTCAAACACCTTGGAATGATTGTCCAAGACTTGCTGGAGATCTGCAGAAATAGATGATTTTGATGTCGGAACTTCTAGTGAGCATAATTGTGCAATTACGCCTCGTTTTTGTTTCTTTAGAAGATTTGTCATGACATTAGAGCTTATTATCCTTCCCATCTTCCCTTCAATACCTGGTAATTTGACTTCCTTTCCTTCTGAAAAAAATTTCAAGAAAAGTTCTTGAAAATTAAAAGCTACCGTCCCCAAAGATTGTAACCATTGTACTCCTAGTACAACATCAGCACCTCCCATAGGAATGGAAAGCATTAGACTAGTCAATACATATTCCCCCATGGTTAGCTTGATATTATGTCTTTTTCTAGAGAAATTTATAGCTCCTCCATTTGCAACCATCACTTGACATTCTGGTGCTGGGTATAGGAAACAATTTAATTCCTTGGCTACCTTACAATGAATAAAATTATGGGTGCTACCTGAATCAATCAACACTATTACCTTTTTCTTCTTGATTTCTCCTTCTATCTTGAGAGTTTGAGGAGTGGTAATTCCTTCCAGTGCATTACACGATATGGTTGGATTCATTTCTTCCTCTTCTAGGGCTGGTTCCTGGTGTATATCCTCTTCTTGTTCATTTTCTTCTTCCTCTTCACAATCTACGTAAAATAATTTCTTCTCAGCACACTTATGACCTTTAGTGTATTTCCTATCACAACTGTAGCAAAGCCCTTTTTCTATTTTTTCTTCCAATTGTTGTGGTGCCAACCTTGTAGGTTGTGGAAATCTAGACGTAGCAACACTTCCTTCTTTATAGAATTGAGTGGTAGGCTTCCTTGTCGCCATAATTTTACATTCAACTTTTCTTGCCAACCTGAATGCCTTCTCCAATGAATCAGGTTCCAAAACACGAAATTCATGTTGTATGTTATCCTTTAAAGTGCCTATGAAGAGATCAATCCTGTGTTCCTCTGGAATATCAGTTACCCTTATATTCAAATTTTGGAAGTCCTCAATGTGCTGCCCCACTAAACCCTTTTGTTTGAGATTTATCAATTGGCTAAAGAAGGTGTTGCTCTTTGTATCCTCATAATGTGCTATCATTTCTTCCGTAAAAATTGACCAAGTGACAATTTTTTTACGGGAGAAAAACCATCGATACCATACAAATGTATTTTGTTCTAAATGTAAAGTTGCAATGCGTACCTTTTGTGTGTTTTGCACATTATGGAGATCAAAATATTGCTCCATCTGTAGTATCCATGTTACAGGATCCTTCCCATCAAACTTCCTCATATCCATTTTTTGAATATGGTGGTTCTTCCCGCCAACATTAGAGTTTATGAAATCGCGGTTAACATTTATTTTGTTCTCATCATGAGGTTATTCTACTATCTTTTCACCATTAGGAAAAATTTCTTGTATCAACTTGGTCAAACCTTGGATGTCTTCTTTTAGATCATTCTTCAAGTTTTTCATGTTGTTTTCCATGTTGTCTTTCATGTCATCCATATTAGCTTCCATGCCAGCTTCCATGCCATCCATATTAGCTTCCACGCCTTTCTTTAAACCATCCATCTTCTCTTCCATGCCTTTCTTCAAAACTTCCATTTCATTTTTTGTTGCTCTTTGCGAGAGTGAAATTTGTTGCACTTGCTCTTGTAATTTTGATAGATCATGTTGCAATTACTCATCTTCATGAGTCATAGGAGACCCTTCTGAAGGCTTAATGGGTGTTGAATTATTTTTACGAGGCATATTTTATAACCCAATACTGATATCTATTCTACAATATGCCCTTGGAATCAATTCAAATTGATTCTTCAAACAAGACTTATGAAATTCGGAAAAAAAATACACACCTTTTTCTTGCTTTTGAGGAGCTCGATATTGAAATTGAATTATCTATGTGATTGCAGCAATTTAATATCTGAATTTCGGAACCAATGTAGCCCTATGAATTATATTTTGAATGCCACAGGTCCGACCTGATTTGGATTCTCCAAGACAAATTTGTGTCCAATCTCCCACAATGACCTAATTATGGACTAGTTCAGTAGAGCGAACTTGTACGACTTGCCACATGTCACTGTTTCATTCTTTGTCTCTAAAATTGATAGCCACGAAACTAAATTCCATGTGCTTGTGACCACATTTTACGTCACTCCAATCCGATGCCCAGAGAGAGAGTTATTGAAATTTTCCCACGATCACCTCTTTGAGATGAAATTAAGGAGCCTAAAAGAGCACTACCTTCCACAGATCATATCTCCAAAAATATTGCGTAACAAGCTCTAAAATTTTTTGAAAATTTTCCTCAGGATCTCAGCTTCGTACCATATGAATTTTAGATTCAGAAACTTCGTAGAAAAAAGGTTATAGCGAAAATTCCACGATGACCTGTTTATGAGCCTGAACAAATACCTAACTTCCACAGATCATATCTCCGAAAATATTACGAAAAAAGCTCTGAAATGTTTGGAAAAATATTCCTCAGGATTTCGGCTTCGCACCCTAAAAATTTCAGCTTCTTAAACTTTGTAGAAAAAAAGTTATAGCGAAAATGCCAGGATGACCTGTTTGGAGCAGCAAAACCCTAGAATCCAAAGCTCTGATACCAAATGTTGTGTAACCAACTCCAAAAATAGAAGAAAAGAGATATAAATGCCTTAGAAATAAGCCACTTTGAGGGGGAAACCTCCAATAAATTACATAAATGAACAATTCTTGGATGATCCAATTTACAAAACCTCCTTTCTATATATAGGAGTCCATGGGGCCATAATGTAATCCTAGCTGACCTAATAATAATAATTTAAGGGCACAATAATAATAAAATGCGGGTTACAAGGGTACAATAATAACAATAAGGGGGTTACAGTAACAACAATAAGGGACTATACTAGTATTATAGGGACCTAACAAATCAGGATGGGACAACATCTGTCAGGCCTCCTCTCTTCAACGAAAATAATTTAATCTTCTGGAAGACACGAAAAATATCCTATCTTCAGTCTCTTGGAGTAGATGTATGGGATATATTTGAAGGAGATTATCAATATCCAACCTCAATTCTATCAGATGTGACTGCAAGAAATAACTTTGAAACTAATGCAAAGGCGGTCAATGCATTATTGGGAAGTCTGAATGAATCAAAATTTGTCAAATTCATGTAGTTGAATACATCAAAGGAGATATGGGACAAAATAATTCTAAGATATGAAGGTGATACCAAGGTAAAAAGTGCTAAAATCCAAACTCTCAGAATTCAATATGAAAATCTCAGGATGCATAATGAGGAAATCATTGCCAGTTTCTTTTTACGTCTAGATGATATTGTAAATCATATGAGAAATCTAAGTGAAACCATAACTGACACCACTATGGTAGAAAAGGTTTTAAGATCTCTAACTTCCAAATTTGAGTTAAAAGTGTATGCTATTGAAGAGAATCAGGATCTACAAACTCTTACTATTGTTCAACTTCATGGTATTATGAATACTTGTGAAATGAGAAAAGGAGGTCCATCTGAAGTCAAAGAAACTTTCTTTAGAGCTATTGCAAATGAATTACAGGAAAAGGAAGGATCAGGTTATGTTTCAAAAGAAGACGAGGTAAATTTTGTAAAGAGGCTACAACTTGGCACTAGAAGGTTCAGAGGTAAGCTTCCTTTTAAATTTTTTTCTTATGGAAGAGTTGGTCATTATGCTGCTAAGTTTCCCCATAAAGTAAATCATAAAAAGGAAAGGAAGTGGTCAAAGGAAATAATAATCGGTTTATCAATAGAAAAAGTTATTATACTCATCAAGATAGTGATGGGCTTTCAAATAGTGAAGAAGGAGAATCTGATCAAGATGTTAGACTTCTCATGGATTTTGAAAAGGATTCTAGTGAGGCTAAGGATACCTTTATGGATTCTCTAGAAGAAAATTATTTTCTTGAAGAAATAAATTAGGTCAAAATATGTTTGAAAGAAAACAAAAATTTCATGGATACTCTAAAGAATCGACTTGTAAAAAAGGAGAAACACAAGGAGAAATTAGAATGTGAAATAGTAATTCTAAGAAAGGAAATTGAGAAAGTGGAAAATTCGAATCTTAGATTTGATAAAGGATCTGAAACCTTATATTGAATTATCAATGTACAATGTTCTCCTCTTATAAAGACATGTCTTGGATATATCAGAGAATCCTCTCAGTCTTCAACACCAAGCTATCTAAATACAACTAAAGCCAGCCTACAAAATTTCATCACTCAGTAAGAGAACAAAGAAAATTCACGAGTAAAGCATGACCACTTCAATACAAAGAACAATAGTAGAAATATCAATTAGCGAAATACCAATAATCAGGTAAACATAAATAGAAGGTTTCATAATCGTAGAAATTTCTTATTTAATGAGCAATGTTTCTCATGTCATAATTTTGGTCATAAATTTGTTCAATGTGTTGCATACAAAATCATTATTAATAGAGAAGAAAGAAAGAAAAGAAATGAGATTGGAATAAATAAGAATACTTATAAAAAAATTTCTCCTCTTCAAGATGAAATTGAATTTGCTTATTTCAATAACTTTGGTCATGGAGAATCTGAATGCGGGAGAAAAATTCAACCAAAAGAGCATATACCTTCAAATTCTAAGGTATGGAGAAAGAAGGACTTATAGATTGAGAGCTGTGGCATAGCCTTATTTGCAGAAGGGGAAGAAAATCAATGGTACATTGATAGTGGATGTTCAAAACACATGACATGTGATAGAAATAAACTCCTTGCATACAATGCTCTATAAAGAGAAAAGAATATTACCTTTGGAAGTGTTAGTCCTACTGTCATTAAAGGAAAAGGTTCTATTTTTATAAAACAAAAGGTAAAAGCTAACAATGTTATGTGCGTATTTTTATGGCTTCATTATTTTGCTTGTGATTTGTATCTAGTTTTGTCACATAAATGATCTCATTTAATGCACACATAAAATTCAATGCAAGAAAGTAGAAAACTTGTAATGAAGTAGCTTCAACGAAGGATAATTAAACTCAACACATGCATATGTACACCTACAACAAATAATCAAAGTTTTCAACATTGGCATTCTACTTCAACAAGAAAATTCACTCAATACAATCAAGTTCATGAATCTGGGCACTCCAATGTTTCAAAGAAAAGTCTACATAAACATTCTTGCAAATACATTTAAGAACTTGTAATCAAATTCATTGTTTTAAGTGAGTCATTAAAAATTCATTGTTAATGAATTTTTTAAGCGGACAAATGAATTCATTTTTTTAAGTGAATCATAAAAATCATTGTAAGCTTTCTTGGCTGCATTTTTTATCATGTTCGACACCCTTTCTTTAAGCAGAATCAAGTGAGTGCACGAGTTTTTAACTCTAAAGAAAACAAGCAACAATTTCACATCTCCTACAAGCGAGCGTGAGTATTCATTCAAGAAATTTTCATCAAGTCAGTTCAAAGTTCAAACCATCAAGCGATTGAGCGTGAATTTCATTGCAGCAACCATCAAAGCAACAAAAAAAATTCAACTCCAACACCAATCAAGCAAGTTGAACTCTATAGCAAGCGAGCGTGAGTCCCAGTAAAATTGAAACAAGAGAAACAAGTTTTCACCAAGCAAGAGATCCAGAAAATTTTGAAGTAAGTAAGCATGATTATTCATTCAAGTGAGTGTGAAGTAATCAAGTAATTCAAGTGATCGTTCAAGAAAATGCGATCATCATCAAGCGAGTGTGAACTCCAGAGTTTAAGCAAGAAAATTCTACAATTCTATCAAGTGTTCCAAGCAAGCACAATAAGAAACAAATCAAATCGAGCATGCCATTCAAGCCACATAGCAAGTGAGCCTGTCGTTCCAGTACCAAAATCAAGTGAAACAGTTCAACGCACGACATCTCCGACAAGAGAGCCTAATTTCAAGTGCGCAAGTTCAGATGGCGCAACATTTTTGTTGTTAAACATTCTTCATAGTTTGATCATCTCTAGTGATGAAGAAATGGTGCACATCAAAAAAGAAACTCTCGCTTATCTTTCATGAAATCTACAAAAAAAACATGAAACCATTGAGTTTCTTCAACTAGATTCGCAACTTCAAAGGAATGAGTTGCAATAAAAGCATGATGCTTTAGAGTCTTTGAACCATACAGCTAAAAATGATTCTAAGTCATTCATTTAAACAACTTCAAGTGTTGAAGTTGTTCCAGTTCCAATTTCTTCCAAGCCCATCATCAAGCCATGGGAATAAATTCAAAATAACAAGAATCGACGAGGCTTAGGATATGTCAATGATAACACCAACTTACATATCCCAGATTATTCCAAGCCAATTAAGTTCGTCAGTGCAGGATTTCTTGCACAACTCACCTCAACAAGTTCTGAGAAAGTTGCAAACAACCAGCAATGCACACAACACAAAGTTTCAGACAAACAGAATTGCACGCCACCTGAAGTTGAATTTAAATCGAAATGTCCTCATTGTCAAAGAATCGGTCATGTGGAAGATCAGTGTTTTGATCTCCATCCTTGTTGCCATTGTGGCAAGCCCAACCATTCCTCAGAAAAATGTCGCAACCAACAATAATCAGCCTGATTGAAGATACATTATGAATGGACCGATCCTTGGAAATGGTCATCCATAGTCAAAATATTGTCTCAGTTCTACAACCGAATAAAATAACACATAGTGCAGCCAACAATGATGGTAATCTCATGCAGTTGAATAGGGAAGTACACCAGTGTAAAACTCCTACACCTAAATGGGGGGTGTTTAGGAATAATTTCTAGACAAGTGTCTCTCCTTTCCGCTAACAAAGGGGGAAAATGTCAATGAAATTGACGGTGGTTGTCAGACTGAAAGTATTGACAAAACCAGCAAAAGCAACCAGTGGGTAGCTTCCGTAGCTAGTGGGAATATTCAACAGCCAATGGGCATCAACAAATTTTCTAGTGGGCAGTCGACAGCAAAGAAGCAGTGAGCAGTTTTCAACACAACAAAAGCAACAGTGAGTTGTTTTTGACATCATCATCCAGTGGGCATTCAACAAATTTTGTCAATGGAAAAATGATGCTGATTTCACGCAAAGAATAGATGGATCCTTTTGCAACTTGGCACGTGATGGAGCTGTCAAGAAACATTCAGAGATGAATCAGACATACAGCTGACTCATGGTCTCTTCTGATTGAAGATTTTTTTAGCATCAACTTGAGAACTTGGAAGATGGTTCCTCGTTCTTATTTTGGATTTATCCTTGAATGGGGGAATGTTAGCCTCTTTCATAAAGACAATTATAAATCCAAAAATACATAAATTAAATAATGTAGAGTTAGGATAAATATATTTATTAAATTAGAATATTTAATAAATATTAGAGATACTTAGAATTAGAATTTTGTTAGTAAAAATAGGACTCTAGAATAGAGTCTTTTGCTAGGCTCTAAAATAGGAATAAAGTTACTAGAATGGTTGGAAGGTCATTTATTGTAAATGGACACTTATTGGTTTTCCAAGTGATCCATAGCTAAATTAAGTTAGAACATAGAGCTTATAAATAGGTTAGTTTCCTAATTTCATTGTAGTGAGAGTTTATGTTTGTAAACTCCTGAATTTTTTTATGTAATCTCTTTCCATGATCAATAAAGTTATGTGTTTGAGGACACTTCTGTATCGACACTAATTATCTTGTAAATCAGAGAGTTGGCGACACAGGTTTTCAATTGTTGTCGGTGAGTTATCATGTAAATTTTTGTTTAGAAAAAATGCAGCAACTACTTGGCTCTGATGTCGCATTATCATGTTCAATACGTAATATCGAAAGTGAGGATGGCTTCCAAACCTATGATCATAGTATCCAAGAAGATGAAATGCATACTCATGAAGTTCAACACTACAAATGCGGGGTTGCAACCAATCAACATCGCCAATGGGGAACAATGTGGGGAATGCCATATCTAATAACCCCTCGGTATTATATTCACTCACCAGAGATGTTACAATATTGGGCCAATCCATTTCTTGAACATCTGAAGAATCAAAATTATCAAGAAATGCTCTAATTTCTTCCACTTCTCTCCATTCATTGGGTAGGTGAGCAACAAAAGAAGAAGGATGAGAGGGAAAATTCTAAAGAAGAAACCATTCATTATTAGCTGCATTGATCTCATATTCTGCAATATCACAATAAAAAAAATTGATCCTAGAGGAGACATTTGTTGATCTTGCGGGCAGAGAATTCACTGAATCATAGTCAATTACAACATCTCGATAATATTGATCACGTTCAATTTTGAAATGAAATGCAGCGATAACTCGAAATATTTTGACATAACATTCATAATATTTAGACTGAGCAGCATATCTCCTCACAATTAGAATGTCAAGATCTTCAACATGTCAGGGAAGAATTTGTGCAATTGTACAAATATCTTGGGGAAATCTAATTATGTGTCTGTTATTCTTATATTTTCCACCTCGAGCATGTGTCACTTGCAAAATAGGATTTACACATGATATTAACATTTCTTCAACTTGAGTAAGAAATATTAAAATATGAGGTTGCTCACCAGGATCCATGTTATTATATCCATAAAAATGATGTGAACCTACTTCATTATTACATCATTTGCAAACATGTCCTTCATAATCTCTCAAAACCTGGATTCCAGGATATGATTCTTGGCAGATGTGGCAGGTTTGGATAATTGACAAGATATATATCTTTTCTCGAAATATTTTATGCATTGCAATCATGTTTTCATCAAAAAGAATATAATATGTATCGGTTGGAACATGTGGAGACCGATGTGTAAGAGTATAATTTCTTCTAAAATATACTTGATTTTCAGCACCATGAGATTCCCTTCCCAAATTTGAAACATGTGGAACATATCTATGAAATGGTCTTTACAAATATATGGTATGCATTTTTGGAACCTGAGAGGATGATAAGGTTTCTTTAGCATAATGTTTTTTAAACTTTAATGTCCAAATAATTAGAAATGAAAAAATGAAAAAAAAAATCAAATTCATTCAACATTTACATTTGTTTGGCACTGTGGATGAAGGGTACGTGATGGTTTCTCTTCACTTCTAACGTCATTGGATAGAAGATTTGGGGAGTTAGTTTTGATGCCTCTATTCAAATGAGTTGTTTCATGTTTAAACAAAATAAAATTCATTATAAAAATCAATTTCCAACCAATAAAGATTTAAAATTGTACAAATAACAATAAATGAAAAAGGGACGAAAATATCAAACTCATTCAACATTTATATTTGGTTGGCGATCTGGATGAACGCTATGAGATGGTTCCTCTTCACTTATAACATTAGTACACGGAAAATGTCCAAAGTTAATTTGTATGCCTCTATTGAAATTAGTTGTGTCCTATTTGAGCAAAATAAATTATGCAATAAAATTCATGTCCAACCTCCTAAAAATTCAAATAATGAAAAATCAAATCAAATACATTGAACATTTACATTAGTTTTCCAATTTAATTATCGAGGAGAATACAATGGAAGGTTTTGACATGCTTCATCTTCAATTCTCAGATTAGTAGATGGAAGACTTGGGGAGATAATTTCTAGACGTCTATTAAAATGATGTGTATCCTATTCCAAGAGAATAAAATACTTCATAAGTTTAGTAAAAAAAAAAATGTAAATAGAGGAATGTAGTAAAAAACCACTATTGCAACAACTGTAAAAATATCATTGGGTTACCTCCATTATTCCACGTGAAATTCTATCAGGAATGACTGATTCTGTTCGTGGGACAAAATTATTTTGAGAAGGGATATTGGAAGATATGATTTTTCGATCATCTGGCTCCAAATTATCAAAAAAATGGCCAATCAAACTATCATCCAAATCATCACATACAATGTCATCATTGCCTCCACCATGGATGTTTTTCAACCTTTGGCCTTCCTCAGAAGATGCAAATGCAGAGACAGAAGGTTAGGGTGAACATTTTCATCCACGTTATCAATATGATGTTCTTCCCTACTGCGATATTTTTCCCCAATATTATGAAAAATTTCAGGAGAGGATCGAAAATTAACATTATGCTCATGAGGAGCATTCTAGAAATGAACTATCAAGGAGAAATGCTATTTCCATGATATCATCCATAGTAAGATACTTACGAGGAATCATAAAATCATTTTGAAGAGTTGTTTCACTCATTCTTCTATGATATGTAGCTTTCCTATGATCATTTATTGTGTCCTTATTTTGTTAATACCGTAAACAAGACTTTCATTAGACCTGTCGCACGACACTGGTGACTGATTCTTTTTTCTTGTACGCTTTCTTTTTCCCTTAGATGACATGTCTACAATGAATAATAACATATTTATTATGGAACCATAAACATGGAACATATAATATATCCAATAAAAATAAATACAGAAGAATGAAAAAGGAACATGTTTTTTTTTCCAACGACATAAAAACATTAAAAGCGTATATGGCCTTTTTCCAACCATATAAAGTTATGAAAACATAAAAGGATTTTTCCAAATAGCTAAAAAAAAAAGGATTTTTTCAAATGGATAAAAAAAAAAAGGCTAAAATTTCATGTCTCATATTATAATTGTAATGGGAAACCCATATAACTGGAACAAAATACTATAAGAATTATATGAATTGGAAATATATCTAAATATTTGGAACTACATAACATCAAAATATAAATGTAAATAATAAAATGATCTAAATTTATAACATTGTCTTAGAACTAATGAGAGAAAATTGATGCAAACATCATGTATAAAATAAGTCATAGTAATTATAATTATAATAACAAAGAAAAATGGATAACTTCCAAACACATTCAAATGCAATTAAGAGAGCTAAAGGGGACACAAAATTAAATATCTTCGAGCCAAATTGCAATGAAATTCAATATCCAACATTCGATACATACACATATAGAAGACACCCCCTCATAATGGAGCCATATAAATATCCATATAATTGTAATTTTAATGTCTTAGCATACATACCCAGATGTATGTAAAGTAAAAACAAATGGAAATAATTTCCACAATGACATAGATAATATAAAATGAAAATATATATAATAAATCCTAACATGACTAATAGCCTAAGACTCCATGTCCATATCTAATGGTGGAATCTCATCAATAGAATCCATATGGGGAGAAATTGCAAAAACATTTCCAGACTTGATCAAATCGTTGCACTCCTGTAGCGTTGGAGACCAAAACCCATACATTTGTTGATTAGTTGAATTATCAATATATGTTGGAAAATAAAGGCCAATCATCATGTCATATAGTAGGAAAGGAATTTCACTGCAGTTGCACATAATAACCACACCTTGTATTGTTCAAAATTGAAGATAACGAGGACCTTTTCTATTTATATCTGTAGAAATTTCTTCTAACAACTTAAATCTGAAACCCCAATCATCCTCAAAGTAGTCAATTCTTGTTCAACACATGGGTGACCAAATTGGAAATTATCTATTTCTTCATTTGACCATACATAAGTGGAGCCATCATTGATCAGACATATCAAATGATTATTTCATATCTCCAATGACATACATCACATGTCAGTGATTGGAAAAAATGAAAAAACCCATTCTGTAATATCCCATTTCGGGGATATCTCTAAGTCACAGAAAACTCCAACCAGAGATGGAATGGGAGGGAATTTACCGAATATTTCACCTCTGAAAGAGGATTATATCCGGAGGCTATCTGAATCTTTCTAGACTCTGTCTATAGAGCTAGTGGAAGAATCCCTCTCAAAAGTGACATACAGCAATAAGAAAATGCATATATGAGCACACCATGAAGGGACAATGTTTTACAATGAGATGTGAGACAAGAAGATGAATATATATAGCCAAGAATAATGTATAGCCACAAAAGAGTGTACAAGTCTTGAGGAAACAACCTCTCAAGAAAAGCAATCCAAGCGTCAATAACACATGTACATGAACATGAAGAACACTACAATTTCGGCATAAATCCAGGCTATGAAAAACACAGTCTATGATAGAATTCTACTCCAAAATGATGTCAATACATGGATATGACAATATATGGCCCAAACACAATAAGGGAGCAAAGCTCTAACCCTTACAATCAAAAATACCTTAATCCTCCAAGGGATTGGCTGAAATACACAAAATGGAAAAAATGCCAGAGTTGTTGGACAACTAATGCAACTCAAATCTGGAACTCAATAGAGAAGGCTGAAGATCATGAGCAATCTGAAGTATACCTCCTCCAATAGATCTCCAAAGTAGAAGGCTGATCCTTACTCTTGAGATCTCACCTCCAAATCATTCCGCAAACCCTCACAGCAGCTACACCATGAAAATAATGCAGTAACTAAGAGGGACTGTGCAGTAGAGGAATAGAATGCTTTGGCCAAGTGCCAAGATCTGCAAATCAACTCCAAAGTCTTCCAATATAACCCTCCAAAGGAAAGAAAGACTCTCCCTCTGAAAAACAAGAGAAGGAAGAAGCGTCATGACGAATCCACGGCAACACCCTAAAACACATTATTATGCTGCTACAGCAATAACGCTGTCCTGGAGCATGATGCTGAAAAATAAGCTTGCCCGAGCAGGCACTCGAAGTCCCTCGGGGCTAAGGGTGAGATCTCCGCACGGAGACACTCGGTTGCACTAAATAGTGCTGCAGACAGGCTAAACAGCCAGTGTGCTAAAGAAGACAAGATGTCTCACTCAACAATCAACAACTCAAGCATGAATGAAATGAGGAGGCTCCTCCATCTTTTATAATGTTGGTTTCCCTCCAAAACCCAACGTAGCCTCTCTCTCTCCTCCACATCCTCATCCTTATCCACATCCTCATCTGTGCAGAAGCTTGCAGAAGCTTCTAGAGTGTACATAGGCCCCCCTCCTCTATGTGGTGTTAGGCCCCCCTTGACTCCCACTTAAGTCACAACGTTGTGCTACTAGGTGGATGTCTTATTTCACCTAAGTGAGTTAGACCCTCTTTACTCACTTTTTATTTATGTACAAACTATAGACGACAAACTAAACAAAATAGAATATTCCAATTAGTTGTCTCCAATTAGGAATATTATAGTCCCCCCCAGCATAATGTTGCTTGCCCTCAAGAAACTGCATGAACAAGTCTCCTTCCTAGCTGATGCTCTCCACTGACACTGAAAAATGTGCTTGGGTCCCAGATGCGCCATTGAATCTTCTCTGTCCTCTCCATCATCCTGATATGAAGGGATCTCTCAATGCCAGGATCCGAGACTGATCTCTCACGGTACTAGCCAACCAACAATCCTCCCAGATCCCATTGCCAAAATGGCCAATAATAGACCAAGTCCCACAGATCGTACTACGCACTGCCTCTGGCTATGACTAATGCTCTAAGAGGCGAAGATCATGACCCCTACTATGATGTAGCTGTCACTGTGTAAGCTATCCCATCTACTATGTGCCAACTCATCACCTCTCTCCAATCAACTGCAAGGATAGAACTAAATAATCTCCACTCAAGGCATGGCATTAGGAATATAATGAGGAACATCTCCCTCATGTGGATCCTCCATCCCTAAGAAATCATCCAAGAAAAATGAGCCACCTCCCAACAAGGCAACTCCTGAAAATATCCTTCCACCTCAAGCTCCAGTAATGAAGGTGGGCTGAAAATCTAAACTTGGCAAGCATCATAGTTTACCCCATGCCATCCTTCTCTCCACTCATGACAAGTGTAGAGTGTATGCTGATCCTGGGCTACAAAATTATTTCCCTCCAATGGAAAAGTGAAGAAAAATCCTACAAAGAAGGTTCCTCCAATAATGAAGAACAAACTGGCCCAAAACAATCTATCCATGAAGAATGGGACATGGTCATCATGGAAAATCCTAATGAGAGGTTTTCTGAAGGTTTTACATGATGATACATGATGCAAAAAATTTCTCACAAGGATACAACACAGTCTCATCCACTGCAACTTCAGAAAATTACATGGCTAGAAATCTCCATGATTCATCACATCTACTAAAGGATAGTAAATGTCTGAATGTAACAACAATAATACAAGATAAAGCACTTGCCCATGGCTGTAAAATGGATGAATATCAATCTTATAGCCCACCTCAAAATATAACAAAAATTTGGCTGTGGTGGCCATATCTCCTCTCATGCTCCCATTAGAAAATGTAGTGCAGAAATTGTGAGAATCTTTCCCACTCACGGACACATTCAGCTCATGTGTCTCCCTCATAATCAAGTCTCCCATACAAATCTGATCTATATCAGAAAATGGAGACATGATCAACAACAAAATGAAGAAAACGCTAAAGGTTACAAGTGATGCAAAGAGGCACCAACAGCGTCCCCAACAAGTACAACGTAGTTTTACAAGTTGCTACTTGATAAAAATATACGGCAAAATGTTTCTTTTTACATGGTTAATCATGCATGTCTTCATATGATACATGATATAGTGTAGCAAATGAACATACATGTAGTGAAAAAATATTTTCCCAAGGCCACAAAAGATATGGCTACCTCCATCATGTAGATTGGCCCAATACAATTCTTGGAGAAATTTGACAGGCTTGCCCTCTTGTGAAGCAATGCACTGCATAAGAATGGTAAGAGTGTGCAAATCATTGAATGTATAAACAAGATTCTCACCATATGCTGGAATTAAGATGGTACATGGGTCCATACATGAGTCCTTCATAGTGTTTTGGAATTCTATGAAGAAGAATGAACCCTGTGCTGCAAGAAGATAATCCTCCTGATGCTTGGAAATCCAAGTCAAGAAGAATATGCCATAGATGTCTCTGTCATAATTACCTCCTGTTTGTTCAGCAAGTGCAATAAATATGAAGTGATCCTGGGACCTATGGGTTATAGATCCACCATATCTCTGCTAGGCACACCTCATCCATAACGCTCTACTCCAACGTGATAGCGCTGTGAGCTCATACAAATAAGCTCCTGTCAATACAGAGCTCTGTTCTTTGACATGATCCTTGTTAAAGACTCTTCTAATAATGCTGCAACAAATATGAAATACCTCCAAAGATGGAAGTGCTTCCCAATCATCATCAAAGATCAAGGAGATAGTGTCATCCCCTCTTCCTGCAACATCATACAAAGTGTGAGAGAAAATCTGCCCTTGCTCTCCCAGAAAAAAACAAAGCAACAATTCATTGTGTTGCCTCCCCATACCTCCATCATACCAATCATGTGATGAAGACACAATGAATGATATGAGTATCATTTCAACACCATGCATCCATACTCTATGCTGCTCAATGATGCAAGTATCCTGCCATATTTTCTCCATCCTCCTACTCTTAGGAAGAGTGTTTTCCAAGTGATGGCCAAACTCTTTCAAGAGTAACCAGCCCAGCCAAGCCTCCTGCTGCCCGGTATCATAGATATGCAAGTACAAATGATGGCCAAACTCCTTCAAGAGTAACCAGCACAGCCAAGCCTCCTGCTGCCCGGTATCATAGATCTGTAGGTAGCTCCCTATCTCCTTTCTCATCATCCACATCCACTCAATCACCTATGGATGCCTCCTTCTTCTCCTCATCATGGTACTCCTCCCATGAGGGCTACCATCCTTCCAAATCAAATTCCTGTGTTTGCACTTCATGGGATTGTGAAATGTAAGCTTCTCAAGGATCAATGATACTCTATCAAGAATCAAATAGGTGGTAGGAAAAAACCTCCCATCATTATGTGTATGTCTCAAGGGATTTCCAACACAAGCATGAGAGATGTTATCCATCCTAATATGTCCTCCATCTTCTATCTGCTCTTGTGAGAAGGGAAGAAAAGCGTTGCATCCCATGGTGTGTCAAAGTGCATCTCCAATGAGATCTCTCCTTGAGACCTTCCTTCCATCCATAGTCTCCCAAAACCAATGAGGTCTTCGATTTGAAAGTAGAAGTTCCTCTTTGAGCTGAGAAGAGCTCATTGAGAAAGTGTCATCTTGAAGGGAGAAAAGGTTTCTTACTCCAAGATGTCTACCATCAATATTCAAGGCTTCAAACCCCAATCTACAATGTGATGTACAATCCAACAATGGCTCATGAGAATGATGGTTTGATTCCTTCTTGAGTGTTTCCATGTTGCACAGCATAGTGCAACCAAGCTGCTCTATAGTAGCAATGAGATTTGACCCCTGGTCATGAAAAAGTAGATCTCCACATTGATCAAAAGAATTTACTACAATAATGGAATGTGGAAATATTTTCATACCTTGATGCGGATTTGGAACTTCTTGTAGGGCTACAAGAGTTCCTTCCTCACAATTTTTGGCTGCCCCAACTGTTGATACATGTGGCTGATCCTCCATGAGAGTGACAGCGTTATCACAAGCCTCCTAAAGAGGTGATGTGATCTCTTCTTTCTTTGCTCCTTCTCCGTCAAAGGTTTGGATCAACCCTTGAGTGAACTCTACAAAAGTATCCACCCTTGCATGGCTCAAGTGGTTGTACCACCAATCATAGGCTTCACCCTCCAAATGCAGCACTGAGATTTCAATAGCTTCTTTCCCTGCTACAGGATGTAGTAGGAAAACTTCCTCCAACTTTCTCACCCAAGTTTCTACATCAGATGACCCATCAAAGGTAGACAACATAAATATATTTCCTTTGATTTCTTTTCTGCTGCATGGTCTCTTCTCTTCCTTCAACTGGATGAAATGAGGAAAATCTAGAGTCTCCCTGAAGGCGCTAGGTTGAGATCTATACTCAACAAGGTAATCAATGAGAATCTAATGATCTAAGTGTCTTCCATGCTCATTATCTTCTTCTTGATGAGAATAGGAAGTTCATGGTACTTCTTCTTATTTTTCTTCAATCTTCTTGACCTCCTCAACAGTGGATGCATTTCCTCTCGATCTGAAAATAGATGAGAATAAACTCATCTTTTTCACTGTTCTGGTCTTCTTGGGCTTAGAATCAAAGGGACCAGTGGATATCTCATACATGGGAAAAGGTGACCTCCCAGTAGTATGCTGCAACTTTGAGCTCTGCGTTCTAGATCCTCCATTATTCCATTTGCTTTCATCCTACCTCAGCTGATAATATCTTTGAAAGGAAAATTTGCTTTGAAGTCTTCCCCCTTGGACTACCATTCTCTGAAATAATCTGCAAAGGTTAAATGATCATGCTGCCTCTCTTTCTCCCTTGGTACTGGAGATAAGAATGTAGGAATTATAATAATTTCCACAGGCTGAGCCAAAACTATGCTCTGATACCACTATAATATCCCGTTTCGGGGATATCTCTAAGTCACAGCAAACTCCAACCAGAGATGGACTGGGATGGCATTTACCAGATATTCCGCCTCTAAAAGAGGACGAGATCCAGAGGCTGTCTGGCCCTTTCCAGACTCTGTCTATAGAGCTGCTAGAAGAATCCCACTCAAAAGTGACATACAACAATAAGCAAACGCATATATGAGCACACCATGAAGAGACAACGTTTTAAAATGAGTTGTGAGACAAGAAGATGAATATATATAGCCAAGAATAATGTATAGTACCAAAAGAGTGTACAAGTCTTGAGGAAACAACCTCTCAAGAAAAGCAATCCAAGCCTCAATAACACATGTACATGAACATGAAGAACACTGCTATTTCTGCATAAACCTAGGCTATGAAAAACACAATCTATGATAGAATGCTACTACAAAATGATGTCAATACATGGATATGACATTATATGGCCCAAATACAATAAGGGAGCAAAGCTCTAACCCTTACAAGAAAAAATACCTCAATCTTCCAAGGGATTGGCTGAAATACACAAAATGGCAAAAATGTCGGAGTTGCTGGGCAGCTACTGCAACTCAAATCTGGAACTCAATAGAGAAGGCTGAAGATGATGAGAAATCTAAAGTATACCTCCTCCAATAGATCTCCAAAGTGGAAGGCTGATCCTTACACTTGAGATCTCACCTCCAAATCAATCTGCAAACCCTCACATCAGCTACACCATGAAAATAATGCAGTAACTAAGAGTGACTGCATAGTAAAGGAATATAATCCTTTGGCCAAGTGCCAAGATCTGCAAATCAGCTCCAATATATCCCAATCTGATTCTCCAAAGGAAAGAAAGACTCTCCCTCTGAAAAAAAAGACAAGGAAGAGGTGTCATGATGACTCCATGGCAACACCCTACAACACAGTATTATGCTACTATAGCAATAACGCTGCCCTGGAGGATGATGCTGAAAAACTAACCTTGCCCCAGCAGGCACTCAAAGTTCCTCGGGGCTAAGGGTGAGATCTCCACATGGAGACACTCGATTGCACTAAACAGTGCTGCTGATAGGCTAAACAACCAGTGTGCTAAAGAGGACAAGATGTCTCACTCACCAATCAACAACTCAAGCATGAATGAAATGAGGAGGCTCCTCCGTCTTTTATAATGTTGGTTTCCCTCCAAAACCCAATTTAGCCTCTCTCTCTTCTCCAAATCCTCATCCTTATCCACATACTCATCTGTGCAAAATCTTGCAAAAGCTTCTAGAGTGTACATAGGCCCCCCTTGACTCCCACTTAAGTCACAACATTGTGCTACTAGGTGGATGTCTTATTTCACCTAATTGAGTTAGACCCTCTTTACTCACTTTTTATTTATGTACAAACTATAGATGATAAAATAAACAAAATAGAATATTACAATTAGCTGTCACTAATTAGGAATATTACACATTCATTTTTTATTACATCAAACCAGCAAATTGTATACCCATATCGAGGATAATATTCATACTTTGTGTCCAAATAGAGCCAAAACAATTTAATTTTATAAAATACTCCATTCTAAGTGGGTGAAATTCCACCAAATGGAAGATCATCCCTTCGCCAAACCCTATCAAGACTATTGTAAACGTAAAATTTAGACTGCATTCTATCACAAATATGTTTTAGAACAGCCCAGTCATGTTTATTGATGCTTACATTTTCCAATAACGAAAAGAATCCTCAGTATCCAATTCGTATTCACTGATCCAGGTGGATATTGGTGGCCACCCGCCTATTCCACTTTGGGCCCCACCATTGTCTCTTTCATTTTTTCAGTTTCGGCACAACTTACTATTTTTAGGAGTTTTTCGGGTCATGAACTTCTAGAGCCATTTAAGGTCCTAAACGACGTTTTTTGGGCATCACACCTGTAGCGAATATGATTATATTCCGTGAATTTGATTTCATTCTGGAATCAATATTCGTGGTCAGCAGTTGTAGTCCTCAGATAGATCTTTCTAACAATGTATCATGTATGTCAAACAGAGATAGTATGTCAAAGTTACGACCCCGGGAAGTTGAAACATCAATTTACCCAAACGACGATGATAGTTTTGGCGCTTCATATCCCAGGGTTAGGTTTTTGGATGTTTAGGGCTTTCCATTGTTTATCTATAATAAATAGGCCCTTGAGCCTCATTGTAACAGAGTTCAGAGGCCTGTAGCCGCTAGATCTCTACTCAGAGATAAGCTACCAGTGCCCTAGCTAGTTTATTTCTGTTCTGTCTATAAGAAAATTTGGTTTCTTTCATATTAATGAAATGTAGTGTTATTTCCGCTGCATTTTTGTATTGATGGTTATATGTGTTTTTTTGCGTTCTTGCATAAATCCGGATCATTCGCCCAACATTTTTTAAGGCATTTGTAAATGGATTCATGATCTGGATTTATGCAGGAACGCAACAGAATAAACATATAAACATAAATACAGAGATGCAGTGGAAATAACACTTCATTTCATTAATAAACGAATGACTGAAATTTGCTTACAGACAGAATGGAAATAAAACTAGCTAGGGCGCTGGTAGCTATCCCTGAGAAGAGATGTGGCGGCTACAGGCCTCTGAACTGAGTTACAATGAGACTCGAGGGCCTATTTATCATTTAGAAACAATGGGAAAGCATAAACAGCCAAAACCCTAACCCTAGGAGATGAAGCGCCAAAACTATGTGCCCCGTTTGGGTAAATTGGTGTTTCAACTTCCCAAGGGCGTAACTTTGGCATACGATCTCCGTTTGACGCATACCATACCTCGTTAGAAAGATCTATCTGAGGACTAAAAATTTGGAATGACAAACATTAGTCCATGGACCCATGTTGCTCTCCGTTTTCCCAAAAAACGTTGTTTAGGGCCTCAAAACGGCTCCGGAAGTTTAGGACCCGAAAAAATGATTAAAATAGTAAACTGTGCCGAAACTGAAAAACTGAAATAGACAATGGTGGAGCCCCAAGTGGAATAGGCGGGTGACCACCAATATCCACCTGGATCATTCCTCCCCCCTTAGGAAGCAATGGTCCCCATTGCGTTAAGTCCCTCCATGAGATGAGGAAATTTCTGCTGAACTTGGTCCCTGGTGAACCACTTTCCTTGGTGCAGGAGTTGGCCAGCTTTGACAACCCGATATAGTTGGATCTTCTGCTGGCGAGTGTTCTTGATTTGCATGTCCATGATGCAATCTATGGTGGCTTGTTCCATGCAGTCTGGATTTAACTCAGTTGGTGTGAGTTGTTCTGCAATGTCCGAGGTGTCCAGTAGAGGTGGGAAGTAAGGACGAAGGCGATCCACATTGAAGACTGAGTGCAGACCAAGGAATGGTGGAATACTGAGCTCGAATGCATTGTTCCCTATAGCCTTGGTGATGGTGTACAGCCCGTATCAGAGTGGGCGAAGCTTGCGGTGGGGTCCAGTGAGGCGCTCCTATATTCAATACAGAGTCTCCACGTCCCATCCTTCTTCTGTACCAACACGATCGGGCTCCCACAGGGCGATGAACTTGGTCTGATGTGACCTTTCTGCAACAGCTCCTGAATCTGCCTCTTGATTTCATCATTTTCCAGAACAGAGCGTCGATAGATCGGTCCATTGAGTAGTGGCGCACCTGGGGTCAGATCAATCGGGTGCTTGACCTGGCAGTGTAGAGGAACCCCTGTGGGTGAGGTGAAGATGTCCCCGTACTCCTCCACGACCTTATCCATTTGTTGTTGTCGTGCAGAGGGGCCCTGTCTGGAGGTCGTGGCCACAGTCTTCTTCTTGCCCTGGAGGCGGATCATCAGGAAAACGAATTTCCTGGTTTGGGAAATGAGCTTACTACATTGTTTTGCAGTAACCAAAGAGATAGTCGTAGGAGGTGGTACCTCTGGTATCCTGTAAAACTTATTTCCCAAAGTAATAATAACAGCACGAGGTCGAGACTCATACACAGCATGACGCTTCCACAAGTATGGTTGTCCTAATAATACATCAGAAACATCAATAGGAGCAACGTCACATAATACCTCATCCGTGAAGGGCTTGATGCTATAGGGAAGGCGGCACTGCTGGCTGACACGGAGATCTCGTTCTTGGTGAAGCCACCCGATGGTGTATGGATGTGGGTGAGATGTGGTCGGCAAGCCCAACCGCTTCACGGCGTCTGCTGAAATGAGGTTCTTTTGGCTCCCATTGTCGACAATGAACTGTACAGGGGAGCCCTTTACCCACATCTGGGAGTGGAAGAGACGTTCCTCCTCCTCTGGATCTTCCGGTTCCTCCTTCTGGACCTTTGTAGTGGCAACGGTGGCGTTGGGCTCCGCATCAATAATCTGTTTCCCTTTTTCATTCCCCTTTTCAGGTTCTGATTCGGAGTCGGATTATGCATCTGACTCAGAAGCCCTCATCTCGGCCACTAGCGACTGCTTGGCCCGACACTCACTTGTGTTGTGAGTGGAGCTCTTATGGAACTCACACCACTTTCCCGTGTCCTTCTTTAGCTTTGCGGTGCTGTTCTTTTCTTGTGGCTTCGATGAGTTGTCTTTAGCCGCCATGCCTTAGCTCGGTCCTTTGTTCTGCGGTTTGGAAGCACCTTTCCGTTGCTTTTGATTCGCAGATCCAAAGTCTCGCTTCTTCTGCTTGAATTTCTGCTCAATCTTGGCAGCATACCGGTATGCCGTACCAAGCGAGGAGATGTCAAGGAACTCCATTTCCTCCTGAATGTATTTGTGCAGACAGCTGCGATACTTTAGCACTAGATGTTTCTCTGAATCTTTGATACCAAACTTTGTGCGCAGGGTATGGAACAGATTCGTTAGCTCATGCACATCTTGATCCCTTTGTTGTCGCAGCATGGTCCATTGTATGTACTTGTCCTCATAGCTCCCCATGGGACAGTACTATTCCTTGACGGTGTCTCAGAAAGAATTCCAAGTTGGTACGGCCGAGAACAGAGAGGGTTCTCTCTGGTCCTTGTTCTCACAGTAGGTTTCCCACCAGTCCTTAACATGGGGGGTAGCTTTGAGGAGTGCAAAAATAATCTTCTCCCGGTCTGAAAAGTCATGAACCGAGAAATATCCTTCTAACAGATTCAACCATCTATCTACGGCATCTACGTCTATTTGACCCTCTAATATGGGAATGTCAAAATTTACTTGTACCTTAAAAGGAGTTGCGCCTCCAGAGTGGCTGCTGGATTCAGATGCGCCGCCGTTGAAGGATTTGAGCAAAGTTATCCATCATCACGTTTCTTTGTCTTTCGAGGGCCTCCTCGAGCAATATTTTGATAGGATCTCCTGCTCCCTCATCTTTCTTTTTGTCCCCCATGGGCGTCCGTCGAGGTTTGCGAGGCTGATCTTGCAAAGGTTCCACCAGATCGAGCCCTAGCTCCTTATACCCCGACCTCGTTGGGGACATGCAAAGAAGGATCGAGAAAAAGCAGACCGCTCTGATACCACTGATCCGGATTTATGCAGGAACGCAACAGAATAAATATATAAACATAAATACAGAGATGCAGCGGAAATAACACTTCATTTCATTAATATCAAAGAACTGAAATTTGCTTACAGACAGAATGGAAATAAAACTAGCTAGGGCACTGGTAGTTATCTCTGAGAAGAGATGTGGCGGCTACAGGCCTCTGAACTGAGTTACAATGAGGCTCGAGGGCCTATTTATCATTTAGAAACAATGGGAAATCCTAAACAGCCAAAACCCTAACCCTAGGAGATGAAGCGCCAAAACTATGGGCCCCGTTTGGGTAAATTGGTGTTTCAACTTCCCAAGGGCGTAACTTTGGCATACGATCTCCGTTTGACGCGTACCATACCTCGTTAGAAAGATCTATCCGAGGACTACAAATTTGGAATGGGCAACATCGGTCCATGGACCCATGTTGCCCTCCGTTTTCCCAAAAAACGTCGTTTAGGGCCTCAAAATGGCTCAGGAAGTTTAGGACCCGAAAAACTGCTAAAAATAGTAAACTGTGCCGAAACTGAAAAACTGAAATAGACAATGGTGGAGCCCCAAGTGGAATAGGCGGGTGACCACCAATATCCACCTGGATCAATTCATTACAAAATAGTTTCGTGAATGGGATAATTATGTTGGTAAGGATAAAACTACCATTGGACCAACAGTAGATTCTACTTCATATCTTGAATCTACGAATTACAAATAAAAATGAGATATGCACCTGTTCTGATTAGCGTATTCAACAACGAAATAATTGTCTTCATTATTGAGAAAACAAACCATAAATCAAAATGCATTTGTACACACATGCTTGCAACCCAATAAGAAACAAGAGTTTTGCAAAACATTCTTCCATTTCTTACAAAATGTGCTAAACTTTATGAGAACCGATAAAGGGAGCCACATGAACACAATTTCAACAACTTCAAATGGAATACAATTCCAAATAGTTGGATCCATGATAAAACAAGGAAATCAACTAACATAAAGGAAAACACACATTATATCAACAAAATTTTTTTCAATTAATCGTGTCTCCATCTACAAATATAGTAAAATTCATAGATACATAATGTATAAAATCATATGAGCCATAAGAACATTATACAATAGTTGAAAAGAACTCACAATATTATAAACCTAATGTTTATAATTCAATATTATTAATCTTAATAAATCTATTTTTATGTCTCTATTAATGTCCATGTTTAATATTGATGTAAATGTTTGATGTTCAATATAAATATTAAGTTAAAAGAAATATTTTTAATATTAAAAATCTTTATCTTATAAACCTAGCTTTATAAAATAACATAATGCTACATGGACCAAATGATATAAAAATATAAATTTTTTTATTTAATTATAATATGAGTGAACCTAAAAAAAGCATTAAGTTAAATTCTAATGTCATAGAACTTAACTAAACCTAAAGTTATCCATCTTATTCTTTAATGAAATATCTACCTTCTTTAATGAAATATATATTTGTGAAATTTTCTTTTATATAAATTTCTAAATTTAACATTAACATATGTATTTATTATTAATATCAATATTAATATTAAAAAAGTATTGGTATTTAATTTTAATATTAATAATTTCTTATTTAATTTGAAATTTTTATATTTATTAATAATGTTAATATCGATGTATATTATTAAATTATTAATATTAATATCAATCAATATTAACTCTTAGAAATTAATATTAATTATGAAAATATTTATAATAGTAATAATATTTATATTAATATTAATACTTTATATGTTAATTTTAAACATTTATGTTTATCAATCCTTCTTAATATTAATAAAAGTGTAAATATTGAAAAAATCAAAGTTAATAATAAGAAAACTTAGCAATATCCAGTAATATCGGTTAGGTGTATTATATGAATGACCCTTTTTTTATATGGATGTATCTCACTCATACATCAATATTAATTCTATAAATTTTCATATAATGGATTACTTAATAATTGAAAATATAATTTCATAATTATAATAAATATATATTAATTTGATATGATTTAATTAAATGATAAAAAAGAATATAAATGTAAAAATATGAAATAATAAACATTTGAAATCTTATTGATATAGTTTACAATGAGAATATAAATTGTATTAACTGTATTATATTAATGTATCAATATATTCCTAGTACTATATATTAATAACAATTATATTAATTGAATTAATTATATTATATTAAGAGTATTAATATTAACAATAATAATAAATAATAAATATTTATAAATAAATAACAAAAAAATTTCTTTAGTGAAAGGTAATGAAAAGAAAAATTATTTTATATATAGTAATATATATTATTTGTATTATATGATTGGCTGGAAAATCTCACTCATGCATCAATATTAATTCTATAAATTTTTATATAATAAAATAGCATAATGTTACATGGACCAAATGATATAAAAATACAAATTTTTTTAATTCTAATATCAATAAATCTAAAAAAACATAAAGTTGAATTCTAATGTCATAAAACCTAAGTAAACCTAAAGTTATCAATCACATTCTTTAATGAAATATCTATATTGATATGATATTTGACATCAATGTTAGCATTAATATATAAATGTGAAATTTACTTATATATAAATTTAACATATGTATTTATCAATAATATTAATATTAATTAATAATAAAATATGTATTGATTTTAATTTTAATATTAATAATTTCTTACTTAATTTGGAATTTTTATATTTATTATTAATGTTAATATCAATGCATATTATTAAATTATTAATATTAATATCAATCAATAATAATTTTACTAATAAATATTAATCATGAAAATATTTATAATAGTAATAATATTAATATTAATATTAATACTATATATGTTAATTTTGAACATTTATGTTTATCAATGTTTATTAATATTAATAAAAATCTTAAATATTGAAAAATTTGAAGTTAATAATAATAAAACTTAGCAATATCTAGTAATATTCATTATGTGTATTACGTGATTTACTTTTTTTTTGTACATGGATGAATCTCACTCATACATCAATATTAATTCTATAATTTTTTATATAATGTATTATTTAACAGTTGAAAATAGAATTTGATAATTATAATGAATAGATATTAATTTGATCTAATTTAATTAAATGATACAAAATATATAAATATAAAAATATGAAATAATAAACATTTGAAATTTTATTGATATAGGTTGCAATAATAATATAAATTGTATAAATTGTATTATATTACTGTATAAATATATTGATAGTATTATATATTAATAATAATTATATTAAATGAATTAATTATATTATATTAAGAGTACCAATATTAACAATAATAAAAAGTAATAAATATTTATAAATAAATAATGAAAAAATTTCTTGACCGAAGGAAAACGAAAAAAAAAATATCTTTAATATCTAGTAATATATATTATTTGTATTACATGATTGGGGGATGAATCTCACTCATGCATCACTATTAATTATATAAATTTTTATATAATTTATTATTTAGTAATTTAAATGATAATTTCATAATAATATTAAATATATATTTAAAAATATAATTTCAATTTGATAAAAGAAGAATTATTGTAGGTTGTACTTAACGATTGCTCGGATAGTTAGAGTATGTTGCAGCAGATAAAAATGAAATGATTCTGATGAATCTCAAGTGCAACAATATTAATAAGTATGAAGACTTCCATAGAGATTGGATACAGAGAATATTTTGGGTTAAAGACTGAGAATGATACGTAAGGTAAGTCTATCTAAACACTTTCTGCCTTCAAACTTGTAGATATTTTGAGAATGGAAGATGTTTTCCTTTGCCATTAGAGACCTATGTTTGGGAGTCTACATGGTATTATCACAAAGTTTTTGATTTCACTTTGTACCGAGTCTAAGATACGAAAGTCTATATAGACAAATTGAGGCAGACTTCTGGTACTAAGTCATTTTGCAAACAAATATGGCATTACGGTGGATGATCCTCTTGTACATCACCGAAAACATAAGAGGCAAGTAAAGAAGGCTCATAAGAGAAGTACAGTTGCTTACAGATTAAGTTCTTCAAAGCGAAGAGAAATTCGCAGACCTAAAGTTCAACACAGGTCTAAAGCACCAAAGCGGCAATCCAGATGGAAGCCAAATACTCACTATTATCAACCTCAAGACATCAGGCCTAAAGATGTCAAGTTAAATAGAATGAAGGAAGTTGAGTGTTGGCTATGTGGTGCTAAAGGGCATACTTCTAATATGTGTCCTACTGCTTTAGAATCCAAACGAGGTCTGGGTAAAAAGTCTAGTAAGTATGATAAGGGTAAGCAAGCCATTTCTTCTCATACCACTGTCAAACGTGACCCTGATGCCTGTTCTTATTGCCATTCTACTTCTCACAAGATTTCAGAATGTCCTTCTTACCCGGGTCGCCGTCAAGCCATTATGCAACATGCCATTTCTTCGTCTGCTGCTGAGTCCTCTTCTGATGACTATTCATCATCCTCTTCTGATGAACAAGTCAATATGCATTGTCATTGTTCAGATCCTGATGCTTGTAAATGTGATTCCTCTTCAGACTCTGATTCTGATTCCTATTCTTCGGCTGTGGAAGATTCTCCTCATGTCCTCATGGCCTCCACAGATGATGATCTTAAGGTTTTTGCCCAAATCCGTGCCATGGATGAAAGTGACCTCAAGACTGCCCTTCTTGATACTTATCTGAAGAATCTTCCTGGTTCCTCTAGTTCTTCCTCATCTTCTCGTTATAAGAAGCCTAATTTTGTTGATGCTTCTTATGACCGCAATACAAAGCCGTATCTCCAGCAAAATAACAAAGCTCGTGGCCTCACTTTGGGGGAGGTGAATAAGGAGATACAGGACTTAAAATCTGAAGTGCGCAGTATAAAAAATGAGCTAAATGTCTTGAAAGCTCAAAACAATCAGTCTGCTTCTCCCACTTCTACACAGCAGACAAATTATACACTGCACACTAGACCTAAAGCCCCCACTAAATTTGTGTCTTCAGGTTATAGAGATATTGGGGATATGCAGGTCCTCACAGTCCAGTACCAGCAACATCATGTTCTAGTCGATCTTTCTATTGCTGGTAATACTTATCAGGTTATTGCACTTATTGATTCTGGTTCAGATCTTAACCTGATTTCTAAGCATATCATCCCTTCAAGATATTGGACTACTGAAGAGAGAGAAGTACAGGGATTAGGGGTGAAACAATTAAAATTTGAAGTTTCTAAAGCTACTGTTTGCTTTGGTCCAAGTTGTGTGAAATTATCCTTAGCAGTCTCAGACATTCCTGTTGATTGTATTTTGGGTAATATCTTCTTAGCAGCAGTAGAACCTCATGGGTCAGTCAGATTTCCTGATGGTGGTTCAGGGATGTTTATTACTGTTTCTGGTAGAAGAATTGAATTACCCTATGTTTCCAGAAACAAACTTTCACCCATGGTGCAGATAATGCAGGAGAAAGTAAAGAAACTTCAGAAGGCTGAGAAAAGTCTGGACGAACTCAAAAATCACAAAGAAATCATCAGAATTGAAGAACAGTTGAGGTCCCCAGAAATAAAAAGAAAAATTGCTGCTTTCCAGAAAGAATTTGAAGATACTTGTTGTTCAGAAGAGCCAAATGCCTTCTGGCACAGAAAGCAGTACAGTATACAACTGCCTTACAAGGAAGGATACACTGGCAGACCTTGTAAGTCCAGATCCATTTCTATGTTTGTTCAGGACAGACAACACTGCCAGCAAGAGATTGAACAGCTTCTTAAAAAGAAGTTGATCAGAGAATCCCATAGCCCATGGAACTGCTATGGATTCTACGTAAATAAAAGAAGTGAACAAGTCAGGGGAGTTCCAAGGTTGGTGATAAATTATAAGCCCCTGAACAGAGTATTAGCAAATGATACTTATCCAATCCCCCACAAAGGAGATTTGATAAGGAGAATTTCTGGAGCCAAAGTATTTTCAAAGTTTGATCTAAAGTCTGGTTTCTGGCAAGTTGCTGTTGCAGAAAATGATAGATGGAAGACAGCATTTAGTGTTCCCCATGGACACTATGAATGGAATGTAATGCCTTTTGGTCTGAAGCATGCACCATCAAAATTCCAAAAGGTAATGGATTCTATCTTCAAACCATATGCTGATTGGTTACTTGCCTATATCGATGATCTGTTGATATTCTCCAAAAATTTGAATGACCATTTCAAACATCTGAGAATTTTCATGAAATTGGTCAAACATAATGGACTTGTCCTAAGCAAGAAGAAGATGGAATTGTGTCTGACAAAGATAAAATTCTTAGGACATGAAATTGAGAATGGCCAGATTGCTCTGCAGCGTCATGCACTAGAATTTGCTGATAAATTTGCTGATGTTATCCTTGATAAAACCCAGCTGCAAAGGTTCTTAGGGTGCCTAAATTATGTGAGCAACTTCTATCCAAACTGCGCCATTGATAGATCTCTGTTGAATCAGAGACTTAGAAAAAACCCTAAACCTTGGACTGACAGGCACACCCAAGCAGTCAAAGAAATAAAGTCCAAGGTAAGATTTCTGCCTATTTTACATGTTACTGATGATAATTTCTATAAGATTGTTGAGACAGATGCAAGCAACGTAGGATGGGGAGGTGTGCTGAAACAGAAGCCAAAAGCAGAAGACCCAAAAGAAGATGAAAGAGTTGTTCTTTTTGCCTCTGGAGTCTGGAGTAAAGCAGAGATGAATTATGCTCCCATCGAGAAAGAGGTAAAGGCAGCGCGGTATTGTCTAAGAAAGTTTTCTGTTCATTTGGCCAATAAATATTTTCTGCTCAGAACTGATGCTAAAGCTCTGGATGGAGTTTTATCTAAAGAGATAAAGAACCCTGAGGATGCAAAATTTGCAAGATGGCAAGCCCTCTTTGCATATTTTAGTTTTGATGTTGAACATATTAAGGGTTCTGAAAACTGTATTCCAGATTTCCTAAGCAGAGAATATATCCAGCATCAAGGACAAGAAGATGACAATGAAGATCATGTGCAATATCATTGTTTTGTCATCTTGACAGAATGGAATCAGGCCCAACAGAAAGAAGAACTCAAGTTTATTGCAGATAATGAGCCTTGGCCTGTCTACTTGGAAAAATGGAGGCCAACTTGGATCCTCCGCAATACACAGGTGTTGGACGGTAATTTGCAAAACCATTCAGATCTGCAACACTTGGTCCCTGGCAGAAAAGTATATCCCAAAGGAAATAGATGGATACACGAGAAAATGTATTCACACAGTATGGATGCCGCACAAGAAGCTGAGAGGTCCCTCTCAGAAGATTTCTGGGATCTGTATGTCATTGGTACTGGTGGCAATAACAGATCAAGTTACAAGAATTATGTGATCAACCGTGTTAGAAAGATGGGTCCCTACACTTATGGTAAATTCACATCATGGCCACATGATGACCCTAAACTCATTTTTCCTGACACAGTTTATGATTTTGCAGGATATGAAAGATTGTGGTGGAATCTTCTTAACAGAGATGGTCCAGAACAAACCCACTACACAAAGATAAAGTTTGCACCTACTTGGATAAATGAAAGAGAGCCATCCATTCCTTGGCTGACAAATTGGTGGTGGCACTATGGGGTCAGTCCCTACAGTATGGATCCTGATCAATTTCAGACTTATCACAGACATTTTTGTGATGAATGTATCTCAGGACCGGTCGGAGAATGTTTTCATTACCCTTGTAAAATTGTTGGGGAAATGACCAGTATTGAACATACAATGTTAGACCATCCCATACTAAAAATGTACATGCAAATGCACTATCAATGGGCCGTAATGACAAAAATTAAGCATCAAATAGTGCTTAACAAACCCATGATAGTAAGGCGAATTTATACGAAAGCCTGGAATGATGAATGGTACCATGTTAGATATCCAGGTGTCAAAATTCTAGAAGAACCTGCAGATGAACCCAGTACTAGTGGTCCTCGGGAGCCCCACTCATGAAAGGCTTTCCCTGTGTATATATGATACCTAGTCACGGGTTTACGGTGACATAGTTTTCTCTTGGACTTTTCCTATGTCTGAAAAGTATCCAAAGTGTAATTATTTGATTCCTCGTGGGCCTTTGTAAGGTATCCACTGTGTTTTCACATGACTTTCACTTTTGTCGGCATGTTAGATCTCCGTGCGGATGTCACCTCACGGTGTTACCCGAAAACGATGATCTACTGCCAAGTGTCAATAATCGGACGAACCACAGTAATGCTTGTCCCCCTCTCATTCCTATAAATGAAGAGGTAAGGTTCATTTGTGGATCATTCGCATTTGGAGTGTTTTGAGTCTTGAGTCCGAGTAGTCTTTCCCTGCTCTGCGTCTGCGCCATCTTGGTGATCTGCTCGCATCACGGAGTTCATTACTCATAAGTCTGAGTAGTTTCTTCCTGCTCTGCGTCTGCGCTATCACAACGATCTGCTCGCAACACGAAGAACTTTGCTCACAGTCATTAGGTCGAAGTGAGAAGCCTGCGCGTCTGTTCATGTGACAGGCGAGAACCTAAAGTGGCCACTTCATTAGTGTGTCTGCATATGTATGTGTTTATGTCTATAAATCTCTGAGACAGAGTCTTTATATTGGCCAGGAAGCCTCTGGTATCGATCCTTCATTCGTGAAGATCAGAAGTCCAGTAAATGCCATTACAGTCCATCTCTGATACGGAGAATCCATTGTATCTGGTTGTGAAGCATACTGATAAATAAAGAGAGAAGACTTTGGTGTTTGAGTTTCCGCATTATTACTCTATGTGTTTAAATTGTTCTGTCAAAATACTTGCACTACTATAAAAGTTCACCATAAGTTCACCGGGGTTCGCGAAGGCTACGGATCGATAAAGGTCGTTTGAAGGCGTGGAAGCCGTGTGGTAGGCCGCTGAGATCGTGAGGGCATAGTAGGTTCGCCTGGGTTCACAGTTGGGTTCATAACAAGTAGTGTTTAGAGACATTTGACAAGGCCAAGTCGGTTGGTTGACGACCGCAAGCAAGCTTTGAGAAGCCTCTGCTAGAAATTGGTATCAGAGCCAATAAGTCTACGCTGTAGCCTGGTTCGAGATCTTGAGTAATAGAGAAGCCTCTGCTAGAAATGGTATCAAAGCCAATAAGTCTACGCTGTAGCCTGGTTCGAGATCTTGAGTAATATTCCAAAAGTCTTTCTTTCTCTCTTTCCTAATAACAATGGATTCATCTATGTCTAAATCTGTATCATTCAGAGAGCTTGCAGAAGAAGAGCAAGCTGAACAAAATCCTCTCAGGGATATGTTTGCATCAAGTAGTAGTCGAGTGATTAATGAGTCTAACTTGTTGTATGAAGGTTGAGCCTCAAGCCGTTTGGGTCCTTCCCAACATAAAAACCTCTCAAGTATATTACGACTTAAGAATAATAAGCACCCTAAAAAGTTGCCACTAGAATAACCATTAAAGAAATTAATTATCCAGTATCCGGGAGAATAGTGATCGAAACCCAGTTAGTCCCTACTATTGAATCTAAAGAACTTCAAGCTTCAAAAGGCTAAAGTTGGAGCGAGTTTTACATACGGGATGTTTGTGATTGGTATTAATGCAACTGGTTCATCCGGGAGTGAAACATCGTGTGTAGCGTGGAGAGATCTAACACATAACAAATACACTGATTCATTAATTGGAGGGATAGTTGCACCACTATCCAATGGGCCAGTCTGTTTTGACTGTTACCCAAATTTCTCAGTGTCTGTTTTTTATGAAACTTTGGCCGATATTCTCCAATTACAAATCCGCACAACTGGATTTGATATGAATAAGAAAAGAAGGAATATCGCAATACAATTCCGTGGCTGTTTTCGCCACACATCTACAATGTTTCCTGCAGTCTTACATGCCCCCAGCAAAGACTCTAAAACCAGTGTTGTAGTCATCACTGATGCTAAAAATCAGAAAGTTGAGCATCAGGCAATCAAATGGGAAGATCTGCAATTTCCCAGACACTGGACAATTCCAAATCCTAAGCCTTTGCAAGTCCAGAAAATCACCTCTGCAAACATAGTTGAGAATCAATCCTCTGCCGTTCTGTCTTTCCCCAGAAGATCAACCATAGACCGCAGAAGAATTGAGTCTGAATGTAAAAAGTCCTCCCGGTACATAGAACCCAATTGTACAGATACGGGTTGTAGTTCACTTGTTGCAAATTGTAGTCATGTTTTCTCTTTTTGAGTTGCCCAAATTGTAAATTTTGAACGATTAAAAGTTGAGTGTCCTCAGTACGAAGCGATCGTGTCTGCAAAGTCTTGCATATCTTTGTTTTTATATAAGAACCATAACTCCGGAAACCGGGACAAGCCCCTCCAAGAAAATCTGCGAAATGTGTCCCAAATCCTAAATGCACAGATATTCCTGTCCCACATGAGGATGACAAACCTCATGTCATGATGATGCATTTAGTTCCTTCTATGGAAGAAGAAGATCCAAGAATTGTTGACCTCTTGTTGAGTCAAAGACCACCAGGTACTCCAAAGTATGGGTTGGGTTATGAAGAAAGAGCCAATAGACTAATCCCAGCCTGCAGATTCAAAGACCTGCCTCCTGATGTAAAGAAACCCTCTGTTCCTGAAATCCATAAGTTTATCACTCTCATGGATGGTTGTTCCAGAACTTTAATCCCTTACAATTGGATGAAGAGAATGATAAATTGGGATTTGTTCACACATCCGGATGCAGAGAAGTTTGCTGAAACTTTTCCAAAAGAAGAAAAGATGAAGATGTCAGCTGAATGGAAGGAGTATATGGAAGAGAATGGAGTATACTCTTTCTATTCATGGAAAAAGCAAATGGAGAATGATGTAGTCCTGATGGCCGATACTACATCCTCATCATCTCATTCTTGGACTGCATTAGATGGCAGTAAGATAGAGACCTCTACAACTTACCCTCCTTTTCGAAGTATTGTCATAGGAGAAGGGTCGAACTCTGCACATGCTATCCCCTTAGTTCAGCATGATGATTCTTTAACAGATCATGATAGAAGAGTTCAAAAGGTGAGTGAGCAGTTGAACTGGACAAATACTGCACTCACAGGTCTTGAGAAAAACGTTGCCAAAACTGCCCTGGTCAAAGATCAAATGGATTATGTCCAAGTCTCTGTAAATGATGTCCATAGAGTTTTAAACTCTGTACAGTGTGATTTGCAAGTAGTTAGAGGTATCACAGAACATTCTTCTATTAGATTTCAAGAAGTTGAAGAATGTATCATAGATCAGTCTATGTCCACGCGACAATCTGTATATAAGTTGTCTGAGAAGTTTGAAAATTTGTCTGTCAAGAAGACCAGCAAACCTGCTTCCACATATGTCTTTATTCTTGAAGTAAAGCTAAAAGTGTTGTACCTCATGAGATTCCCCGGACTAGTCAAGTCCTCCACGCCTCACAGATTTCCCTCATCTCATGCCAAAGGGAAGTTCCTCATTTACACATGTCGAGTCTAAGCCAGAATCGACCAAGAAAATGTGAAAAGGTTACAGTGCGAAGTCTTAGAAGATTCGAGCAAAAAGATCATGTCTTTCCCATCTATGAACCTTTGGAACCACAGTTCACCCGTCATGCAGCCCCTGATCTATATGGTGCAGGAAAGATTCCCCCTCGGGAAACTTTTCATGAAGGGAGTCATAAGGAATGGAACATAGATAATATGTCTGCCTCTCAGGTCCGACAAATTTTAGATCAAATGATCATTGAATATAAACTGATGTGTGCAGATGGAAAGACTGAAGTTGATGCTTGTAAAACTCTCATGCAGTGTTTCACTGGCACTCTTGCCAGGTGGTGGGAATTGGAATCCTCTCCCGCATTGATTGAAAGAATGGAGCGGGAAGTTGTTAAAGATGAACAGGGTGATGTTGTGTTTAACCCTGATGGCACTTCAAATAATAATATGATTGGTGCTCTTACATCACTTATTTATGAACATTTTTGTGGTTTAGAGTATGTTGCAGCAGATAAAAATGAAATGATTCTGATGAATCTCAAGTGCAACAATATTAATAAGTATGAAGACTTCCACAGAGATTGGATACAGAGAATATTTTGGGTTAAGGAGCCCAAGAATATTCTGTGGAAGCAAGTCTATCTAGCTGCTCTGCCTTCCAAACTTGTAGATATTTTGAGAATGGAAGATGCTTTTCTTTTGCCATTAGAGACCTATGTTTGGGGAGATCTCTATGGTATTATCACAAAGTTTTTGATTTCACTTTGTACCAGGTCTAAGATGCAGAAGTCTATAGACAAATTGAACAGACTTCCTGGTACTAAGTCATTTTGCAGCAAATATGGCATTACAGTGGATGATCCTCTTGTACATCACCGAAAACATAAGAGGCAAGTAAAGAAGGCTCATAAGAGAAGTACAGTTGCTTACAGATTAAGTTCTTCAAAGCGAAGAGAAATTCGCAGACCTAAAGTTCAACACAGGTCTAAAGCACCAAAGCGGCAATCCAGATGGAAGCCAAATACCCACTATTATCAACCTCAAGACATCAGGCCTAAAGATGTCAAGTTAAATAGAATGAAGGAAGTTGAGTGTTGGCTATGTGGTGCTAAAGGGCATACTTCTAATATGTGTCCTACTGCTTTAGAATCCAAACGAGGTCTGGGTAAAAATTCTAGTAAGTATGATAAGGGTAAGCAAGCCACTTCTTCTCATACCACTGTCAAACGTGACCCTGATGCCTGTTCTTATTGCCATTCTACTTCTCACAAGATTTCAGAATGTCCTTCTTACCCGGGTCGCCGTCAAGCCATTATGCAACATGCCATTCCTTCGTCTACTGCTGAGTCCTCTTCTGATGACTATTCATCATCCTCTTCTGATGAACAAGTCAATATGCATTGCCATTGTTCAGATCCTGATGCTTGTAAATGTGATTCCTCTTCAGACTCTGATTCTGATTCCTATTCTTCGGCTGTGGAAGATTCTCCTCACGTCCTCATGACCTCGACAGATGATGATCTTAAGGTTTTTGCCCAAATCCGTGCCATGGATGAAAGTGACCTCAAGACTGCCCTTCTTGATACTTATCTGAAGAATCTTCCTGGGTTGAAACCCTAAATCAAGTCTCTACCATCCACACACGTTTTCTATGGCTCTACTTGTACAATCCACCCAAACCTATTAGAGGTGAAACCATTGAGGCATATGAAGAATACTTAGCCCTATTAAAGAAAGTGGACTGAAGGAAGTTTATAAATTCTCTCCGACCACCCAATGTTGATGTAGGTAAAAAAAATTTGAACAAAAATAAAATGGTAAAGTCGCATGAAAAAACTTCCTAAATTTATTTAAAAATATTGACAATCACCTTATATACCATACAACTTTACATAACAGAAAACAAAAATAAAGAAACTACGAGATTAAATATGATTAGCCTTTTGTATTTTATTTCTTTCATGCGAAAGCAACGTCTTCTTTTTAAGTTACGGTCTATATTTCTGAGATACTTAGTGATTAATGAGTAACTATGTTTCAGGGAATACATATCATTAGCTTACAATTTTTTTCTATTGATCAAGAGTTATAGCTGTAATAGCAAATTCAGTATATATATTACGTTGCTAGAGTATATAAATATAATTTTTTAGATCAATCTACAGAACTATATCCAAAATAAAGAATTCCAAAAAGTAGATTATATTCACAGAGTTGATCTCATTTCCTGGTACACTTCACAATCTCCATTGAAGTCATGTTCTTGTTGCGAATTGAGAGTTGGAAAATCATCTTTTAAATGATGTTGCTACAGTTTTATTTTTACTTTCCATTCTATAGTCTCCGTAATATTCAAACATTTAAGAGGAAGTATTATTCATGGGTAATATTCAAACATTTAAGAGGAAGTATTATTCATGGGATAATTTTTTTGTGTGTAAAAATAGTTTTTCCAAACCCTCAGAAAATGGTCACGAGAAAATATTGTGGCAAACTAAGAAAATTGAAGAGGGATTTCAGGAAAATGTTTCAGAAAATTTTGCCTCTTCACGCCAGCCAAAAAACCATATTTTTCCACTTTCATAAAATACATAGTATGGTTTTAGAGAATAATTTTTCATTTTTATTAATTCCCAAATCACTACCAGCATGGCCATAAGGATTAGAATTGGGTTTATAAATCAAAACTGTGATAATATTGATACTGAATTAACATTCAAAACTTACAAATGAAATAGAAGAATATGATAAAAATATGAAATAATAAACATTTGAATTATCAAAACAAATCAAATTAAGCATTCTTCATTGACCATGATTATCAAAACAAAGAGGGCCTTAGTTTTACATACCTCTCACTTTGTATTGACATTGTTAACAATTTAATAAAGATTTAAGGTCGAATATATGGAACTGAACCTAGTTATACGCCAGAAGCTCTGCGTACCTGTTTACCCTTCAATCTATTATATATTATTCAATCTATGAAACTTAAGAAATTTCGCTGCAATTTTGGAAAAACCAATGAACCAAAAAAATTTACTAACCTGGATATCAAATTGAAACGTGTGAAGAAACAATAAACCTGCACAACAGATCATGTTTATGAAATATGAAATGAAACTGTCTCAATTTGTTCGATTTATTTTTAAATAAACTTCATTTCTTTTTGTATTGAATTCGTTTTATGTAATTTGAATGAGAGCCATTTTAATTTAAAGAAGTATATTAATTAAAGAATGTGGATGATGAGGCACACACACCTAGTTGAATGAGAGGCGTTTAAATTTAAAGAAGTGTATTACTTAAAAAATATGGAAGATGAGGCATGCACACCAAGAATGGAAGTGCTCCATTGCATGCCATAATTTTAATTGTAACCTACATAATAATTTTCTATTGTAATCTACATAATAAATGGTAAGTTACATTATGCAAAATACATTTTAATAATACAATTATATTTTAAATTTAGAGTATTAAATTTATATAAAATTACTTAATATTTTTTTTATTAATGATTATTTTTAAGAAATACAAAAGAGCATCAGTAATAAAAATGAAAAAAAAATTGTTGACCTTTACCTAGACTATTTCTACTATGTGAATCATTTAGATATAAATTTTGCATTCTATTTTAAGTAGATTTCAAATAATTAAATATAATTATGGTAATAATAATGTAATAATAAAAATAATTGTTAAATATAATAATTATTATTAATCATAGTTTACATAATTATAATAATGTACACTTTCAAATAATTAATATGTATTTTTTATGTCAAAAAAATAAAAATGTAATTATGTATTACTTTATTTTTATCTTTATATAAACACAATTATTTATACTAATATGGAATAAGTTGAACAACTATTGCATTATAAAGATGGCCATTACAATGATGGATGCCAATCCATTTGGCATGAACACAGCTAAAATGTTATATTATAAATTAAATAAAAAATAAGTTAAAATTTAATATTATCACTACTATTATCATTGTCTTTATGTTTATATAAATATAAATTTTTATGTCTTAATTTATGTAATTATAAAAATAAAGCTATTTATGTCATTATGATAATAACACTTCATGTTAAACCTAAAACTTTATAAAAACAAATTAAAAATTAAAAATTAAACTCTATAACCCATAGAGAGCCATAGAAATAATAATTATACACTTGGAAAATGGATGACAGCCCACACCTTTGATAATGTTAAATGGTATAATAGAGAATTAGTAATCCACCCTAGTTACCTTAAAACACTTGGCAAATAGTTGATTACACATACAACGCTTGGCAAATAGTTGATTACCCATACATTTCACAATGACATAAATGTCAACACTTGGCAAATAGTTGATTACGCATACGTTCACAATGATATAAAAGTTACATTAAAACACTTGGCAAATATTTGATTAGGCATATGTTTCATAATGTACGTTTCAAAATAAATGCACATTCTATTTTTTCAATTCATTTCTCATTAATGATCATACGTGGTTAACAACAAGAGGCACAGTAAATTTTTAATCATGCTTTGTAAAAAATTAATTTAATTATGGTTTAAACATGTTATTTAAACATGCAAGAAAGTTATAACTTTTAATTTCATTCATTGATCTAGTGGCGATGACAGAATATACTGGCATCTTTCAATCTAGACCATCTGATCAAAAAAATTAAATAGAAAAAAGGAATAAAGTTGTCAATTCCAACAGGGGGGATGCCTATCGGCTTACTAACCTAATGAACAATTTAAATAATTAAATCACCGTATTTTTTTTTTTAATCCAGAAGAATTTCGTAGCCTCCTTGACATGTAACAGTAAATCGTTGGGTTATGATATGTCCTTCTCAACAAGGAAATTTGAACTAAAATCTCTAAAAAAAATTAATACAAAATATTAAATATAATCACAGAGTAAATTTCTCAAGTTTCAACGATTTAAATAATTAAATCATCAAATTGTCACACAACACTCATATACTAGCATTTGCACCAAAAGGGTGCAGAGACATGTCGATATAAATGTATATGAAAGTAGAGTGATGCAGAGGTAACTCTACTGGAAACAAGGATGTTAATGTTGAAGGAATGAGGAATGAGGAGGCTAAAGTATTGGTAAAGTAGAGCTTCCCAAGTGGGTAAAAGTGCATTATAGAATTGTAATATATCATATTTATATCACAGAAGTTTGCACTCATAACTAAACTAGAAGCAATATTCGAGGAGACGTCACTATGATATAATGATGAGGCTAAAGTATTGGTAAAGTAGAGTTTCCCAAGTGGGTAAAAGTGCATTATAAAATTGCAAGATATCATATTTATATCACAGAACTCATAACTAAACTAGAAGCAATCTTCTAAGGAGACATCACTGCGATATTCTATTATCTTCTCTAAACAACATCCTTGAGATTATGATGAGAATTTGTTTGGATGGGCCGGGGGAGGGAAAAAAACAATTGAGAAACACTCATTTCATAGGGTGCTCAAAAGCCTAAATGAATTGAATTGGTGCCCTTCTTTGCTATAATTTAAGGAATCCTCGAGTATTTTTATCATGTTGTGAGTTTGGATGGGAAACAAGTGGATTATGGGCTCCTGCTCTTGTTTCAAAGTTTAGAAAATCAAGCTTGAAGAACTAAATAGGTTGAAAATGGCAACAATTTGTTTTAAAACAAAACATGGAAATTTTGAAACGTTCATGTAGAATTTAAAGAAAAAGCACAAATGATATACTCAACTCCATTTTAATGTTATAATTCATCTCCATCTTAAATAAACTTAAATAAAATTAAATTAAATTAGATAATTACATACTTATGTATGTGATAATTTTAAAATAAGTAAATATATGTAAATTCATTTTAAATTTGATTCTGCATAGAAAAGTGTTAAATTTGTTAACAATTCATTTTTTTAATATAAATAAACTAATACATAATAAAGAACTAAATAATATATATGTATATTAACAAATTTACTCTTTTCATTTTCTATTTTTTAGGGATGAAAAAAATCAACGTCTCATTAAAGTGAGTTGTTGACACATAGCTAACCCACATATATAATTAAGAGTTCACAAGGATGAAAGCCAATATAATAATATTCAAAACCTAGTTGGAGAAAATAACAACCATTATACCCAACAACCCTATAAAAATCCAAGTGACAAAATTTAATAAATTTCAAATATTATCACTAAATTATAATACTTTTATTATTATTTTTAAAATTTATAACATAATTTTCATACATTTTATTATTTCAATTAAATTAGATTAAATGAAATTTTTTTTACTAAACCACCTCTACACATATAATTAGTCAGTCAATTATTTTATTAGTTCACACTTTGTTAAACTACTTATAGAAAGCAACAACAAAGACGACAAGTTCGTAACTCCAAATACAGACCAAGAGGTACACTTTTATTTAGTCCCAATAGGAAAATATGAGAACCTATTTCACTAATTGGCAAGCATGCCCAAACAATGGCTTGAACCAAAGTATCCACAAGCATATGTGAAGGGTCCTATGGTGATGCTTCTTTTTCTTCTTCCTAAATCAATTTTTTTTTAGTTAAAATAAAGTATTCTAACAAAATCAACGTTAATTTCTAATATGGAACATTTAAACAATTCACAAACAAAAAAGTTTAAGTGAGTAATCTAATTTAAAATATTAAATGAATTTGATGTTTTCAATTTTACCAAGTATAATTTATAATTAAGAGAGAATAGTTATTTAAAAAAATTAGAAAAAGATCCACATAAAAATTAATAAAATAAGTAGTTTAATAAATTTTATTTTATTCAAAATTAGATGAAAATTAAAATGAATTTAAAAAAAAAAAAAAAAAAAAATTAATGAAAAAAATAGGTAGACACAATGATTAATTTTCATAAAGACTATATACTCTAAAATTTCTCACACTCTCATGAAGGGGACGTGATAATGCATATAAACCCCTCTACCAACATATTTTTAAAATTAATGCTTAATATTTCGAATATTTGAAACATATAGAATGCGATAACAATTATGTTATCGTATGTGATATCAGAACGGTTATATCATTTTATGTATAATGTGTTATAATATTTTATGTATAATGTGTGATACATTGTAACATTACATGTGGTCGTTATAATGTCTTTAGTACTAGCAATTGCACCACATGTTGCAAAGGAAATGTTGTAAGGTTGTAGTATAGGAAAGAATAGCATATAATAACAAAGAGGTAGTAGGAAATTTTTCGGCTCCAACTAAACCTCCAGAATAAGGGGTGGAGAATTATGTTTACTGGACCTAAAATCAAAATATCCATCTTGCCCCCGATCGGGGTGCCACGTTGCTTCGATCGGACAAAATTTAGTGCCACGCGAAGGTGTGCACCTGACTGTCCACCATAACGAGTAATTGCAACCTTTGCAGGAGGCCGGTGAAGGCATATGGTCACACGCTCAAACATAATGCAAGCCTGCAGAAAAGAAGGATGCCAACATATCTTGTTAGGTAGAGTTTGGAAATAGTGCCTATGGGTGGAGTTAAAACAGGTAAGGGAACCTTAGAGAGGTAAGTTTCTCAGCAGACATTCCCGAGAGCAGTCCGAGGAAATAGAGGTAGAGCTACGATGACGTCTGGAAATTTGGTATGTTATGGCTATTGCCACCCTCCTTTGTCAATTTCCTGTTACTGTCAGAATTTATGAAGGCAACACCAATTTGGAAGATGATTGTAATGCCACGCAGGAAGTTCTTCGCTCCTTTAGCGGGTTTTCTTGAAAGTATGATTTTATCTTTCATTTTTTTTGTTATAATGCTAATCCAGGGTCTTTAGTTATTGAGCCCTACTTTAGAAGCCCACTCTTATGTCTCAAGAATGCTCAGTCAAGTCTGTGGTTTAGTGTAGAAATCTAGCTAAACCCTTGTAGGCGTTTTAATAATAGAGCTGAGCTAATTCATGGCCTTGTCCCTGACGCTCCTTATCTAACACCCCTGTCTCATGATGAGAATCACATGCAAGCTCCTTGGAAACCCCCTCTGTAGGAGATTCATCCCACAATTTGGGGTCCTAGCACCATCAACAATGATGCTACCTGTCAAGCGTATGAGCAGGCTTGCATGCTCATAAATGAAAATCTTCAAACCCATAATTGCCCATCTCAACAAATCTCTCTGTTGTGTGATGTCAAGATTCCTTACCTTCAGTTTCGATGCTAAAAAAACCTCAGAAGTAATCTAGATCTCAACTGTTGCAAAGATACTTTAAATGTCTCTGTATTTTATATTAATACCAAGGAAAAGGCTGGTTGCTCTGCAACGTCTGAGGATCCACCAATATATCAGGACGTAGTGAACTCCACCAAAATTCACCTGCAAACTGTTATTAATTTTATGTTGCCTTATACAAGCCTATTCCAAAGTGTTATAGGGATAACAGAAAAGTAGTTGGAATCTGCCTGTCAGGCCAAAGTAATGGCAAAAGAACAATATGGAAAACGCAAAGGAATCGGAAAAGGGAAATAAAAACAACCGATTCAGAATGAGGGACCTAGTAAGCATGGAAGGAAAAGTAATAAAGAAGTTATGGAAAATATCTATGATCTTTATGAAGCTGGAAACCCAACTCAAATCTGAAATACCATCCAAGGCTGGGAAAGAGAGAGTAACCCTGAAGATGAAGATACCAAACATCAGGAGGCCACCATGGACTTCCTCTATGACTCGGGGAATACAAGAGGAAGGTTATCCCTTTTCCATCAATCTGTCAACACCTATTGGAAGCTCAAGTGTGTCTTGGCGAAGGCCATGACTAGCATGCAGGAAACAAAAGGAAACCCTTCAGTGGTTTTAGAGTTGCAACAAATTAAACAAGAAATCCGAGATATTGGCATGTCTCAATACCATGCTACGACAAGAATCGGAAGAATTGAAAAACAACTACAAGCAATGTAGCAAGTAGAGATTTCGGGTTCTACTGCAAAAGACCCGGAACCTATTGACTCTTCTGATGGGTGACATTTGCTCTTATTAGTATTTTATTCTTTAATGATTTTTGCGACAAGTTCTTACAACCATTGGCAAAACTATAATTTTTTTGGACATTAGATATAGCGGCAAGTAGAAGGAAAAAAAATTTCAATATTGGTTGGCTTTTAATTCACTCTAGTGGCCGACAGACCTGGTTTCCTTCAGGCAGGTTGAGGCCATGAAATGTATCAGTATATGTATAGCAATATGCTTTTATGATATATAGAAAATGGTAAGCCTTTGCGAAATTAAAATAAAATAAAATAAAAATATCCATCTTGGGTAATTGATGTGGAACAACTTCTTTGTTATTAATTGCATGTAAGATGTGTTTTGTGATAATGGATGGGCAAGTTTTGCCAAAGTACTCAAGACCTCTATATGACGAAATCTGCATGTTTATTTTTTTTCTCCATGAAGGATGCACATGGTTTTTATGACCAGGTTGCGCAGAGTTCACCCTTCCACGAAATTATTTGCTTCTATCACATTCGCAATGTTGAATTCCTATGATACTACTCCTAGAACTCTGACTCGTCTTCACAACGAGAATTATTTAATGGAATAAAAACTTATCACTATGACATTTTGTACTTCACAAGAGACTACTAAGAAGCTTAATTATGGTAAATCCACCTTCACCTATCATTTGAACATAGAGCATAGAGTTATCTTAATAGTAAATTTTATGGATAAGATACTTTTGGGATTTTTTAAACCCTTGGTGATGATTAATTAATCTCACTTCAGAGCATTTATATTAATAAATTATCTACAGTCATATTTCCATAATTTGTCTTTGAACGGTCAATATTTCACTTCTTTGGAACTTTTCACCTCAGTCAGAATAACAAATCATTAAGACCCATAAGTAAGAAGAAAAAATCAGCTCATAATCAGGGAATCTAGTGGCTTCTTTAAGGACCATAATTCAGGACTTCAGTGCATTTTAAAGTTAATTTATTTTCCTATCAAATAAAAAGCAACAATCGAATTTTGTAGTGACAAGAATGGGAAATTTTTTTACTTGTAATAACTTCCTTCCCTAGTGATAGCACATTTTGGTTTTGAAAGGAAATTATTTTCCTGATCTTTTAAATAATAGATTCCTCCCCAAGTGACCCTTTAAAAATACCCCTTTTTTGAACTGATTGCAATAGGTAAGTGTCTTTTGTATAGTATTTTTTGAGCCATTGAATTTAAGGGCAGAGGTAAAGAGAATAATAGACAAAAAAGAGCAGAGTGAATTAATGTCAAATTAAAATAACATTGAGGAATATCTTCTGATTTTCTCATGTGGGCCTTCTTCAACTGATGAGGTAGTAGGAACTTTCTCACCTCCAAATATTCCAGAATAAGAGATGGAGAATTATGTTGAGTGAACTACTACTCATGTAACTCTGACTCCTCTTTACAATTGGAATGTTTCTCTTCCCATAACTCTATCTTCGAGCTGTAATTATAGCTTTCTCTTGTTTCTAAATAAATTGTCTCTATATCACTATTGTTTGTCTCTTTTTGAGCGTTTGCTTGAATCCGTGAGATAATGTAGCTCATCTGGATTCCAAAATTCTTGACTAACCCATTTTATGAAGAGTCCTCCTCTATTTTTAATTCTACTATTTGGTCCTTCGTAGCCTTTGTCAACATCGTTTCCTTCTAAAGAATCATATATTCTGGATAAGTCTCCATTGGCCTACTTTTCTTCTTCCATATACTTCAGATCTGAATGAATGGAACTTGAGATAAGCTTCATGACTTTTTCCAAATTCATTTCTATCATACTTTGTTGGAGAGCATAGTAACACAAAAATGTAATATTTAAATCTATATATAGTTATTTTCCTTCTTTTTTTTATACATTGTTTTTAATCCATGTAATATAAATTAATTGGTTTGTGTGGAGTTTAATTTCATGATATAAATTTTAGATTGGGTGAAGGGAAAGGTTATGATAAAACTTGTAAAAGAACCCCTTAGGGTTATGTCAACTTTATTGTTAATCACATAGTGCCAATTTTGTAAAGCTATTTTTTCTTTTGTAAACTTTATTTGAATTGCAAAATTAAAAAATTATAAAAACTAAAATCGTGTAGTGAAAAACGTTGTTTAAAATTTCATAATAAAATGTTGAGTAAATTTGACATTATATAATATGAAATTTGTTTATGATTATAAAGTAAAAAACATATAATATTTTTTAGCTACAATTAAGTAATATAGTTTTTTTTTAATAGAAGAAATTGGATATTCATTAACAAAAAAGAATCGGAAAGAGTATGTATGTAGTTACAAACTGTTATGTAATTACAAACTATTACAATTAAGTAATTAAAGGTAAATTTAGTGTTATTTAAGAAATGAGAATTATGAACATTCATCATTATTGTTCAAGATAAATCATGTCCTCTAAAATAACTTAATAAACTATATTCCACATGAATACCATGCGCTGTTTTAAATGTTTATTATTATTTTATTTTATTATTTTTGTTTTTTTATTGTATTTTGACCTAGTTAAAATTTTCATTACATTATGTCAATATTTTTATTTAATTTACTTTTATTTTTATTTTTGTGTAATTTGACATAGTTAAAATGTTAAACATGGCATTACAACATTTCTATATACACCTAAAACCAATCTAATTTATTAAAAAGAAAAAAAGAAAAAAACTAACATCATAAAAAAAATATAAAACTATTTACTTGTGGATCTAATGGCTTAAAAAATTTCAATCGTCTAACATTTGATCCAATGGCTCACACATGGACACATTGACAGCTAGGGAAGTTGTTTTCAAATAAGGTCAATACCATGGGCGGTTTTTATAGTTTATTATTATTTTATTTTATTATTTTTGTTTTTTATTGTATTTTGGCCTAGTTAAAATGTTCATTACATTATGTCAATCTTTTTATTTAATTTACTTTTATTTTTATTTTTGTGTAATTTGACATAGTCAAAATGTTAAACATGACATTACAAAATTTCCATTATACACCTAAAATCAATTTAACTTATTAAAAAACAAAAAAAAAAATAACATTATAAAAAAATAATAAAACTATTTAATTGTGGATCTAATGGCCTAAAACATTTCAATCATCTAACATTTGATTCAATGGCTCAGACATGAACACATTGGCATCTAGAAAAGTTGTTTTCAAATAAAAACACCTTACGGCGTAAATATAAAATTTAATAAAATATATTATGATTTTTTTTTTTGAAAAAATTGAAAGAGATGATTATTTTTATATATAAAATAAGTGGGTATTATATGGTTCAGTGAGGATAATCATATTCATCATATACTAGCATTTTTTCTTCCACATCCCAGCTGCAATCAGTTTTATTGCATTGTCTTCCGGAGGCCATCATTGAGATAATGCATGTTATCAACACCTATTCCTCTATTGATTGTTTTTATGTCCTTCGTTGACATCTTTGTAAATCCAATTGCAAGCGCATTATCTTTTCCTTCGGCCATTACTGCCACAGGTGATTCTGCAGGAATGTCATCATAGGAGATGTGAGTCTGGGACACATGATGTTCATGAGCCTGGGACGAATTTGATTGATGAATTTGATTGCATGGTTGTCTACCTGCAACTTTTTCATTATGTACGGATATTGATGTAATAGACACAGCGTTGGCATGTAAGTGCCATCGCGGACGTTGAAGAAGAGTGGTACGTTATTCACCAAAATCAGATTAATATGATTCTGGCATTTTGTAACTATATGAGTAGATTTATTTTGAAGTAAATATTCTAACACAGTATCCAAATCTCGATACTCCTCTGCAATGCTTTGACGGATCTTGTGCTGCACAGATGCCTTTACTTGATTCTGGGAAGAAATTTCTTCGATAAAAGTTTTTTTGAACATTTTTGCCGCAAAATATAGAAATGGGTAAGCTTGGATCCCGTTAAATCTTGGATGAATTAATATCTTTCCATCCAAATGAGTTGTGTGAGATTAGCGAGTCCTTCGCATCTTTTTCCTGTTGCGAGGTTTGAAAAATGAACACTGACAGATTAGCCAGTTCCTCACCAATGTTCTTGTTAGCGCGTTCGCCTGTTATGGTCCGCCAGGGGTTTTATGAACATGAAAGTTGTATGCACAATACAGGTATTAGTTCTTGAAATTTTTTTATTAAATATAATTAACATGCGTAGCAGTCTACATCAATAATTTTATTAAAAATGTATTATTGATTAAAGATGTTCCTGAGGAAACATTCTTTGGCTTTCTGAAGTTCTGGACATTTTCCTTCTCAGGATAAATAATAGGACAGATATTGGAATGGTAAACATGATATTCTATGGCACGTCCCTCTACATCTCTACACTTCTTCAGCTACTTCTCTTGCCAGGTATAAACACAGATGACAAGAGCGTAGCGACTGGTGAAGCTGGGGAAAGAAATCAGATTAAGGTGGAGTCCGTAAGCACGAGAAATCGCATATCGACAAATGCACATCTAGAAAAATGGATTTATAGAACAGGAGCTGGTTGGTTATCAATTTCAATCTGAAATCACCGAGGGAATTTTGGGCAGGAAAGTCTCTTGGGAGTTTATATTGAAATTTAGAAGTTTTAGCGAATTTGGTAGTCGATCATATATAATATATAAAATGTTTGACCATATTTTTTTAAAAATATTTAAATTTCTAATAATTTTATAGTTTATATATAAAATTTTGGTGATTTTTAAGGTCAAATAATTTTATACTTTAAAATTTGGGTTAATCATTTTTTAGAAAAAATGGAAATTATCTAATAATTTTTTTTTTGGGAAAAAACATAGAAAATTAGCCCACTTGTGAATATTAGCCTCTAAAATTTTCTCTTGGCTGGATAATACTTACACCCTTGTTGCTTAATTGGATGAAGCCATAAACAACTTCAATAGTTCAAGATCCGACACTTTACCTGCATTTGGAGAATTAAAAACAAGAAGCTATTCTTGTGCCTCTTATACCACTCTATATACCCCTGCCCCTAGATTTGTCTTTGCGAGCTCTATTTTCTAGAATCTTTAGTAATATAAAATATGTTATGATTTTTTTTTTTGTGAAAAAATTGAATGGGATGATTGTTTTTATATATAAAATAAGTGGATATTATATGGTTTCAATGGGGATAAATTTCTTCGATAGAAATTTTGAACATTTTGCCGCAAAATAGCCAATCCTAGAAATGGGTAAGCTTGGATCCCGTTAAATCTTGGATGAATTAATATCTTTCCATCCAAATGAGTTGTGTGAGCTATGTCAGATTAGCGAGTCCTTCGCATCTTTTCCTGTGTTGAGGTTTGAAAAATGAACACTGACAGATTAGCCAGTTCCTCACCAATGTTCAATGTTCTTGTTAGCGCGTTCGTTCGGTTTTATGAACATGAAAGTTGAAAAAAATGAAAATTAGCTAATATTTTTTTTTTGAAAAAAACATGGAAAATTAGCCCACCTGCAAATATTAGCCTCTAAAATTTTCCCTTGGCTAGATAATGGTTACACCCTTGTTGCTTAATTAAATGCAGCCATAACCAACTTCAATAATTCAAGATCCAAAGCTTTACCTGCATTTAGAGGATTAAAAACAAGCTGCAGCTATATTTGTGCCTCTTATACCACTCTATATACCCCTCCCCCTAGATTTATCTTTGTGAGGTCCACTACAGGCACGAGACCTCGAGCTGTTATTAATAACTGAGAAATTGGTGTGCTATTGGGACCGGATATTTACCTGTAACCAGTTTTGGACTGCATCGAACTAGTAGATGAGATTAAGAAAGTCGGATTCTTCCGCAAGGAAAGAGAAGATATATGAAAGAAAGAACAGCATATCCAAGAAAATAAAAGAAAGAAACAAGATCCTTGCTCGCGGCACTTCCAACTATTCCGTTAGGGTCTCCAATTTTATGAATCACACTTTTTTCAAAGAATTATTATTATGGAGTGTAGGTCCAGTGATTCATGCCATATTTGATGTACGCGGAAGATGGGGGGCTTGCTTCTTCGTGACCTTTTACCTATGTCGATCAGTATTGGTGTTCCTGGATCTCATGTGTGTGCTCCTCATATGTATAGTTCATGTGGGCTCAAAGGTGTCTCTACACATGCTCACCCTACTGTAGACTCCATATCAGAGACTTCAAGGTTCAAGATGGACTTGTGACAGGATTAGAAAATGTAAGTACCAGAAATCAGAAACTTTGAGAAACTAGCTTTTATGTGGAGCTAGGTATTTTTGAGAAACTTTGAGGACTATGAATCTCAACAGTATCTCTAACAAGAATTCCACAATAAAATGTCTATCGACATAAATACTTTAAAATTGTAAATACCTTATAAAATTTATTCATAGAAATAAATTGTTGTCATATTTTCCACTAATTATGTATATTCCACATTAAAGTGTTAAAAGAATGGTTAGTTGATAGTGAATTGGTGGCTTTATGGTGGCTTCATTTATTGATATGTGGTTTTATTTATTGTTATTGTAAATGTTTATATTATTTATATTTATTTTATAATTTTTATAAATTAATGAAAAATAGAAATAAAATTATTATTAATTTTTATATATTTAATATAGATAAAAATGTTTACTTTTATAATTATTATAAAAATAAAATATATAAAGTTATTTTGTAAATCAATTGGATCTAGTCCTATTAGATTGACTTCAATCCTAGGGATCGTGATCGAAGGTCATTAATCTTGTCATAGAGCCTTGAATATAGGAAATATAGCACAGTATTTAGGATAAAAAAATGAAGAGAATTTATGTAAGAAATAATTTAAAAATGTATTTTGAGAATTATAAATTTATTTAATTTAATTTAATTTAATATTTTTATTTAATTTTTATTTTTTAAGATAAATCAAATAATTATAAAAATAAAATATATTTAAAAAAAATTAATTAAAACATTAATATTTTTATTTTGTTAATAAATTTCGTAATATAGTATTGCATTGATTTAATATATGGAAATATAAAAAAAAATGAGATGTGTGTGTTTTTGTTGTTTAGATGTGGTTAGGTTTTAGTTGTAGTCATGTATAAGTGTATTGAGGTCTATTTTGGATGTTTTTCTTAGTTTTATAATTTTTTCTTTAGCAATGGAAGGTTCTCTATTAGGTGTTGTAGATGTTTAGAGTTATGAGGTTAATCAATTTGAGTTATCTAGAGTTTCATCTCCATACTCTTTGAGGTCTTCTGTTCTCATAGTCTTAGGAAGGTTCTCTATTAGGTGTTGTAGATGTTTAGAGTTATGAGGTTAATCAATTTGAGTTATCTAGAGTTTCATCTCCATACTCTTTCAAAAGATCTTCCTCTTCTACTAGTCTTCTAATCCATGAGTTGGCTTCATTTGGGCCCTTTGGAACAATCCATGTGTGTTCCCAAGGGCGATACTCTTAGGTTTAAGGGTGGTCTTTATTTTAAGGATGTTATTATGAAGGAGACTTCTAACCTTCCTCCTCCTCCTTTTTTGGTGCAAGAATCCCCTACACTAACCATTCCCATGGGTCTTGATGTAGAGGAAGATGCTAAATTCTATAGTTTCAATTGTTTGATTTATTTAGTTTCTGGGTTTTGGCCTCAATTATTTAATCTTTATAATTGGATCTCTTCAATTTGGATCCTAGTGATGAAAGAATATATCTTCAACCACCATTATGCAAAGAATTTCTTCATCACTAAATTTTATTCTAAAGAAGATAGGGATTTTTTTATTATCTTAGGTCCATACTTTTTGGGTAATTCAGTTTTTTGTATGAAACATTGGCTTCCCTTTTTTAATCCTTTTATTGAAATTCTTTCTTTAGTGATTGTTTGGGTGAGGCTCCCAAATCTCCCTTTACATTTTGGGGTCCTTCCTCTCTTCAAGCCATTGGCTCAGCTCTTAGAAAAATTAATTTCACAAATCCTGAAATGGAGAGACGTAGCATTTGAACATATCCTAGAATATATGTGGAAATGTACTTCAATAATGGGGTTTCAATAGAAATTACTCTACCATGAAAATATTTTTCTTGGACTCAAAAGTTGGACAATGAGAGAGTTTATTTCCATTATAGAGCATGTTTTTTTATACATGACGTATTGCAACACATTGCACCAAAGGACCTAGGAAGAATAAAAATAATTGGCATAAATCCACTTGGTAGGTTAATTCTAAGGTAGATCATTAGCTCATTTTTTATTCTACTCAAATCCAATATTAATATATCCTTTGATTTAACATCAATCAATATCTCAAAAAACCCAGGAAGAAATGGGAAATTAGAACCCAAAGAAAGAGGAACTTATTCCTCCTAATTTATGGTAGGAAATACTTATTTAATTTCATGGCCAATTACAAATTGGACCCATTGGGCTAAGGAAGATGAGACACTTACACAAAAAATACTAGAACGTGACAATTTAGAACTTGTGGAAACAACAAGGACTCCAACAAATGTCCAACACATGTGGATACAAGTAAAAAAGGAGAAGAAATCTCCATCAACATCTCAACAAACGGTGATGGAAAGTCAAGCCAACAATTCAATCTAGGGCCAAATATCAATTTAACATGTTCTTATAAGTATATGATGTGTTGTTTATGTGTGTTTCTTTCTAACCAATTTGTGAGGATTTACTTATGTATTAAAGAGATAGACAGTGAAAGTACTACAAATATCTGATTCTTTTCTCACTTCTTCTTTAAAAAGAAGTTGGAAATCAAGAATAAATTTGAAGCTCAATGAGATAGAAGCATTTTTAATATAACCTTCATGTAAACATTTGATATGTATATTTTTTGATATAAAATATTTTATAATTTTGTCAATTGGAGTTATTTCAAATGGTTGGGAAGAAGGATAAGGATCTTCCCAACCCATGTTCAATTTCCGCAAGTGACATGATGAATTTGGATATAATAGAAAAAATATTTATATTCTCATATATATATATATATATATATATATAGATTTATATATATATATATATATATATATATATATATATATATATATATATATATATATATATATATATATAGATTTATTAACCATTATTAGTTTAATATTTAATAGATATAATTATATTTTATATTTATTATTTAATAAATATATACTCCATTACTAAGTTGAAGTGAAAATCATTTTAAAAAAAAGCAAGGGCACATGAAGTCAATGTATGAGAAAACACATATAACCCTCTCATTGACCTTGAATATCCATACAAGTGTAGGCTTCGTTTAGATGGCATAAGATGATTGGAATTGAAAAAAAAAAGGATGAAATTTATTTAATTAAGTGATTATGGTATTTAATAGATGATAATTATATTTAATAAATAATTTATAATCCCTAATAGGGTGGGAAGCATATATGGGCAGGGTGTTGGGGGTGAGCCCTCCATCCCACCACCTCAAGAAGCTTTTAAGAGAGGGTGGCATGGCCTACCCCCCATATGCACATGCATGTGAATGAATTTAGTTCATATAGAGGTGATAATTTCTATATCTGGTTTGGATTTTGTTACGAGTCAGATAAGAAGGAGGGTTAGTAATGAAGAGTTATTCCCCTCTTTGTCTTAGGTGGGTTTATGGCCAAGGACATTCAAATTTCTGTTAGAATACATTATCTCATAGTTCAAGTGCATTTTCTCATCTCAACCTTGGTTTTTGTCCAGTCTGACGACTTATGTGGATATTTGGTAACGGTGTTTTGTTCCTTGAGAATTCACACGTGTGGTCTTCCTAAGGCAAATTCTTCTCAGAACTAGAATATTTAGGGCTTCAGGAGCATGGCCGGTCCTCTTTTTTTTGGTGGTTTGGTTGGGACTTTGCTTCTTTATTTCATTGTTGTTGTGGTGCATTCAACTATTCGCTTTAGTCAGTTCCTTGGGCCAAGCCGAGCAACTCTCTTGGTGTACTTTATGTGTTCATTGTTTCGACTCCCCTTACTTTTAGAAGCTCAGTTGTGATTTTTTTTGTGGTTACATGTTCTATTGATGTTACATTATGTGGCTAATAAGGTTGTCATGAATTCCATTTCATAAAGTTTTGTCTGGTTATATTTCTCCTTCCCATTGGCTGCATTTGTTTTTCACTCTCTATCTGTAGAGTTGTTTTCAATTTCAGGCCTTTGTTTTATCCTTATTTTGTTCCATCCCTCATAGTTATCTTGTATTTGTATCGCTCCCCTATTTATTTTACAATATGAGTACCCAACCATGATAGTGCATGAAAAACCACTAAGGTGGGTGGGGTGGTCAAGCTTCTCAGATTCAAACAAGTTCCCAAGCACAAAATCATGAGGCTACATATATTTACCATGTAGTTTTCCCACCTGAGATCTAAGCATAGATTCAACTTCTTAAGACTCTACTTGATAATGAACACCTTGTTTTTTAGACTCAGATATTATTGAATATGTTTCCTACTTGGTTCCTCGCCCTAGTCACACTAGGGGAAGACAAAAAAAGTATATTAACTCAATAACTCTCCACTCTCCACTCAAAACTCTTATTGGAAGAGTATTGAAGGAGAAGCAAGAGGAAAAATATGAAATATTTGCTTCCCTAAATGATATTAAACATGCTCTGAGATTTCAACGTTCATGTCTAGAAAGTCTAGACGCTCAACTAGCTTACCTTGAGAGCCACCTCCAATGCGAGGTTATGCCTTCATATTCTCCAACTTCTAGCACCAAAGACCCTGCACGTATGACCTCTTTAGACTCTCAAGTTCCTATGTTCTCTAAATATATTTTCCTTTTTAGTTTTCTAATTGATAGGTTGGGTGATGTTCAATTAATTTTATATTAGTATGAATTTTTCTCCAAAGGTGTTCAATATATTCGGTTTCCCTAGTGGAAAATTGAGCCCAACTTCGATGAACTTAGAAGATCTTAGACATATGACAAATGTACATTGACGTTTTGAATTTTAAGGTAATAAAATATTAAACTTATAAAACAAAATTATAAAAAATCATAAATTAATGGAATTTAAATTAAAAACATAAAAAATAAATTTAAATAATAACAACAATTATATTTTTCTAAATAAAAATTATTTAACATAAAATAATAAATAAAAATTAAATTTAAAATATAAAATCTAAATAATAGTAATAATAATTTATATTAAAATTATTTAACATAAGTAATAATAGCTTATTAAAACTTAAATTTATATTTAAAGAATAAATAAACAAGGGTAATAACTACAATGAAGCATAATCCCTTCCTCTACCACTAATTAAGTGATTAAAGGTTGTGTGGAGTGCGAAGAAAAATCCACATAATGAAAGTGCTCTGCACAATGAAACCTCTCCACACAAAGCTCTCTGCACATTTAAAGTTCTCTGCACAAAGCTCTCCACATAATGAAAGTTATCCCCACAAAGCTCTTTGTAAAATGGAAATCTCTATGATGTGTGTACTAAATATCACAGACTATGACTTGTGGTCTAGATAAAATTTCGTGGGATTGAAAAGAACAAAGCTTATGCTAAATAAATTATTGAAAAGGTTTGAGCTAAATAAATAATGCTAGTTTGTATCAAGATGAATAAACAATGACAAAGAAAAACAAGATATTATGTTGGTATTGTCACTAAAATCTAAATACAAGGCTTGTTTATAGATCTTGCTCGATATGTGCAGCTTCTCCTTAACCATCATCTACTTTCTCAAATACATGCACTTATTATTGGATTTCTACTAGTGAAGGTATGTTAATTGTGCTAAAGTCTAAATATTTCACCATGTGCCAAGTCTAATGTAGATTTTAAGCATCAAAACAAGAGCGCATTAATATGTTAAAAGAGACTGCCAAACAAACCCATGCATACCCTTGTTCACAATGTGTCAATGATGCAATGGAGATAAGTGAGTTATCTCCAGGAATTTCTTAAAGACCATTAAATCTAGTTCTATTTCAGTCGCATTTTTTTATCGCTTAAATCAATTTCCCATTGAACTGTCAAAAGAAACCATGCATACCCTTATTCACAATTTTTTAGTGATATAATGAGCACATCTCCACAAAAATAGATTGTGGTATGCAGACTTTGCATAAAGGTGGTTTCCATTGTGAAGGGCTCTGCACTCTACATGATGTAATTCCATGTGAGAAACCTATAATCAAGAAAAATTGTATTGTTTAAGCTGTGAATGGATGAGTATAAAATTTAGAAACCGTATGAGAGGTGAAAAAGTAAGAATCCATAAATATGATTCCCCTTTTTATACTCATTACATGAATTTTCTGATTCAAGTGTCCACGATAAGGAATAGTTTGTTGTTGATTCATTTCATCCAACATATAAACCACATTTTCTCAGCCCATTATAGGTGTTATAGGTTCATTTTCATTATACATGTCATTCTTATGGCTTGGTGTTATTTTCAATGATGGACTTGTGTAACTCAGTTTGGCATTGTCTGCCACGTATGTAGCTTATTGCACTCTACGTTCACCTCCCACAATTTTGGCTACTTAAAATATTTAAAATTTTCTTCTCGAGTAACATTATGATATTTGTATAAGAATGTGGAGTGTGGACTTTGTGTAACACCTCCTCCCATATTTACCCACTTTTACAAGATCTCTAGGGTAAACATGAGTTGGGTGTCACTATGATATGGCCCAGTCTCCAAGTTCCAGTTATGTAAGTGGGGCCTACAAAATGGGATGAATCTAACATCCCTCAGAGACTACATATCACTTAGGAGCCTATAAACCTCCCCAGGTGATCAATCCCTGAGCTGGAACCCTTTTTCACTATGTTTACTCCCTAGCCACATCCATAACACTCCATGCATGCAATTGTGAGGCTATAACGGATCTGAATTGGATCATTATACTATTTTTCATCCATATCGATGCATTTGGAGTGGAAAAAGTGGAGGAATCATCTTGTGGGACCATTTTTACTGGCGAGACTTAGTTTGGAAAAACAGGGTCTGAAAGCTTCCAGGAGAATTTTGAGGCTCCAAACGGCGTTTTTGGGGTTTAAATTTTTTCCCCTAAATGGAACACCTTTTCATGTTTTTCTACACAGAGATAGCTTTCCAACAGTGCAAGAATCATGGCAATCAGAGTTCGTATGAAAAAGTTGTGCAACTCAGAAGTTGACCTTCATGTTTCCACACCTATCGTTCAGGTGGATGCTACATGAGCCCCCATTATTCATGGAAATGGAGCTAGCCACGTGCTTTTGATGTAAAATAATCTAGAAGATTCTATTTTTTAACTCTAGTTAAGAGTTGATGTAGTCAAAATTAACCATTAGTAGGTTATCGAGTTGTGTTATAACTAGACCACTAAGAGAAAGAGGCATTCCATTCTTTTGAGAGAATTTTGTTCCATAGCTGAGAAAAGATAGCCAAGAGAGATAAGAGGTAGAGAACACAGAAAGTATATATGCATTGTAGCAGGCCCCGGGCCACATGCATTACTTCTTTGTACTTGCAGCTAGATTTCCAAACAGAGAAAGAGAATGAAGCGACCTCAGCTTCCAGTTGGGTTTTCTCCAGAAAGGGTTTCCCAGAGAGAATATCTTATGTCTTATGTGTGTGTGAGCTTATTTTTTCATTCTCTAATTTTCTGCATAATTTATATTCACATGCATGCACTAATTACAATTAATCTATGGATCTTAAAGTTTAATAGAACTGTAATAGTGTAGAATCTCATATTTATAATATAATGTTATCAGATATGTTGTGACAAGTTGTCTAGTGGAATATACATGGAATATTAAAGATCATTTCGTATAAAAGTAGGTTTCTTTGGGTATTTTTTGGAGATCGTAGGGATTAAGGTCGGTGGGGTCAAAAATTGTAAAACCCTAATCATGGGCGACGAATCTATAAATGAACCTTGTTATCCTATAGAGGTGAGGTTTTCGTCTCTCGAACAATAATTCGTGGATATAACCACAATGTAAACCTGCTCATGTCGGCCCTTAAGAAATAATCTGAGGATATTTGGAGAAGATGGGGGTTCAAATGCAGAAGAAAAATCAGAAGGGGGATCGAGAGATTGGGAAGACACGGAGAACCAGCCGAAGAAAGAACCTAAAAAATATAAACCCAGTTCAAGTGCCATGAATCAATCCATATTTAAAGTGGAATAAAAATTTGATATCGAGTCGTACCACGGTGAGATCGACGCTCGTTGAACCACTGGTTCTAGCAACTGAAATTTTATTTCAGTGTCCATCAGATCATGGAAGGACAAAAGATCTCATTTGTGCAGTTGAAATTGGAGGGCCATGCACTGACTTGGTGGGAGAGCCACACCGGAACCTTGAGGTTGGAAGGAGAACTTCCAGTGACTAAGTGGTAGGATTTAAAAACCCTCATTAAGTCGTAGTTTTATCCCATTACGTACGTGGAAGACTAGTGGATCCGGTGGCATTACTTTAGGAAAAATTTGAGCCAAAGCATGGAGGCATTAGGGGAAATTTGGGGTCTAAAATGGGCCTCCTAAGGAAAATGTACAATAAAAATTCACTTTATGAGAACCAATCACATTTTAGGAGATGACATCATCCCTAATGGTTGAGGTGGCATTGCTTGAGTTAAAGGTACTTACTTGTCACATTCTCAATGGTGGATAAAAATTCATGGTAACCATGGTAGTGCTCTAAGTACTTTTAAATTCATAAAGTAAAGTACTCATAATAAATGTCATTTCACACTTTTTGAATAAAATATTATTATTGTCATTTCATATTTCTCGAAAGAAACAATGCATACCCTACACAATCTTTATGTCTTTACACACTTTTCAATAAACATTATATTTGTATATTTTCATATATTTATTTTTAAATTATATATTCATCTCATTTTATTTAATATTATAATTTAAAATTAATTATAAGGAATATATATATATATATATATATATGAAATCAAAATAAATAAAAATTTAGCCTTGTAATTTTAGGATAAATCAAACCTATAACTAATATTATTATAATATTAATAAAATACAAACATATTACAATTAAAGAAAAAAACATTTTATTTTTGTATGATGAAAAAATGTATATTAGTTTTGTATGTTGAAAAAAGTTATATTAGGTTAAACATAATTTGGGGCAAAAAGAAATATAAATTTCAATATATATAAATCTTATATTATACTTATAAATCTAAATTAAATCTATTTTAATACTTTTTTTCCTTTAATTTTAAATACAACTCAATTTGTTTCATTATGATTATATTCATATTATATATTATTATGAAAAATAATCTAAATGTTATAGAATATATATTATATTATTTTTTATGTTATATTTTATTTCATCTTATGTTATAAATCAAGTCAATTTAATATGTAATATAAAATTCATACATAAAATAATATATTACATTTATTATATTATATTATATTATTTTTATATAGTATATTAATTACATGTTATTATACAAAATAAATAATATAAATTTTAATTAATAACATATAATATAATTAAGAATTAATGAATTTATATTTATATTTTATTTTAATTTATTTAAGTATAGAAGTTCTCTTTGATTTTTTGACGAAGCCCTAGCCGAAGGAAGCAAGATGAACCCTAAACTATACTTTTCTGCTCTCCTGCTCGCCGAGGTGGTAGAGCCACCGCCAGGCTCTGGTTATCTCTGCCTATAGAGGATTACGGACTTACCAAACCCATACTCGGTAATTGCCAGGCCTCCACTAGCCGCTTACTCCCTCGATCTAGCACGAAGGGACGTTGCATTCTATGCCTGGAATGAGGATTTGTCCCTTCGGCATCACCATGACTGTCTTCACCTCAGCCGAGAGAAGACACTGATCGATGATAAAGCTTTGTTCAGTGTTTTTGCAGCTATTAATGTTTCAGCGAGTCCTAGTCATGCTCCAGCTCAACTACCCCCTGCAGCCCTTCCTTGCTATCGCGCCAGGGCTCTTGCTGAAGTTGTTTCAAGGGTCTTTTACTGGATGCAGGGGATAAACTTGAGGGCAACGCACAATGGAGTCCAGCTCTCGTCACCAGAGCCATGCCTCTTTGGGGCTGTCTTCAACTCAGAGAGTTTGGCTAATGCGAGCCCTGCAGCAAAATTTTCAACCGCAGCATTGAATGGGACTCTGGCCACAATCCCCCGAGACTTCATTTTTGAGCTCCGGAGCTGGTCTTCAGGCGTTTCCCGCCCTCACGGCCTTTCTCAGCAGAGGCTTGGAGTCTCTGGCAAAAGCAGGTACGCCCTTTGTTGCCGCGCAGATCCTGCCTCCAACAAGAACCCTGCCTCATTTCAGATCCAACTCCGGTTACTCTCGGGCAAAACTATTTTGCTTTGGGTTTCTTCTTCAGATCTGATACAGAATCTTAAGCTTAATCTGGAACTACGGACTGGAATTCCCTCGATACACTAGAGACTTCTTTTCCAAGGTAAACATCTTGAGGATCTTCTTCCCCTTTCTGCTTATAACATTAACAGAAATGATTCCATTGTGCTTACCCTTCGTTTGAGAGGTGGTGCTGCCGGATAGTCTTCTTCAGCTCCTATTTTCTCCTATAAAGAAGTTGTTCATTCTCAGAACCCCAAACCCTCTGCTGCCCCCAAACCCCAGCCTTTTCTGGTTGACAAGCTGGATGAAGTACCTTCTGTTGAGGTCTCTCTTCCATCTGTCGCAGAAGATCTTCAAAAATATGCAGAGAGAGCCATCATTTGCAGATTTAATGGATTTTGGCCGCAAACCAAGGAACTCTTTGATTGGATCTACGATACCTGGACCAGCAAATGTCTCGTTAGCTGCTGCTCACGAGGTTTCTTCATAGTATTGTTCCATCATGAAAAACATTATGAACAGGCCTTACAGAAAGGTCCATGGTTTTTTGGAAATGCTGGGCTCTTCTTAACCCCATGGTTCCCAGATTTCGACCCTGCAACAACTACCATCACCAGGACCCCTGTTTGGGTCAGGCTTCCCAACTTTCCTGTCCATCTATGGCAGCTGGAAGTGTTCAGACGCATGGGCGATACCTTGGGACACTTTCTCACTGTAGATTATGAAAGGCCACTTCAGGGCCTCTACACATATGCCAGAATGTGTGTGGAGGTTGACATCAGCAAAGGCTTGCCCGAACAAATCATCATCAAGGTCGGTGATCTTGTCTGGACTCAGTTCTTAGACTATGAGAACACTGCATTCCGTTGCCGCCACTGTAACCAAACAGGGCATCTGCAGAACTCATGCCCCACTCTTGCAGAAACAAAGACTAAAGGAGATTATACAAGGTCCAAATCCAAAAAATGGACTCCCTGCACCCCGCTGCCTGCTGCAGCTTATACTTCCTCGAGCTCTGATGATGATGGGAGTGATGCAGATCCGGACCTCGCTCCTCAGGCTCAGAAATTGTCCACTGATGCTCCCGAGCATCCCCCCGATACTTCAGTCACTCAGAAGCGTAGTCATGAGTCCGCCTCCTCTGATTCAGATAAGGAGGCCCCTCTTTTGGAGAACTCCAGTCTTCAAATTGTCCCAGCACATACTCACCAGGATGGTTGGGTTAAAGTCAACAAAAAGAAAGGGAAGAAATTCCGTGTAGAAACTTCTACCAATTCTGGGTAGAAGTCGGTTCCTTCCTGCTTTCTAGTTGCTTATTGCTGCTCCTCGTCCGTCTCTTTTCTCTATCCGGGGACCGAAGTTGATATTTTATCATTTCCGGTTAGCCGTGTTTTTGTTTCTCTTGAATGTAATTTCTCATGTACCATATTTTCTCTTAATAAAATTAGTCCAATTCAGAAAAAGAAAAAAAAAGAAAAAAGAAAAAAGAAAAAGAAAATATTTAAGTATAAATGACAAATGCATTATTTTTTCAATAATAATGAATTTTTCTTAAAAAAATCATTCTTATTTATAGTCACATCAATACAATTTTTTATTAATTTTATTTTGTTACAATTTTTGAATTTAATTTAACTATGGTTACATAGATTGTGGTGCAAAAAGTGAATTGCAATTTCATGAATATAATTTTATTATTTCCTTAAGATGCTCACTTTAGACCTCAAAATTCCCCTAATAGTACGCCACAAAATTCACAAATATGGTTATAATGTTGGTATCTCTCCAAAGAACCCAGATGTACTCCTCAATTATTTGGGGGGTCTACACCGCCATTTGCGTGAGCAAGTGATGTTGGTCAAGCCCAAATCAGTGGACGAGGCTTGTGTACAGGCACAATACCTAGAGAACATATGCCTGAAAAGAGCGCAATCAAGTGGATCGAAGCAGAAGGAGCAATAAGATGCTTCTAAGGAGGGGAAGAAGAAGAGAAAAGGGGAAAAATATAAAAATACGACAACCACCTCAGATCAGTGCAAAGACCCTAGAAACCACTGCAACATTGATGGCCATATAGAGGATAAGTGTTGGAAGGTGCATATTGATCTAAACTTGGAGAACAAGAAGAAAGATAATAAGAAGAAGAATCTCATGGCCACTGATTCGAGCAACCAATTTGAAAGCAGCTCAGACGTGGATGAGAAGATCGCTTGTACATCAGTGTAGATGGAGATAAATATCAGTAGCCTTTAGCAACAGGAAGAGAAATAAATGACAAAACTCTTCCATATAAATATATAGGTCAAGAAGACCAATATTGATGCCCTTTTTGCACCAGGATCGCAGGTGAATCTCATTGCAGCAGAGCATATCAAGAAGTTGGGGCTCAAATTTTGTGATCATCCAAACTCATATCCATTGGGATGGGTAAATAAGGATGTAAAGCTAAAGGTAACAAAATAGTATAGAATTAGATTTTCTATCATTGTTGATTTTATTGATGAAGTGGATCTAGCAGTGTGGTTCCCCTTGATGTATGTAATACATGTAAGTGTGAGATGCAATATTCATGAGAAAATCCAATCAGTACCATCTTATCAAGGATGGAAATTCATTCATCATCAATGCACACAAAGGCAAGTCTAAAATTTCACTGGTAAGTTCCAATCAAGCCAAGAAAGTGATCAATTCTAGAAAGAAGTATGTTTTATTTTTTTTACGAGAAGCTCGATATGAAGATGATTCAATAAGAGGCAAGGAATCCTTGGAGGGGTGTACTAAGAAACAAAATAAAAAATTGGAAGAGTTGGTACAGGCATACAAGGATGTGTTATGAGAGCCTAAATGGTTACCACCTAAGATAAAAGTGGAGCATGAGATCTAGCTATTTCCTGACTCCCCATTTCCAAATATTGGGTTGTACAAGTACATTGTTATAGAAGCAAGTGAGGTGAAGAAATAGTTCCAACAACTGCTGGAACAAGGTGTCATTTTACCAAGTACATCACCATGTGGGTCACCCATCATCGTTGTGATAAAGAAGGATGGGAATTGGGGGATGTGTATAGATTACAGGGTGTTGAATAAAATCGCGCTCAAGAATAGATACCCCCTACCTAGGGTAGATGATCTGCTAGATCAGTTTCAGCAAGAAAACTATTTCACCAAGTTGGACTTGTAGTTTGTATATCACCAGGTTCAAGTCAAAGAAGAAGATACATGGAAGACTGCCTTCAAAACCAGGCAAGGTTTGTGTGAGTGGTTAGTTATGCCATTTGGCTTGTGTAATGCACTGACTACATTTACGAGATTAATGAATGATGTACTTCTCCCTTTTATATATTAATTTGTTATTTTATATTTGGATGATATACTAGTATATAGTGCTACCTGGGAGGATCACAGTGTCACATTTGACATGGGTGTTGGAAACATTGAAAAGCACTAGCTGCTAGAAAATATCAAGAAGTGTGAGTTTGCATAATAGTCTTTGGTGTATATGGGGTATGTGATCAGTGGAGGAGAGCTAAAGATATATCCTTCCAATATGGAGACCATCATGAAATGGTCAGTTGCTACTAATGTTTCTGAGGTCAAGAATCTCATTGGGGCAACACAGTACCTGAGGAAATTCATAGCCTCATTTTAAGCGGTAGCAGCACTGTGCCACGCAATAACATAAGTGCAAAGGTTTTTCATTGGGGAAAAGGTCAGCAAAGGGCTTTTGAGGAGTTAAAGAAGAATATTAGTTAAGCATCAATCTTGGCATTACCAAACTTGTAGTAGCCTTTCGAAGTGGATACATATGTGAGTGGGTATGCTAAGGGAGCTATCTTCATGCAGGGAGGAAGGCATTGATGTTACCATTCTGAATTTTTTCATGGAGTAGTTCTTAACTACCCTACCTATGATAAGGAGCTCTACGCCATGGTGCAAGTTGTGAAGTAGTGGAAGCATTATCTAATGGGACAGGAGATAGTAATCCACACATATCACTAGTCATTACAGTGCTTGCAAGCCTAGAATAAGCTATAGTAGACCAGGCACTACAAGTGGATGGGATTTCTACAATAGTTTCATTTGGTGATAAAGTATAAGAAGGGAAGCAAAACAAAGTTGGCTAACATGCTGTCAAGGCCACCCACATCAAATATTACAGATTTGGGGACTTTTAAGCACATGGAGACATTCACCCAAGATGCATACAAAGAGGAATATTCATAGGATGAGTACTTCAAGGAGGTGTATCAGCAGTTGCAAATTCAGAGTCATGTGCACTATGGCAACAACACCGTTGACTACCATTTCTAGGATGGGTTACTCTACAAGTTGGATACGTTTTGTGTTCCTAAAGGTGAGTGATTGTAGTTGATTAGAGAGGCTTACACCTCCAAGATTGCAGGGAACTTTAGTGTAGGGAAGACTGTGGCTAACTTGAAGAGGTGCATGTATTGGCCCAAGATGCAAGAGCAAGTAGCTACGTTCATAAGAAAATGCATGCTTTAATGTACCAACAATCCTTGCAACAAGAAATAGGGTCTATATCATCCCTTACCTATACCTAGTCGTCCTTGGGAAAGAATTTCTATGGACTTTGTGGGAGGTTTATTGATAACCAAGAAGGGACATGATATATTTTCGTGGTAGTTGATAGGTTCAGCCATATGTGTGTTCTGATGCCATGTAAAAATACCATCAATGGAAAAGAAGCAGCGCAATTGTTCTTTGGACAAGTCTGGGTGCACTTTGGGATACCAAGGAGCATCATTACAGACAGGGATACATGATTTCTCAGTGCATTATGGCCTACATTGTGGGAGAAGATTGATATAAAGTTGAAGAGATATAAAACATTCCATCCACAGACATATGGTCAGATAGTAGTGTTAGTATGAATCCTTTGTCGAAGTGTACGAAAAAGGACCACTTTAGCTACGCATAACTAATAGCCCTAACAACAAAAGTGGCTGCCAATATCTTCAGATTTGCGGTTAGTTAGACAAGAAAAGAGTTGCAAAATACCAGATCTATGCATGGGAAGACATTAAGCAGTAAAAACAAGGGTTTGCTCCATATACCAATAGACAAGACAAGAACAATTTTTGAAAGAATTTTTGTATTAATGGGGCACCTGTGAGGAAAACTAGAAGGAGTATCCAATTCCCCTCGGTGGGATGGGTTCTTGGAAGTCCACATCACTTCATATCTAAGATTTCTCTCTCTAGTTGATGTAGAAAACCCAATGCAAAGAGTAGAGCTCAATGGGAGCAAATGATGGAGATATGTGACCAAGTGTATAGATCCAGAGTGATCTAATAGACAACAAAAGGTGAAGAATGGTAGGAAAAACCCTCCTATTTATAACAAAATATTGGGTCATTCTAGATCTTGGTGCATGGGTTAACCAGATCTAGATCCACTTTTTTATGGAATATTTTATTATATTTGTTGGAGGGAAAAGGTATTTGACTTGGGTCAAATCCCTTAATTTGTCAAAAATAAATAAATAAATGATTTATTTATCTTTTTAAGGAAGCGGTTAGAAGATAATCAAATAAATAATGATTTATTTAATTATTTAAGGAAGTAGTTGAAAGATAATTAAATAAATAGTGATTTATTTAATTATTTGTGGGTGATTTGGTCATATTTAACAAGGAATATTATCTAAATAAGGTTTAAATAATTATTCCTAGAAAATAATAAGATAAATAAAGGTTTATCTAATTAATTTCTTTGATTTTGGGTTAAACATAACTGGGAATAATAATTAAATTATGGTTTAATTAATTATTCCATGAGGAAAATCAAACAAATATAGGTTTGTTTAATATTTCCTTTTGGGGTTTCCTATTTTAACATAGTGAAAGCGGTTTTACTTAGGGTAAAACTGGTCTTACATGGTGTACTTGGGTCCATCTAATGATAATAGGTTAGATGACCAAAAAATGGTGTAACAGATTGCCCCCCAGTGTGCGAGTGTCAGGAGAAAATCGTATGACCGAACTACGTTGTAAGAACATGATCACTAGACAACAAAAGGGATGTCAGAGAGAGAAATGGGAGGTAGATAGTGTGCTGAAGGACTAGACCCTGAGGAGACGAGACTCGCAGGTGCAACAAGTCTCTTTTTATGAGAGGGTACCTGTGCTGAAGGTGGCGGGGGAGGCATACCTATGCCCGTCGAGACAAAGTACAAAAGAATAGTGTGTCTAGTAAACAAGGGACCGAACCATAGAGTACAGCTGGCATAATCATGAGCCAGATAAAAATACAATGAGGAATCCCACATACATGTTGTGCCTGGGATAACAGCCAGGACTTGTACAATAATATCTGAGTATATGAGATACAAATACAACCCAAATGCCCCCTGTAAATGGGGAAGGGCTCACAAAATCTGACTGATACATGCAAGTCGAAGAGGCGCTGCAAGTGGCTACGGCCAACATCATCAAATATCTGGAGCTGCATCGAAGGCTGCAATGAAGAGGTCATCCGGGCATGTGGGGGGCTACCTACAGGGCCACCCCCTCATGAGGTTTGAGACATCTCACACACACTCGGGAATCATCAAGAGCTGCTGCTGGATCACTAGACCATCAAGTATACGAATCTCGATCATGCTGAAAGGAGCTAGAGAAACAATCAAGTCAAAGGGAAAAGAGAGATCCCTTGGCCTGATCCGAGGCACCAAACAAGAGTGGAAGCTGGAACCAAGGTACACCACCCTCTAGACCTGGCTTCTGGAATGAAAGTGCTGATGTCGACAGAAGGAGGTCCGCCATAGTTGAGGGAGTGAGATGCCCCCAACTAAGGCACGAGAGAAAACAATAGAGCGACGGACAGACTGACACTAATGATGATGGTGAAATGGAAAGGACTGAGTAGCGAATGGATGACTTCCCTTGTTAGAGCATAAAGGGCATGAATGACATGGCAGCGACTGACACAATATCGTAAGGGATTGGGGACAGTGGGACTGAAGGTCATAATATGCGACACAAGAGAGAGACCAAGCAATGAAGGATGGAGGGCTATAGTGGGGTACCAAGGGACGCGGGATAGACTCCATGAATGCGATGATGACTCAACTTGGATGCTCTAAACAAGGGCGACTCGATGGTGCTGCCACACAGTAAAGGCCCAATGGGGGACCATGAAAACATGAGTACAAGGTGGGAACTCATGACGAAAATCGACACGAACATGGACAAGTATGGAGGCGAAGTGGTGCCCCAAGTACAAGTGTTGTAAGTGAGGAAATTCGATTTAAAGGGGAGGTGAAGTGACCCTTCTTGGACAAAATGGGTCTGGGTGAAGTAGCAAATCACAAAAACGAGAAAAGATGCTGGCTATCTAAAAGAAAATAAAACATGCATTTTAGAAGGGAAATGCTAAGGGTAATATTTCTTAAGATAGAGTGCATTGCGAGGATTAGGAAGGGGATGGCCTTCAAAATCCTCTAAGAGGTATGCCCCCTTACCGAGATCCTTACTAATGATGTAAGGGCCTAGCCATAATGAGTCAAACTTCCCATGACCAAGGACATCATGGGCCTGGTCATATACTAGAACAAGGTCGCCTTCGTGAAAAGTGTGAGGCTGGACTTTTCGGTCATACTGAGCTTTGGTGCGCTTTTTGGCCACTTCCATGGTTTGCAAGGCAACACGGCGGTCTTTGGAAGTGCGCTCGAGCATGATAAGTCATTGTTCTAGAGGTTGGGTGTCAGGGAGAAGTTCAACAGCCAGATGTAGGGAAGGAATTTCACACTCGATCGGTAAGACTGCCTCCTCTCCAAAAACCAGGTGGAAAGGAGTAAACCCGGTGGCGGTTTTAACAGAAGTTCGATAGGCCCACAAAGCAGGGAAGAGCATGAGATGCCAGTTGGTTTTGTGCTTATTCATCGTTCGTTGAAGCATAGTTTTGAGGATTTTGTTGACTGCTTCAACTTGGCCATTACCTTGGGGGTAATAGGAGGAGGAATATTGGTGCTCAAAACCCAACAGTGAGGATAGCTCATGCCATATCTCATCTTCAAAATGTTTTCCATGGTCAGAGACCAGTTGTTTGGGAACCCCGAATCGAGCTATAACATGGTTAAAGAAAAAGAGGGCTGCAGTAGCTGCCGTGTTGTTAAAAGTTGGCATGGCCTCGGCCCATTTGGTGAAATAGTCGACCGCCACGATGATATACTTATGGTTACCAACGGATGGCGGGCGACACTCCATAAAGTCGATGGCCCATTTACAGAAGGGGCCGGTTGAGACGACCGGATGGAGGGGAGCTGGTGGAGCTTGCGCCTTAGGGGCGAAATGTTGGCAATTGGGACAGTGTTTGACTGCCTCAATGCAATCACTAAAGAGAGAAGGCAAAAAATACCCAGTGCGCATGAATTTCTGGGCAGTAGCAAGACCGGAGAGGTGGCCACCGCAAGCGCCGCTATGGCAGGCATTAAGGACCTGTTCAGCTTCAGCGTGTGCGAGGCAACGACGAAGGACAGTGTCAACCCCGCGACGATATAGGTCGTCACTGATAAGGAGGTATCAGGGGGCTTGGTGTCGGATGCGTCGGCGAGCCTCACGATCAAGGTGAAGGGCAAACTTTTGGGTTCACAAGTAAGTAAGAATGTCGCCATACCATGGGTCGTTGGCAGTAATGGCAAATAAGTGTTCATCAGGAAAATAATCATTAACTGTGGTGTCTTGCGCTCCGGTAGGTAATTCAGAAATGAACTCAGCGAGGGCTAAGCCTTTCTTACTCTTTGGTGTGACGAATTCGAGGTCGAATTCTTGAAGAATAACGACCCAACGGGCATATTTCCCAGTGAGGATACGGCGACTCAATAGGAAAGCCAAGTGGTTGGAATTAGTCACAACCTTGGTGGAGCGCATGAGGATATAATGACGAAGTTTTTGGATTGAGAACACTACAGCCAGTGCTAATTTTTCTTCAAGTGAGTAGGAAACAGGGGGTCCTACAAGGTTCTTACTGACGTAGTAGATCACATGCTCGATACCATTGTCATCTTCCTGGATAAGGACTCTAGCGACCGAATAGGTGGAAGCGGAGATATACAGGATGAAGTCCCGATCAAAGTCGAGAGGGTGGATCAAGGGAGCGGATGTGAGAGCCTGCTTGAGGGCATCGAAAGACTCGTGAGCATAGGAATCCCAAACGAAAGGGATAGAAGATCGGAGGAGTCTAAGGAACCCATGTGCAGTGGTGGCGTAGTCAGGGACGAACCGGCGGAGAAAATTAGCTTTGCCTTGGAGACTTTGGAGCTGGCGGAGGGTACGTGGAATGGGAAGTTCAAGAATGGCTTGAACTTTCAAAGGGTCAAGAGTGATACCATCCTTAGACACGATGAATCCTAAGAGATGGCCGGCAGGAACGCAAAAATGCATTTCAACGGGTTAAGGCGGATATTATACTTGCGACATCGGAGGAAAATGGTACGCAGATCGTGGAGGTGCTGCGCCCGATGCTTAGAACGCGCAGTGAGGTCGTCTAAATAAGCAAGGATAATGTGAGCTAAGTCATGGAAACAATAAGACATGGCCCGTTGAAAAGTGGCGCCGTCGTTTTTTAGGCCGAAAGGCATGACCCGGTAAGCAAAAGTTCCCCACGGACTAATGAACGCGGTTTTAAGTTGATCGCCAGGACGGATAGCAATTTGGTTGTATCCAGAGAAACGATCCATAAAGGATAGAACCTCATGCCCCGCACACTCGTCAATGATTTGGTCAATGAACGGTGTGGGGAAGTTGTCTTTGGGACAAGCTTGGTTCAAGTCGCGAAAGTCCGTGCAGACACGGATGGTGCCTTGTTTCTTGAGAACGGGAACTGGGTTGGATACCCAAGTGGTGTACTCAATGGGGTAAATGAAACCAGCCTACTTGAGCTTGTCGATTTCGGCTTTGATAGCGTCACGTATGGAAGGGTGAATGGGTCTCAACTTTTGACGGACTGGTTTGGCGTCAGGCCATGTATCGATATGGTGTTCGAAAATGGCGGGATCGAGTCCGGGCATTTCAGAATAGGACCAGGCAAAAATATCGCGGAATTCTTTGAAAAGCTTGGTGTAAGCTTCAATTTCTTCCGGGGTGCATTGAGCACCTAAGGTGATATATTATTGGATACCTGGGGTGACTGAAATGTCAATTTTGATGGTAGGAGAGATATTGGCCATGTTTCCTTCTTCGAAAGCATCAGGGGCAGGGATGGGGTTTTTGAACCAATCGACATCATTGGGGATGAAGTCTTTGGTTTCCACAACAAATTGGTCATGGGACTGCTGTGGGAGGAAGAATGCACGATGGTGCATATCGTCCCATGGAAAGTCCGGGTTGGTCATGGCTTCCATAATGTCTTCATCGGATTGGAAGATGGGAAGACTGGAGGAAGAGGGGTCACCCGAGGAGATAGTGGTGTGTGACGGGTCATCAGGAGGAGAAGGGCTCAGATGTGCAATATCAACAGATCCAAGGTCGGCTAAGGAGCCGAGAGTATCTACAGGTTGAAGGGTAGGTGAACTATCTCGCAAGGATGATGATAGGTACAGAATGGTGATTGACGACTCTGTGGGCTCGATAGTGGGAGGAGGAATGTGAATGGGAGTGGGAAGATCCTCTGGTCCTATCGAAGTGGCCTTGAATTGGCGGTACATGTCTAAAGAGGAACGATACTCGTCAAGGCGGGGATAGAGGTGGGTGTAATGGCCGTGGAAATCACACAAAGCACAAGGGTGGTTTATGCGCAGAGTTTTGAGTTTCGAGATAGATTATGGGATAGTGACGTAGACCTAGGGGATGTCAGAGTCGGGAAACGTCTCATTAACCAGAATCTTGAGGTGCGGCAATTCAGGACACATATGGGTGGCGTGACCGACAATATCGCACAAAGTGCATTGGATAGCGGGTTTTGGCGGTTGAGGAGGGGTAGGGGTTGTCGGGGGGGGCCTGGTCCTGATGGGTTGCCCCCTTATGAGCTTTGCCTTTCTTTCCGGGGGCTGGCGCCACAGGGGTAGGGTCCTGTGCTGGGGGCCCGGAGGAAGTGAGGGGGACTGGTTGAACCGGTGTCAAAGCAAGGTAAGGTTTGGGGTGACCGAGAGGGGTAGCGGCTGGAGGTTCAATGTACCAGACGGGCATACCGAGGGTCAGGTTAGGGAGAGAGAGGGTGGCCATGACGGGGACAGAAAATACTCCGGGAGGGGGAGCCAGGAAAGGTATCTGTCCAGCAGGGTAATGACCGGGAGGGATGGCTCTGAGATGGTTAAGGCCTAGGGGAACCGAGCCAGGAGGATAAAGGGGATCAGGGATACCAGCTGTAGGAGGAGGGCCAGAAGGAGGAGGTCTGGCTGGCTGAGATGAATGGCTAGGAGCGGGGTGCGGAGGGCAAGGGGGAGGTTGCTGACTAGCTGAGGCAGGCCGTGTAAGGGCAGCCTGAGACGATTGCATCATGCAAACATTCGATAAGCTGGGATCGGTGAAAGGAGGGGGGGGGAAGGTTAGGGAAAGTTCCAAGCAGGGAGGAATCTTTGTAAACGCCGGGGGAGACACTGGTCAAGGAATCGACGGTTTGCTTGTTGGCTACAGAAGAGATGGTTGTCTCAGGGGAGGTCTGAGATTTTGGCTCATGATATGTCAACTGGTCAATGGTGACTATCTTTCCATTATGGGGGAAAGACATTTTGCGAAAGACCGCGGATGGGACAGCAGACATAGCATAGGTGTAGCTTCGCCCCAATAGAATGTTGTAATCTAGTGGGGCATCGATGACTTCAACGTCAACGCAAACGGTCTTATCGGCGAGGGTGATGGGACAGTTACGAAACAGGCCAATGGGCTGGGAGGCATGACCGTCCCACGATCGAAGGGTGATCGTGGAAGGGGCCAGCTCAGGGGATCCGAGTTGCTTCCAAACCGAAGCGGACATCACGCAGGTGGATGCCCCCTCATCAATTATACACCGGGACACGTTGGCATTCCGGATCTTGACTGGGATTTGGAAGGCGACGGAAGGGGGAAGAGGGGGGTGGTCCGATTGAGTGGCGTCGAAAACAATAATTTGGTCATCAGCAGGATCTACAGCGCCCATGGCAGATAGTAGAGCCTTCTTTTGGGAAGGGCATGACTGGAGGAGTTCTAGTGTGGAAATGGCGGCAGGAGATTGCGCCAAATCATATACTATGCTATACGAATGAGCAGCTCGACCGGAAGCAGCGTTTCGACGTAATGGTCCCTTAGGAATCTTGGTATGAACCTCAACTTTGGGTTGAGGGATATGAAAGGGGCCACTGGGTGTCGAAAGAGGCTCTGTAGAACCTGAAGAAGGAGGCTCGGGGGCAGACTGAGCAGGAGGCTTGGGGTACTGGCGAGACCGAGTTTGAAGGTGAAGATCGACGGCGGTTAGGATAGAGGCATCACAAGGATCCTGCAATCGCAGGAACCGAAAGGAAGGGGGTGGCCACCGTCGGCTTTCAAGTACAGTAGTCACGAATCCGTCGAGGGAAAGGATTAGTAAACACAAACAAGCCGGGTTGTGGCCACATTAGAGGAGAGTGTTTTTGAGGGGAGGCGTGCCGTCCTCGCAATGTGGCTTGGAGACCCCACACATCTGCCACATCTGGGGTAAGAGGGGACAATCGTGGGTGTAATGACCATAAACACTGCAACACGAACAAGGCTTATTTGTGTGAAGCGGCCTGTCCGGCTTGGGCTGAGTGCCCTATTGCTGGTTGGCATTGTTAGGGTCCACACCAGGATTGGGTCCACGGGTACCAGGGGTAGATTGGTTTGGATTTCCTCTCCGCCTTCTTTGAGAAGAAGGGGGATTAGTCGCACCCTGCTGTGCAAATACTTGCCCTGGAGGGGGCTGTAAGTGCTATTGCGGGTTTGGAGGAGGCAAGGGAGATGGAAGCGCATATGCTGGAGGAGCTGGCGCACCAGGCTGCGGATAAGGGTAATGGGTAGGTTGGGCAACATTGAGGTAGGCAGGAGGTTGGGCAAAAGGAGGAGGCATGCCGTATCCTGGATACATGTTGCCGGGAGGGGGAAGAGCGCTTGAGGTGCTGGCCCCTCCTTGAGGGAGACCATAGCCCACAGGAGGTTGAGCATACGGATAGGAAAGAGCTCCAACGATACCGTCGACGGAATGAGATGCCCCCGGGGCGTTAGCGCCACCGGGCCTGGGGATGTCAGGAAGAACGGTATAAACATAACCAGATTGAGCGTAGATCAGGTCATATTTTAACGCTATTTGGAGGGCGGCTTCTTCAGATTGAGGAAAGTGAGAGGCGACATCTTTGCCGATGGGAGATGGGAGGGTGCGAAGGAACCAGTCCATGTAAACCCGATCTTCAAAGGGAGTGGCTCGACATAAGCTCCGTCTTCGTCGCCATTCCTGAACATGGGCAGAAAGGCGTGTGGAAGAGGATTGCTTAAATGAAGTCAAGAGCTCCGTGCCAGTGTCGTATCGGAGAGGGAGCTGGAAGTACGAAAAAAAGGCTTGGGCAAGAGTCTCGAACGTGGTATGGGAGGAAGTGGCCTGTTCGACATACCATTTAGAAGCTTCGCCGGTAAGCGTGCGTTGGAACAAACGAAGACGGATGGAGTCATCGGTAATGGAATTGGAGGAACACCACATGTGGAAAGATCGGACATGGTTGGTTGGATCTTCTCCAGCTTGGCCTTCAAATTTAGGAATGTCGGAAGGGAGCTTGGTTGGCATGGCAGGCCAACCAACATTGTGGCGGATAGGATCATTGATCAACTGATTGAAATCGGGGAGGCTGAGGCCTGCAATGTACGGTAGCAAAGGGGTGGCCGGGATCGTTCATGTGGCGGTTCCGCTAGTAGGTGGGCCGGCATTAGGGCCGGGAGAACCGCTAGCATTAGGCCCTGGACCAGACATGGTGGTAGGGGGAGAACCAGGAGGAGAAGGGGAACTCGATGAATCAGGAGCGGAGTCGGAGTGCGGACTCGGAGGAGGACTGGCTCGACGACGGCGGGTCGGAGCAGGTCAATCGACCGGAAACTGAGGGTGAAGGCCAAGAAGTCTCCGGGAAAGGCGCCTTGGGGGCGCAATGACGACGGGAAGAAGGAAACCGATAGGGGCAGAAAGGGACAGAATCAATTGAGGTCAAGGGCAGAAAAGGTGCAGTGAAAATTGATTTTAGAGTCTTTGCCAGGCGGTGTTAACCACGCGCTTCTTCGCTTAGGGTCAGTGTGTGGCGTGCGTTAATTTTAATTTTTAAACCCTTTCCGTTTTGAGAGCAAGAAAAAAGTGTGCTGCGTAGCTGAAAATAAACCTATAGAGAACAGTATATAATGTTGAAATAACAGAAAAATAACAGCTACTTGTGCATATATCTAACCCAAGAAGGCGGGTCTCTCAAAACTAATCTATAAAGAAAGGGAAAAATCTAGGTAAAACACACGGAAAAGAGGCCAATAGATCTAAGGTCAAAAAGGGACAGGGATCTAAAGGACAAAGCTGCTGAAAAGAGGTGCAGATCACAGCCAAAAGACAGAGGCAAGGTGGCTGGAAAAAAGGAAGGAAATCAGCAAAAAACGGAGGGGGGCAAGGTGGAGGCCCTAAAAGTAGATCCAAACAAATATTCAGGAGGTGATTTGAGAGGTAGAAGAGCTGATTTCAATGGATCTGAAAGGGAGGTAACAGATCTGGAAAAAAGGAGGCTGAAACTCTGAAAAACAGACGGCTGCAACAGCTAAAACTCTTCCACAAAAAGTGGAGGGTACTAAAGCCCTAGGGGGCTAGGTTCCCACTTAGATGAGTAAAAACCGATCAGAACTTGGTCAAAACGGGCTAAGACAGAGGCTGGAGGACCCTGGCAGAAGCTGCAGCAAAACCAAGAAAAATTGCAGAAAAATTGCTGAAAAAATGGCAGGTCGCAGTTTCTGACCTGATTTCAGTGCAGGTCACAGGAAACAGGCTGAAAAGTGCGATCTGGAGGTCCAGGTCGCAAGTTTAGGGCCAAAAAGTGCAACCCCCTGTTCCGGTTGTCTCGGCGGCAGATTTTCAGAAAAGTTGTCGTCTCAGTTGCGGCTGGTGTCGCTTACCTGCACAATAGGGCCAGAAACAAACAGAAGTTAGAAATTTTGATGTTTTAGGGTTTTATGTGAGAAAAACAACATAAAAATAGGAAAAATAAACAGTTGAAAAGAAACCCTAGGGTCTGAAGTAGCTGGATATGCAGGAATATGAAAAACGACAGCGGTCGTAATTTAAAACCCGTGTGGAGTCGCCATTTGTTAGTATGAATCCTTTGTCGAAGGGTACGAAAAAGGACCACTTTAGCTACGCATAACTAATAGCCCTAACAACAGAATTGGCTGCCAATATCTTCAGATCTGCGATTAATTAGACAAGAAAATAGTTGCAAAACACCAGATCTATGTATGGAAAGACATTAAGCAGTAAAAACAAGGTTTTGCTCCATATACCAATAGACAAGACAAGAACAATTTTTTAAAGAATTTTTGTATTAATGGGGCACCTGTGAGGAAAACTAGAAGGAGTATCCAATTCCCCTCAGTGGGATGGGTTCTTGGAAGTCCTCAGCACTTCAGATCTAAGATTTTTCTCTCTAGTTGATGTAGAAAACCCAATGCAAAGAGTAGAGCTCAATGGGAGCAAATGATGGAGATATGTGACCAAGTGTATAGATCCAGAGTGATCTAATAGGCAACAAAAGGTGAAGAATGGTAGGGAAAAACCTCCTATTTATAACAAAATATTGGGTCATTCTAGATCTTGGTGCATGGGTTAACCAGATCTAGATCCACTTTTTATGGAATATTTTATTATATTTGTTGGAGGGAAAAGGTATTTGACTTGGGTCAAATCCCCTAATTTGTCAAAAATAAATAAATAAATGATTTATTTATCTTTTTAAGGAAACGGTTAGAAGATAATCAAATAAATAATGATTTATTTAATTATTTAAGGAAGTGGTTGAAAGATAATTAAATAAATAGTGATTTATTTAATTATTTGTGGGTGATTTGGTCATATTTAACAAGGAATATCATCTAAATAAGGTTTAAATGATTATTCTTAGAAAATAATAAGATAAATAAAGGTTTATCTAATTAATTTCTTTGATTTTGGGTTAAACATGACTGGGAATAATAATTAAATTATGGTTTAATTAATTATTCCATGAGGAAAATCAAACAAATATAGGTTTGTTTAATATTTCCTTTGGGGTTTCCTGTTTTAACATAGTGAAAGCAGTTTTACTTAGGGTAAAACTGGTCTTACATGGTGTACTTGGGTCCATCTAATGATAATAGGTTAGATGACCAAAAAATGGTGTAACAAGTAGTCAACAAGAATTTGGTGTAGCTTATGAGGGGTTACAACCAGAAGCATCTGAAGAATTGGGATGAAAATATGGTATATATACAACATTCTTATAACATAGCAGTCCACACTTCTATATTATGAAAATCCCCATTTGAGACTTTGTTTTTTGATAATTTCCAACTTCACCTTTGGATATTCCATATGGCTAGCAAGGAGTGAAGGAAGATCTTAAAAGAAATTCTTTGAAGGATAAAAATTTTATAGAGAAGATTAGACAAATCCATCTACAGGTACAAGAAACATTACAAAAGTTGTAGGAGAATTATAAGGGTAGACATGATCAGCACAGAAAAGAGAAAATATTCAAGGTGGGAGAAAGAGTATGGCTACAATTAAACAAGGAGAGGATATAGGGGCTTGGTAAGAAAATCAAGGCTCTGAGGTATGGTCCCTTTGAGATAATAGAAAAGGTGTTTGATAATTCCTATTGACTCAATTTACCACCGTTTATGCACATTTACTCAGTTGTGAATGTGGAGAATTTGAAACTCTATGAGCCTTCCATGCTATATTAGAAAGAGTAATAGGTCCTACCTTCTGTGGAGGATTTGGCACCATAAACTCAAACAGAGTTTACAAAAGTATAGTTTTGTAGAAGAGGTATAGAACTACAAGACAGGGGCAACAAGACCTTTGGCAGATTAGGTTGAAGGGACAACTTCCAGGAAAAGCTAAATGGTACTCTAGAGAGAAGGTGGAGGAAACATTTCCTCACCTTATTCAGTATAATTTTTTGGGTACCAATATTGTCCAAAAATGGGGAGGTGCAATCCGAATTGGATCATTATATTGTTTTTCATTCATATCGATGCATTTGGAGTGGAAAAAGTGGAGGAATTAGCAAATGAGGTTGTTTTCACTGACAGGGCCTAGTTTGGAAAAACAGGGTCTAAAACCTTCTGAGAGAATTTTGAAGCTTCAAATGAAAGAAATTTCCCTAAATGGTGCACCTTTTCATTTTATTATACACACGGAAAGTTTTCGAACGATGTAAGAATCACGTCAATCAGAGTCTGTATGCAAAATTTATGCCACTCAAACGTTGACCTACCTATTTTCACACATATAATTCGGGAGGATGTCGCATCAGCCCTCATTATTCATGGAAAAGGGTCTAGCCATGTTTTTCTTGTTCAAAAAACTCTAGAAGAGCCTATTTTGTAACTCTAGTTAAGAGTTGATGTAGTCAAAATCAACCACTAGTAGGTTATCGAGTTGTGTTATAACCAGGCCACTAGGAGGAAGAGGCATTCCATTCTTTCGAGAGAATTTTTCTCATAGCTGAGAAAATATAGCCAAGAGAGATAGGAGGTAGATCAAACATAGATGGTAAGTGCACTGTAGAAGCCCATGGGCCACAATCATTACTTCTTTGTACCTGCATCCATATTTACAGACAGAGAAAGAGAGTGAAGCGACCACACCTTCTAGTAGGGTTTTCCCCTAAAAGGGTTTCGCATAGACCATATCTTATGTCTTATGTGTGTGTGACCTTATTTTTTAATTCTCTACTTTTTTTCATAATTAATATTCACATTCATGCACTAATTATAGTTAAATCTACAGATCTTAAAGTTTAATAAAATTGTAATAGCATAGAATCTCAAATTTTTAATATAATATTATCAGATCTATTCTGACGAAATGTCCAGTGGAATATCCACGACATTTTACGAATCAATAGACACCCACAATTATGTCTCCATGAAGTTATGACCCAAAATTCCTTGTTTTATGCATGCGTTTGTGAGATCTATGCCACTTTTTCAGGCTAGCCTCTAGACCGTATCCCAAAACTACTTGTAACTTTCCAAAATCATAACAATGTTGATAACAATGTAAAAAAAAAATAAAATCGTGTAATATATTGACCCAAAAATTCCTAATACATGATAACCATTTCGTCAAACATATAAGCTACAGGTCATGAATGCATATCAGATCATAAACTTTTGAACTTCATCTGAAAATCACCAAGAAGGCTCTATGCCCAATCAAGCTAGATGCAACAACACTTGTTAGCCCATGTATTTATCAACCATTCAATAACTTATTAAATCATAAACAAGAGGCATACCTAGATGACATCATAAAACCATGCAAATAACCAACATATAACCAGACTAAAAAATATGAAAAACCATTCATAACATCACCATAGTAACCAACACAAGTTCTCATACACCATAATAGGAAAATAACTTTGTTGTCATCGCTACAACACCCTCCAAAAATTTTCTACATTTGAATTTTGGATCCTACCTAACTGTTGTATCAAGTTTCACTTTGGTCACTAATGGTTGCTTCATGTTATTTTACATGTTTCAAGTGTTCATGTCCGTCCCTAAGTGGCATCACATTGTTTAGAACATCTAAGGTGCACTCTATGGTCATAACACACTTACTATTTATAAAACAACGTTTTTGGTCACAATCGCACACACTTTCTCTATAATACTTGGATAATGATTGTAAACTACCATTTTGATGAGTATTTCTTAGTATTAGATCTTTTCTAAGTTTTAATAATCAGTTGGTATGTGTCGCACTTTATTTTACTCCTAACTCATTGTGTTTTTCCCTTGTGTTCTCTTCCAGACTTAGACAATTTTTTGTTTGCACAAGCTGACCCTACTAAAGCTAATAGAGTGCACATCACACTTTTAAAGCTCAAAATGGTTCCCTTTCCTGGTTCATATTGTGCCCTGAAACCCTCCCAAGCACATTACACACTCCCAAGCAACAAGCTTTCCTTGTCTTTCTGAGTTGAACCCTCTAGGAATTTTATGTCTCAGTTGAGTGCATAATGCATCAAAAATGTTCAGTTGACCTTCCTTAAGCCTTAAAACTATGCATTGTACCCTTAGCTAAGTGCATGGTGCATCAAGAATGGATACCAGTCTCCTCTTGAGCCTTCAAACTATGCCTTGCACCCTCTTTGTGACTGAGGCTTTCCCAGTTGACTGCATGGCATATCGACAAGCATCATTGAGCCTCCTTCATCCTTTAGACTATGCCTTGAACCCTCCATCAAGATTTCCTTCCCAATATAATGCATATCACATGCTTAATCCTCAACACTCAGCTCTTTTCCCTTGATAGTGTGCCCTACGCCCAAAGGCTTCCTCTTTTCTTCCCAAACACACTAATAAACCATGATCAGAAATTTTGTATGAAACATGTTATAATATGAGATTTTCCAACCGATGTTTGTTTCCCATGCATGGTCTTAGTTGCAAGTGTTTTATAACATCATGGAAAGGATGAATGGAGGTATTTTTGGAAAGGATAATCTTAAGGAAGCACTCAAGAAAAAAGAAAGCATGATGTGATAAGATGAAGAACATTGGAATCCTAATTATCAAAGTTGTTAGTTTTAGTATTTTCATCCTACCATCAGTGATCAAAAATCCTCTTTTCATATCATATTAGGGTCTCATTCAGAAATTTTGTCAATTCACTAGGTCATGATTCCAAAATTTACTCACTGATGGTAGCCCTAAAATAAATAAAAATTCACTTTTTCCTAAATTTCCATTATTTGCTGGCTCATTTTCATAATTTGTTTAATGACCATCATTCATGATTTTTTATCACTTGTTTAGTCATGTCACCATTAATTTCATTCATTCAAGGCTCTCATTAGGTATTTAGGGTTTTTCAAGGTTTCATTAGGTTTCTAGGGTTTTTTAAGGTCCAATAATAAACCATTTCCATTGCATAAGAGCATCAATTAAGAAGTGATCAAATAACCTCTCTTTACCATGTAAATATGATTTCTAAGGAGCAATTCTTATTCCAAGATGTAATTTTTATTTCAAAATGAAAATTTTATTTTCCATTATGTAATTTCATGTCACTCAATTTGTTATAAGGTCATGGCTCCCAAGCTGCCAACTCAAAGCATCCATATGCCAAAGCACCAAAATGTGAAAGCTTAAAGTGTCTCAATCCAATCAAATGATCAATTGTAAAATAATGAAGTCATTGTGAAAGGGTAAAGTTTCAAGGTTTAAAGGTGAATGTAAAGAAGAGAAAGTGAGTCCCAAGGCCCAAAAAATCAAATTCATCAAGTATAAAGAACACCATAAGACAAATAAGAAGCTCATTTGTTATTGCAACCATCAAGCTCACACTCCCTCAGCTCAAAAAACCAATTTTCAGGGTCAAAATTTGAGTTTTTGGGTGGCGCTGCGTTTCTGGAGGGTGGCGTTGCACTTTTGCCCAGTTTTCCCAATCAGCACAAAAACTCTTCCAAAATGACTCTAATCCTCTAAAACATGCTCTTATCATCTTTTATCAAGTAAGTAAGACCATTTTATCACCTCCTTGCATTCCTAAATATCAATTTCATTGTGTTTTTTTTCATAAAAAATGGCAGTTTGTCTAGTTGAAAACCCTAATCCCATCTCCTCATTCCCAATTTGATTCACATAAACCATGGATTCCCTTCCTACATCACTATAAACCCTATACCTACACCTAAAACACTATATCCATTTCCCTAAATCCTTTTTCCCATAAACCCTAAGTCCTAGGTATTTCAAATTTCCTAGGCACCCATACCCAAATCCTGTAATAAAATTATCATTTCTAATTCCCCAATAGTTTTAACCCTATATCACCTCCCAAAGTTCAATAACCCCTTCCCCATATCCCTAATTTTTCCTAGACCTTTACCCACTCCCTAAACCTATCCCCACTGCGATTTCCTCATCCCTATGGTTTCTAGACTAAAATACCATGGAGGAGGAAGATAGAGATTTCATGGAGGAGGAATACATAGAAGAAAGAAGGCCATACAAGGGAGGAATAATTCTGAGGTTTGAGCCTACCCACACCACAGAATTAATGGCCTCACCCATGGAAGTCACTTGCTTCAAACATGTGGGCTGCTTTGATTTTTGTGAATTGGTCTAGAACTACAAACCCTAATCAAGCAGAAAGAGAAGGGTAAGTTGGATTTTCTCAATTATGCATCCATGATAACATAGCATGCCATATCAGGTCTCCATGAAGTAATTCTGAAGAAATTTTAAGGAAATTTGAAGAAAATTTGGGAAAATTTGAAAAACTCTTCGAAGGCACATTTTCCAGAAATGTCGTGTTTGGTAACTTTTTTGTAGAACATATTGTGGCAAAAAAAAAAGAATTTTGGGAAACTGGAGGAGGTTTTTGTTCCTAAGATATCAAAGTACAAAAAAAATCTCACTATTTACACAGATATTAAATAACGAGATATCCATTCACATCTTCACAACCTATTGTTCTGCTTGTGCAAAATCTCGTTTGAGACACCTTTTTGCTGAGACGATTGTGGCAAAAAAATAATAATTTTGAGAAACTTGAGGAGGTTTTTATTCAAAACATGCCAAAGAACAAAAACCTTTCTTAGTTTTGTAAAATACCTCACGGTGAGTGATATATCACTCGATATTGGAGGCCACATGTTCTAGAAAATTCAGAATTTTTGCATAGTTGCACTGTCAAAAGTGCAACACCCTGGGCGCTGCGCTTTTTCTAGGGACCTCCAATGACAAAAATAAAGGAACCATTGGATTACAAAGGCCAAATATAGTCACCCTAGCAACTTTTGTAAGATTTTTTGGGCCAAATGGTCAGTCAAAAATTCAAAAAACATATTTCTGCTCTGTTTTTTAGGCTAGCGCTGCACTTTTGACTAGTCTTGGGAGATTGACCTTTTGGAGGGTCAAATCAAGTAATTTTTATAAAACAAGGAATTTTTTTGAAAATAGACATGACATTATTTCAAATTAGCTATCTTGAGCTCAATTTGAACACTGGGAACCCCTTCAAAAGTGGAGCTGAAGTTGGTGCTGCAGTTTTTACACTGACGCTGCGTTTTTTACCAATTTTATGTGTTTCCTAAAATTTGAAAATTTTCTTAGTTTTCTCAGTTTCACCTTGGAAAATGATTTGTTCACCAATTTAATTCAAGGATGTAAATGTAATAATCATGTTTTTAAGTTTCCTAAGGGTAAATACATTAGGTAAAAACTATTGATGAGATGTAATGAATCAGTTTCTAAAAAGTGAGGGATGAGTCAGTTTGACCTCCCTACATTCTAGGTATGAAGTCCAAATTTTGGTGGAACAACTCTTCAACTCAGGGATTCAACCCCTGAGGTTGGGAAATTTTTTTTATGACTATATCTTCAGTTATTTACTCATTTCACAAGATGGAATTTGTTGGATGTTGCTGCATTGATCAAAGACTCTAGTGTCTTCATTATTTGGCAGGAATTTAATGAAAGAGTTGCAGCTATTTCTTTGGGATACCTATGGTATGTAAATTTAGCATTGTTTTTTCTTCTGTTGAATATGTGTGAATTTTTTGTACTCTCCATGATCCATTTCATTTCTATTATATGTTGATTTTCAAGTTGATAAGTAGAATGCATCTTCTATGCTCTGTTTTGGAAAAGTCTTCATAGTTTGTCTCATTTCTTCAGTTTAGAAAGAATACATGCATTTTCTTGCTCTTTCTAGCACCTCGTTTGTTTGATACATCCCACTCAAAAACCCTAAAGTGTTAGCCTTCCTACCTATGTTTCCCCATTGAATGGGCTGAAATCCTAATCTTATTTTCCCTACCCTAGCCTCTTTCAACTAATTCAACCATCCAAAAAACCAATTCAAACAAACAAACCCCTATACTCGTACCTAGCTTAAAACCCTAATTCATCCAGCCCTCTTGGCTGTGATTTTGTGGAGACAACCCTCTCCGGTTTGGTAGGGCTAGCTACCAATCTAAAATATTGGTCTGTGGTTACCACTGTTTGGACTCTTTCTCAACCTTAGAGATCCGATGGAGTGATAACAAAAGTGATCCATAAAGACTACATATTATCCGAGACCCTTTGGAGGGAAAGGAAACAACAACATAAAATTTGGATGAAATATTGAATACACAAGTGGTAGCATTGTCACATCTTAAGAAATCCCATGCCATCAGTTACTATGAGTCCAAGTCATCAATATTAGTAACCTGGCATGTTGTCACCACATGATGATGTGGAAATAATGGTGTAATTATGTAATTATTGTAAATACAAAGATGTGGAAGTCCAAGAATCATATATGGAAAAAAGAGCCACATGGAGAAGTCCAAAATATATATGTAATTCCAAAAGTCATAAATAATTTCAAAAGTCATCTAGAAGTCGAAGAGTTGTATATAAGTCTAAAAGTTAATTAGAAGTTGAAAATTCATATGAGAAACTCAAGGGTCATTGAGATATGGAAATTCATGCCTCATTACTTGGAGAAAGCTTCATTACTCTAGCAAAGGACCTTTTCATCTTAACTTATCCCACAAGGAATTAGAGGGATAGAGATAACTCTTTTGGAGATCAAGCGGCGGCTCTAATGCTTCACTATTTGGAGCAAGAGGTGTTCATTGTACTCATGTATCTTGGAGCTTTTGATTAATACTGGAAGCCCATGAAGCCAAAACATTTTCATGCATGGGTCATGGATATTTTAATACTATTTTTGTTGGTGGATTTGGTGCAAAAGTGTACCAATACACACTTGCTTAAGAGGAATGGTCGCTGGCTCTTAAGCTTCTAGTCACAGGTAGATAAAAAAAAGAGTTATTAGGTTAGTGAACATGCTATAAAATAAAACACACTAAATAATGATATACTATGCATATGTAGAGAGAAAACAAGACTAAACTAAACAA